>JAGYYJ010003170.1:0-50000 GCA_019671005.1 Hibiscus mutabilis
ATTGATTGTTTGCAATATTTATTGTATAGTACCATACAGTCTCTATATCCACCGTTCTTTACCAACAACTTTAGATAAGAAATGAACGAGAAAGTTGTTTGGTACATCCTTAATCAGCACGGATCAAGACTCAGTTTGACAGTTGACTAGTTTCTTTGTGCCGTTAAATTCATGTCCGGATCTTCATTAATAAGAATTACTGCTGGACTGATTTAAGGGGAGACGAGGGTGGGGATATTTGTGAGTGTAGTGGAGTTGGGGTTGAACTTGGTAGCTATCTGTTGTTTCTTGTTGTATTGTTCTCTAGACTAAAATTCCAACCTACTATGGCCTTCATAAGTAGACATTAATTGTTTGAATATTCAGAAATGAATGATTTTAATTCTAATTTTAAATTATGTCAAATTTTTTTCTTCTAATTTTAAAACTATTTGTTTCTGCCTAAGTTATTAATTCTTTAGCAGTTTGACTTCAACTAGGACTCTGTTTAGGGTTTTTGAATAGTTAATTATTTCACGTGTTAAAGTTTCTCTTACTTCAATTCAGAGTTCAGACCCCTAATGTCTTCTTTAACTTCAGTGTAGGACGATTGGAGGCATAAGAGAGACTAGTGATGTATCAAATTCTGAAACAAGCAGTCCTTCAACTTCTAGCTATTCTGTTAGTCATACAAAAGCCCCTTCTGGAAATGCAGATTTAGCAAGCCCTACCAGCACTTTAACATCTTTATGTGAAGATGCTGATTCTGGTATTTTTTTTCTTTCAAATTCATGTTTTGTTGATTTTGCATTTGAGTTTGATGGGAACTTGAAACTCTTGCAATATGATCATGAAGGTTGGTCATCAATTCCTGGAGGTAAACCTGGGGATATTGATTATGGCACTTGCTTGACTGAATCTCAAAGAACTCTTTATTTTGCCATCTTGGCAACAAGGCTTGGAGCGATATGTGCCTGCATATGCTGCTGCATCTTCTAATGTTTCAACGACTTCCAGTCAATCTGATACTATGAGCATCAACCTGCAACAAGAAAACGTGATGGAAGGCAAGTTATTAGCTGTTGAGAGTGTGAGCAAGGAGTTTGGAAATCCCCTAGAGTTGCCCAAATGGCCTATGGATCTGTCGTCAAATTTTGAATTGCCATATGATACTAGGTCACTTGAGCAAAAGACTCATGATTTTCATTTACCAAGTGCTTTTGAGGAATTTCCCAGTCATGATGTTCTAAATGAGCTGCCTGTGCACAAAACCCTTCAAATGCAGCTTACCAATGCTGGTTCTAATTCCACCACAACAACCTATCCTGAGAATGATATATATTTGGATGGGAATGAAAACTATGCTTTTTCTCTGAAAAAATCATTACTTGATGGAGAAGAAAGCTTAAAGAAAGTTGACAGCTTTTCACGATGGGTTACTAAAGAACTTGGAGAAGTAGATGATCTGCAGATGCGGTCCTTGTCTGGTTTTGCCTGGAGCACTGTTGAGTGTGGAAATGTATCTGACGATGCCTCTCTGAGTCCCTCTCTCTCCCAAGATCAACTTTTCAGCATAATTGATTTTTCACCGAAGTGGGCTTACATAGACCTAGAAACTGAGGTATTAATCAATACTTGCTTATTCACATAGCCTTTTCTATCTCCTGTTTTCTCATTGAAAAATAGATAACTGTTATGATTTATTGTGCATTTTTCGCTTTTATCTTATTAATGCCATATATGTTGCTGCACATTGTCCTCAATGCTGCATGTATTTTCAAGGTCATGCAACTGCCCCTCCCCCCTTTAGATATCTATTCAGTTTTCGATTTCTTTTGACAGATGCCTAGTTTGAAAAAGTGGGATTTTCCCCTTCTCATTTTCTGTATCATGAAACAGGTGTTGATTATTGGAACATTTTTGAAGAGTCGAGAGGAAGTATCAAAATATAACTGGTCATGTATGTTTGGTGAAGTGGAGGTTCCGGCTGAGGTTATTGCTGATGGCATTCTTTCTTGTCATGTTCCACCTCACAATGTTGGACAAGTCCCATTTTATGTCGCATGTTCCAACAGGTTAGCTTGTAGTGAAATCCGTGAGTTTGACTTCCGAGCTGGGTTCACTAAAAACATAAATGTTTTTGATATCTATGGTGTTGCTTCAAGAGAAATGCTGTTGAGGTTTGAGATGCTACTTTCTCTGAAATCTTTTGATCCTCCTAATCATCATTTTGACGGTGTTATGGAGAAACGAGAGTTAATAACTAAACTCATATCAATGAAAGAGGAAGAGGAATGCCACCAGATTGTAGACCCCTCATCCAACCAGATTTTGTCTGAATATAAAGAAAAGGAGTGCCTTCTTCAGAAACTGATGAAAGAGAAGTTGTACTCATGGCTTCTTCACAAAATAATCGAAGATGGTAAAGGGCCGAATGTATTGGACGAGAAGGGGCAAGGTGTGCTACACTTAGCAGCTGCACTTGGTTATGACTGGGCAATAAACCCTACTGTTACTGCTGGAGTGAGCATAAATTTTCGTGATGCAAATGGATGGACTGCGCTTCACTGGGCTGCTTTTTGTGGCAGGCAAGGACCCCCAAACTTACTCTTGTTTGTGTTATGTGCTGGTTTAGAGCCTTCAATTTATATTCCAAAAAAAATTCTGATTGAATTAGCACTAATCTGATTATGTACTCTTTGGTTATGAAATCATTTGATAACATCTCAGGTTTTGTTGCATTAGTTTATTGGCTTATGATCAAATTAAATGCTGTGTTATTTTTTGTTTTTGCAAACCTCAGAGAGCAAACAGTTGCAGTACTAGTCTCCCTGGGAGCAACTCCTGGAGCTCCTACGGACCCATCTCCAGAATTTCCTTTGGGCAGAACTCCTGCTGACTTGGCTTCTGGTAATGGATTCAAAGGAATCTCGGGTTTCCTTGCAGAATCTTCCTTGACCAGTTACCTTTCTTCTCTCACAATGAATGATCAAAAAGAATCTGTACAAACAGTTTCAGATCGAATAGCAACTTCTCTAAATGATAGTGATGGGCAAGACATGTCATTGAAGGACTCAATCACTGCTGTATGTAATGCCACACAAGCTGCTGATCGTATATATCAAATGTTCAGGATGCAATCCTTCCAGAGGAAACAGTTGTCCGAGTTTGGTTATGGTGTGTCTAATGAACATGCCATTTCACTTCTAATTACTAAGGCACGCAGGCCATTGCAAAGTGATGGGATAGTTCATGCTGCTGCAACACAAATCCAGAAAAAGTTCCGTGGGTGGAAGAAAAGAAAAGAATTCTTGTTGATCCGACAAAGAATTGTCAAAATTCAGGTTCATTGTTGCTTTTATCTTTGTTGTATCTTACTTTATATTTCCCTTTTTCTTCTCTTATTATATTTTCTTTGGAAAGGGGTTATGTCATTGTCTGGTTGTCTCTATGCGGTTGCCTTACGGTGAAGGATAGGTCATCCAATGTCTGGAAACCTTAAGTGATGACTTTTTGATATTGTGATATTTTCATGGACAAATTTTACCCGTGACTTCTTTTTACATAGAACATATTGGGATTTTGTCTTTCATATTTAGGGGTTTTGACCGTTTGATTTCTTTTGGCTCCTGTGCCCTAACCTTCTTCATTTGTTTATAACATTTACTTATCAAAAACTGGGAATAAATTACTTATTTTTTAAATCATAAACTTGAAATTTAGCACCTAAGTTTCAGGACCAGTTGATCTATTATTTACCTTGTGGAAATTTGATTTATTGATGTACAATTTTATGGTTTGAAGGCCCATGTTAGAGGACACCAGGTGTGGAAACAGTATAGAACGATCATCTGGTCGGTGGGAATTCTGGAGAAAGTTATTTTACGGTGGAGACGTAAAGGGAGTGGTTTGCGAGGATTTCGACGGGATGCAATTATCAAAGAACCTGCTCCACAGTGCATGCCCCAAGAAGAGGATGATTATGATTTTCTAAAGGAGGGAAGAAAACAAACTGAAGAAAGGCTGCAGAAGGCACTTACTAGGGTGAAGTCCATGGCTCAGAATCCTGAAGGACGAGGCCAATATCGTAAGCTGCTGACATTGGTTCAAGGGATTCAAGAAAACAAGGTATATGTTGTTTCATTTGACACGAATTTCTATTTTAGTAAAGTTGGCAATTCAGCATGCTTGCATGTCGTTAGATAGCCATAACTAGTCAATCTGAATATCATTCTTTGCACCTTGAACTTCCCTTGTTTCTGTCATTTGCTGTTTTGCTTCAACCAGTGGACTTTGGACAACCTTTTGTTTGATTATTCTGAGACCTCTGTGTTTTGATTGTGAAACTGTTTTTCTTCTAGGCTTGCAACATAGTTCTGAACAGTACAGAAGAAGTGGCTGATGGTGATGAAGACTTTCTCGACGTCGACTCTCTTTTGAATGACGACACTTTCGTGTCTTTTGCATTTGAATAACCTACCGGGACGTCCAACCTTGTACATAGACCGACAACTCTGTTGCAGCATTTTGGAAGGTGTCTAACTTCATTCTGTCCGTAAATATAAAATCCAACTCTTTTAGGTTCTGATTTATAACTCAAGACTCCGCTTGTTTTAGGTGATATATAAAAGAGCACCCCATATTTTCAGACTACCCTGTAAAATCTGTTGAGAAGATGGGCGATGTCGGCCAGATATGATTTGATACACTCAACCTGACTCGATAACATGAAGCTTAGAAAAATCCGGTTAGATTTTGTTAGATTTATCTGTGGTATCGGAGCCTTCATTCTCTTGCTACTTTTGAATTTTTAGTAGCAAAAAGGATAATTTAATGGATTTCTGTAGGAAGAGGGGAAATAGAATGAATGAATATATATGATATTTGAGAATGTTAAGACGATGTGACAGGAAAGTTGGACTATGGATTAAGCATACATGGTGCTCATGAATAGTTCGATTTTGCTTGTTTACGTTCATTTATCAATCTAAGTAAACGATCATGAACAAGGTTGGAGCAGCGATCTTAGATTGAAGCAGGCTGCTCACGTTTTTCCAGAGCAAATGATCTTTGGAGTTGCAGGTACAGATATAAATGCATTCAGCTCTTCACCTTATCTGTTGGTACTGCTCCGGTCTGCGCTTCGGAGGCAATTTCCGAAGAATGAACAGCACCAAAGCCGATGGAAGAATTTCTACCAACTGTTGCACCCACAACAAAGAAGGAAAACAGGGTAAGTACTCTTCAATGAGATGTTAATGATCAAGTGCTCGAGTGAGTCTTTAAGCAAGTAGACTGGTCTAATTGTTGCATGAAGAAATTAAAGCAGGTCACTACAGAAATCAAATGTACCATGTAATAGATAAGATTTAGGATTGGATGATCTAGAACATCGAGATCAGCTTTTGTGTCGAAGGCCGAGAGTGTCACCTGAAAAATGAAACCAAGAGAAACGGTTTTTGTTACATAAATATAAGATTAGAATTGTATTTAATTATAAACCAAATAAGGCTCACCACAATGCATCGTATCAAGAAACAAGTACAGCAGATTACTGTTACAAAGCCAACCTGACACAGAAATAACACATTGTTACATTGCTAGCTTTCTTTGCATGCTACTAAAAGAAAGAAAAACTAGTCGAAAACACCATTGTAAGAGGAGAACCTCAAACAGTTTTTTCTGACGGCCTCTTGATTCGATAGGGAACCGTCTCAACATGAAGAACAACCTACCGGCACAAAAGATTGAAAAGTAAATAGACAAGGAACGAAACCTAAAATCCGGTGGAGTTGATATCGATTCTTACCTCCCACCATATATCATGAACCCCAATGCAGTAAAGAATGATATAACTGCCAAAAAACAAAAAAAAAAACCCAGATGTGTTCATTAACTCATAGGAAGCTATTCATTTGTTAACTTCATAAAAGGACTGTTCATTGGCCATTGAGCCGATACAAAATCCGGTGGGGGATCTTACCTGAAACAAAGAGTTTACTAATTTCCACTGTAAGAAGGCTCTCACGTAATCGCACCGAAATCCATAGGCATGCCTGGTAGCAGAGGACACAAGCAGGCAACTTAGATGAATTTCATCAAGTAAAAATAAAAATTAATTTCTTTCTTAGGTGTAGTTAATAGCTGATGGGTGATTACATTGCTCGTTTTACCTGAGCAAAGTATACAAGTCCATTGATGCTATAGTACGCAGGCCGAAGTTTATTAACAGGAAGACTTCTTGCCTAAAAAGAAAAAAAGAAGATTCCACGAACATCGATTCGTAAAGTGATGTTGATTACTTATGTCAAATGACATTGTAAAAACGGATGGTTGTCTGTCTACCTGGTGATATATCTCAGCCCAGAAAAGAACAAGCAATGTATATGCTGAGAAAAACAGAAGACCAGGAAGATCCAGAAGCACCATTTCAAGTGCCTGTACCATGGATGTTATCTTAGGGAGGTAAAGCCGAACAAAAGTAAGACAATATATATAACTATTGTCTCAGGTGATCACAAATGATAAACAGAGGTCCATTTACAAAGAGAGAATGCATACAGGAACAACACAGAACATGTTTGCAACGGATCGAAAACTACTATGTTCGGAGCTATCGTTTGTCTTGCCCTTGATGCTTCAGTAATTAACTACAATACTGATTTCCTATCATTTATAATGGAACTTAAACAATATGAAGTTTTACACACCCACACACACACACACATATTCCATTTTTACTTCCAACACTGGTATGGTACATTGACTTTAAACAACGATCCGTACCTTGGATTGAACGAGAAACATGCTCTTGTAGAAACCAAACAGAACAGCCCTCACTGTTAAAATGCATAACAGATTTATTAGCAGAAGTTATAAAAACATCTTTCGGTATAGCGATGCAGAAAACACACAACCCTTACATCCATTCACAATAAAGTTCATCAAGTGGAAAACTTTCTGTATTGTCCACCCATACTCTGGCACTCTCAATTGAATACGACACAGTTGTTCCTAAAAAAGTGAAGCATTAATGTCATTAGAAAGCATTAGTCCTGTATCGTGCACTCGTTAATCGGGACAGAAAACGTGAAAGTCGAGCGGACATATCGGTGTTGAGATTCACATGAATCTCACTGTCATATTATAGACCCAAGCATGACTGCAATCCATAAGATTATGATTGCAAAGAACAACATAAGACTAACACTACAGTTCTTGAATAAACGTTTGGTGCAGTTTCCATCTATGTTACTCAAACTCTTCATTTTCGCTAAAATATCAGTATAAACGAATCGAATACATATTCATATCAAACATTCTTGAAACAACATAAAAAAAAGGGTATCTAAATCTGATCCCAGAATCAGTGAATCATCAACAAAGCACTGTTTCTATCAAACAATCAAGAACCAGAGAAAGATAAACTCCATTAATATTTTTTCAAGCTTACATACCATTACATGCATGATTCATGCATGCATATGATGAAGACATAAACTCCATTAATAGATTTTCAAGATTTCATTTTAGAAACTGCAGCTAAGGAAGAAATTACCAGGGCAACAATGGAAACAAAAGCATAGGAAGCTGATAAGAACAAGAAAATGAATCTCTGCCATCCATCAGATTTATCAATCTCATCCCACCAATCAAACACCATTCCTCCACCTCTAAACAATATTTCCTCAGTTAAAACAAAACCCTTTAGTTTCACCATTCTGAACCCTGAAAACAATGGAATCAAATGAAAAAGAAAAAGTTCATACAAAAGAAGGAGAGATCAAAGAGAAAATGTGGAGACGTGTGGAGAAAAAGGACGTGAAAAAAGACAAAGGAAAAAGTGTTTTTTAAGGGACAATGCTTTGCTTTGGCTTTGGTAATGGCTACAACTTACAAACTGTGATCAAATCGATGCTGAAAGCTAACCGGATATGGCTGTTTCCGGCTTGGCTTTTTATGCAATCCCTTTGCTTAGAAGCTTCGAGTTTTTATTCTTCCTTCTTTGACTCACTGTGCAATGGCAGCCATGCTTAGACGACAAAGGAAAATTTTCACGTCATTATATTCGTATAGTAAAATAATAACACTAAAAGTACAAAGTTCGAAAATTAATTTAAAAAACTGAGTTAATAGCAATTTTGACAAAAAAAGTTTGTAAGTTTTAATAGTTAATTTAACAGTAAATTAACGTTGGAACAAGCGGTCAAACCGCGAATAGAATTTTTTTTGCCTTTTTTTTTTTACTTCTATTCATATTTTCATGCTAGAAAATTAGGTTTAGGGTTTATAATTAAAGTTTAAGGTTAAAGTTTAGGTTTGGACTTAAAAAATTAAGGGTAAAGTATATTTTGTAAGGTTTATAGTTTAAAATTTAAAAATAATTAAGACTTTAAAATTTAATTTTTTAATATTAAAACATAAAAAAACATCGAAAAAGAGCAGTAAATTTTTCTTTGTCAAACCACCCGTTGACATATTTCCTTTCTATGTTTTGGTGCGGTTAAAAAAATAATTTTTAAAACAAAGATTAATCTTTACTGAATTACAAGAATATAGTTTATTTAATTCAAATTATTATATTCTAATGGGTTAAAAGGTTATGTACATAATTAATTTTACACCAGTATATTTAAAAATAAAAATTAACTATATATTTTGATGAGTAATTATTTTATATATGTTGTGTAAAAATATAAATCTGTATATTATTTTTTAAAATAAAATTTAAATCTTTCACTCTAAACTTAAACTATAAATTTAAACTCTAAATCATACACTAAAATTCTAACCGTAAAACATAATAAATTGAAACAAAATGGTGAAACTAATATATTATTTTTACTATTTTTTTTTTAGTTTAACCATCAATTTCCAAAAACAAAAGTTCAAAAAAATTTGGAAAAATAAAAACTAAAAGTCTATTATTTTGAGAAAAATCTTCTAATTTTATTATTTAATTACAAAATTATAATTCGAATCTCTGATTTTGTTTAAAAAATTTAATATATCATTCTACTATATTAAATCGGTGATTTTTATATACGTTAAAAATATATAAATTTTTATAATTTATTTTTAAATTAAATATAAATAGAAATTATTAAGAGAAAAAACAAAGGCTAGCTTCTAAAACGACTTTTAATTATATAAATTAAATGCTGATATTAAACTGACATTTGTTGGTAATATAACCAACGAAATAATTAATTAAACAAAATACGAAGAGAAAACAACAAAAAGGATAATTCGTCACTAATCGCCAATGCTAATTTGATAAAATTTTAAAGTTAAAATTTTTTATAATTTTTAAAATAATATTTAGTCAAAAAAAGTACTTAAATTTTATTTTATTTTTGTTAAAATAAGTATCTAAATTATTTTTTTTATCAAAATAAGTTCTTAAACCATATATATTTTTTTCATTTAGGTTCTTAAAAATTGATATGTGGCATTGATTTAAAATTTTTTGAATTTTATTTTTAATAAAATAAATCAGAAATTTTAAAATATCTTAAATTTTTTTAATATTCCCAAAATAGTTCTCAAATCTCTAAACTTTCAAATAAAACTATGTCGCCAATGCTAATTTGATGTCCATATGGTTAAAAATATGTTATAAGTTTATGTATTCTTTCGTATATTTAAATTTTAGTTTTGTTATTGTTATTTATGAAAAATTTAATCCTCTAATTTTTAGTTTTAAAAATTTAAGTTCGGTTGTTAAAAAATTAAAATTCTTCAATCACATTTGATTTAGGACCATTACAATAATAATTTTCTTTTTTTAAGTTCTGGTTAAATAACTTTCAAGTTAATTTTTTTTAGCCCAACAAGTGGAGAAATGGAAAAGCCTTTGATGATTTGGGTTAGGTATTTTATTTTTTGGGCTATTTTGTGAAATTGGGGTTATTTTATTTTATTTATTTTTAAATATAATTAAAAAATTAGTTTCTTTTTATTTTTTTGGTTAACATTTTTATTTTAAATAACATTTGATTTAGGACCATTACAATAATATTTTTATTTTTTAATGTTAAAATTTAGGACCATTTGGTTGAATTTGGAGTAAAAGTTTGTTGGACATCTTTTAAAAAAGAATATAGTTTGAGCAAAAATTTGGTTTTAGCCTTTTTATAAAGAAAGAGTTTAAACAAAATTTTTAAACTATGAGAATGAATTTTTAAAAAATTTAAAATTTTGACTATTAATATAAATTTTTAAAAATTTTAAGGGACGAACAAATTAAAATTTTCAATAAGATCAAAAAACTTTTAAATTGGCCTTATTTTGACCTGACCCCATTAAAAAAACCCTTAACAAGTGCCCCTGAGTTAATAGAAATGTATATAATTACATATTTAGTCTCTGTTATTTACATATTATATCAATTTGGTCATGCTTTTTAATTTAATTCAAACAATTTAATTGTCCACCACCTTATCAAAGGTATTTAAATTAATTTTATTTAATTCAAATAATTTAAATGTATATAATTACATATTTAGTCAAAGGACATTTGATTCTGAATTAAAAATCTTAATTATTTATAGTAAATTTTGAATATTAAAGCATTTTAATTTAAATCTATATAGACATTATTTGGTGTTTTTAATAAGAGAAATAATCATTTTAATGATTTAGATAAATTTAACTAGTATTTATAACTTTTAAAACTTTAATGATGAAAATAATTATTTTATTAAATTATATAAAATTAATTTAATTTTTTAATAAAGTGGTGATACATGTCATCATATGATTGAATAATTAAATTATTTAAATTAAATTAAAATTATGATCAAATTAATATAATATGTAAATACCAATTTAAAAGTTTGAAGTTTGATTAAAACAGAAATAAAGATGTTTTCGGTGGTTAAATATTAAACACAAATAGACTTGACCGATGGTCATAAAAGGAAAGTTTTAAATTTTTTTATTAATTAAAGATGTGTTTTAAATAATGATTATTTAAAGAAAAAACTCATACAAGATAGAGACAATGTCTTTTTATTTTTAGGGGTTAAGATTTTAGTGGATCTCAACTATTACCAATTTTTTGCAATTGATGGAGAATATCTTATAATTTAATTCTCTTACTAGTATTTATAAGAATTTAATCCTCTAATTTTTAGTTTAAAACATTTAAGTCCAATTGTTAAGAATATTAAAATTCTTCGATCGCATTTAGTTTTCTGGTTAAATGACTTTCAAGTTGGTATTGTTTTATTTCAAAATGCTATATTAATGAATTTAACAGAGCGATTTTAATATCACAATTGAACTTAAATTTTAAAAATTAAATAGACTGAATTATTATAAATAAAAGTAGAATGATTAAATTCTAAATTTACGGAAAATAGAAAGACTTAAGCATATTTTCTTTGTTACTACAGTTAAACCTGACTCGTACATATACGTAACACAACCCAGTTCTTAACTGCTTATACATGCAATTTAAAGCTAACAAAATTTACAGTAGTCTTTGTTTACTTAGAGGTCCATTTTGTTTTTATTTTCATAGAAATAAAAAGTATTTAAGAAAGTATTTTTTTTTAAATTTAATGGAGTGTTTTGAATTCAAAATTATAATATTTTTTTATAAATTTTAAATAATAAAATTTTAATTACGCTTCTAGTCTATATAAATATAAATATATTTATTTTATTTATATTTTTTATTATAAGAAAATAAATAATCTAATATATTCCTATATTTTCATTTATTGAATTTGAAAAAAGAGTTTTATTTTTGTTTACTAAACACTAGGGGTGAGCAAAACTCGACTCGACCCGAAAAAATAGATTTTTTCGACTCGACTCGTGTTGACTCAACTCGAAAAATTTTCAAATAAAGTTTGAGTTGTAAAATAGAAATTCGAATAACTCGATTTTTTTAATAATTAGTTGATTGGTTTTTAAGTTCGAGTTGAGTCCCTCAATTTTTCTAGTATATATACTTATATAAAAATATATGAAGAAATATATATGCATATCTTATATGATTGAAGAAATTCGTTTAAATTAGAATCAAACCGTACTATAAAATGATAAATAATTACAATTAAATTTATATAAGAACTCGAAAACTCGACTTGAATTTTATAAACTCATCTCGAATAAAAAAAATCAAATAAAATTTGAGTTGTAAAATATGTCGCGTCAACTCGAATAATTTTTTACTCCACTCAACTCGATCGAACGCTCAACTCTACTAAACACCTTTTTCACTTTTTAAAGGGTAGAAAATGACACTAAAAAAACTAAAAAATATTTTCAAAATATAACATAACCTCGATATTTTTTATAAAGTATAAAATGTGTATATATCATGTTATATGATCTCTTAACCATTTGATAAGACATGCATCAAATAATAATAATAATAATAATAATAATTGTCATAAATATAAAGTTCTGAATTAATTTAATTTTTACTGATGGATAATATTGCCTTCTTCATATTTAATAAGGATTAATATTTGCTAATAATCCATTTAATAATTGCTAAGTTTTCAAATAAATATGGAATGAAACAATATAATCGTACAAAAAAATCAAAATCTATAAAAGTAATTGGTTGGTAAAATTAATGATAAAACAGAAATAAAGATGTTTGCCACTTGAAGATTAAACAAAGGAGCTGACTTTAGAGGGAATTCCACTTCCAGAGCCAGTGGACACTTCCATTGGTTGGTGTCTGATCCAAGAACTCCAAACTACCAGTTTCTGAAGCACTGATTTACTGGAGATTGCAGAAAATAAAATTAAAAAACAATAAAGAGAAGGGGCAAAAAAATACCATCTTTCTTAGTAAACAAAGAAGGAGAAACCAAACTCAGCATAAAAAAAAGTCAATAAGGGAAAGCTCTTGCCTTTTTATCACACACCCTATTTGTTTTCTTTCTCCCTTTGCCCTCCAAAGACTTTCATTTCGTTTTTGTTCCTTTCAATCTCGTTCACTACACTGTTCAAGGTTTTGTCTTTATTTTTCTCTATTGAGAACAGAGGGAAATAGTCAACAATTGGGGGAATCCAAGTCTTATACAGCTGTGTGGTTTGTTTGTTTTTTTTTTCTCTTGGGACTCTGGTGGATCGGTAAGGGAAATTCAAAGATACCCATTTCATGATTTTGTATTGATTTTCTGTTTGTAGCAATTTCAGGGGTGGGGGTGTTTTTTTAAGGTTTTTTATGTTGGTGGAGGGTTTTGCCTGTTTTTGGTGATCAAGAAAATTTCTTTCTTTCTTTCTTTGATTATGCAGGTTGAGGAATTCTGGGAAAAAATTTTATTTTTCTTTTAGATGTTGAGGGATAGCAAAAGAAGGTGAGAAATCTGGAGAGGGGTTGAATTTTATGGATAATCTATGTTGCTTCAACTCTGTATATTCCCAGGTCAGCTTATGTTCAGTTCAGTCCTTTCAATTTAATTTCTTTTATCATATGTTCATACAAGATTGGATATCTTTGGTTGGTGATTTTGATTAGATTTTTGTAAGGACATGATCTTGTTTAGTGGTAACTTTGTCTTTATGCCGGATTCTGTGTTTCTTTCACTTTGAGTGCATAGGCTTTTTGAGGTTTCAAATGAAACATGAAAGAGGATAATCTTTTTGAGGTTTCAAATGCTAAGCATTCTTCTCTTCTGCTCCAATGGGGAGATTATATAAATTTATTTCTTACAGAAAATCTGTGACTTATGGGAATCTATGGCTTAGACCTTAGTTGATTGTAGTGCATTGAAATGATAATGGCTGTAAATCGATTGCACAACAAAAGAGATACTTGACTGGAAAAACCACGGGCAGAGTAGGAGAAATTCGTTGGTTATTCTCTTTATGATCCGGTTAGGGTTGTTATTACCTGCATTACTCATCATTTGGATTCTTTTTATTGTTTGAGACGGAACTCGGAAGCATCGGAGAACATCACTAGCCTTGTTTGTGCTTGTATTGGGCAAATACTGTTTCATTTACTAACATAGCAATGGCTTATCGAGAAAGAGTGCTCTTCCTGATCCTCCATGGTTCATGGTTTTCGGGAATTGGTTACAAGTTTTATAATTTTATCATCTTATTCAGTTTTGAATTTTATGCTGGTGTCATGAAAACAGGTTCTTGTGAAACTTTTTGCATATATGGTTTGTTGGTATTAGAAAGATGGTAGCTTGGTTGCAGTTTCTTCTTCTCCTTTGCTTTCTTCGAAATTGTTTTTAGGTTCAACTGGATTTGAATTCTCCGAAACAGTTGATATTAGGGAAAATAATTTTTTCTGAAAGATTCCGGTGGCTTTCGGTTCATTTAAAGTGTTTTTTTTGCCTTTCTTCACCATGGACATGCTTCATTATGTCTTTATTGCATATTTCCTCCTGTCAAGATGTTTCCTGTTATTTTCAAGTTTCTTTTGGAACTCCATTAAGTATGAAATATCGTAAAAGATATTATTTTTATCGTTTAGGTTGTTGGAGGACGTTCTTCATGTAGCTCGGGAAAGGGTAGAAGCCATCAGGGCCCTGTCAAGTATGGCTTCACTCTAGCGAAAGGAAAAGCAAATCATCCCATGGAGGATTATCATGTTGCAAAGTTTGCTCAGCTTCGGGGACACGAACTCGGACTTTTTGCTATATATGATGGCCATTTGGGAGATAGTGTACCATCTTATCTGCAAAAGCATTTGTTTTCCAATATCTTGATGGATGTGAGTTCTCGATTAATCCGATATTAATTATTTCGTAAGGGCTTAGGGACTTTGGATGTCACAGTCAAAGAGAATAATTCCCATCAGTTAAATGTCACACTCGATAAAAGCATCTTATTTTTATTATCACCCCAACTCGCCTTATGCAATACTGGGGATAATAAACTGAAATGATGGTTCTGTGATTCTTATTATTATAGCACTGACTTCCGGGCTGTGTTAATTGGTTGTTTAAATTATGTCCTTGTGTTATAAATAACTTGCAGGAGGAGTTTTGGACCGATCCTGACAGGTCCATCTCTAAAGCTTATGAGAAGACAGTCGCACGATCCCGACTTGGGTCGAGGGGGATCCACTGCTGTCACTGCAATTTTGATAGATGGGCAGAAATTATGGGTTGCCAATATTGGAGATTCGCGTGCTGTTCTCTCAAAGAAAGGGCAGGCAATACAAATGAGTATTGATCATGAGCCGAACACAGAGTGTGGAAGCATCGAGAACAGAGGTGGCTTTGTCTCAAACATGCCAGGTTCTTTCACAACTCCCCCGTGCTTATGTCTGATTTTCTCTTTAAGGAAAATCCGTTTTTAATATTTCCGAGTGAAAGTAAATAAGTTCACTTCGAAGGTTTACATTTTTCAACACCGTATGGAGAGTTTAGTTTTGCCTCCAAATGCGTATTAATCAGCAATGTATCGGTTTAGTTATTGCCTTGGAATGCAAATTAATCTGCACCGTATCGGTTTAGTTATTTTTTCCGAATGCCAATTAATCAGCACTAAAATTTTGTACGAGAACGACGTACTGGTACTGTTGTTGATTGATAATTGATTTTGTTGCTTTCTTTCCCAGGGGATGTTGCAAGAGTCAACGGACAACTTGCTGTTTCTCGCGCTTTCGGAGACAAGAATCTTAAAACACACCTCCGTTCCGATCCTGACGTGAAAACTGCTGATATCGACTCGGATACCGAACTTCTCATCCTTGCAAGTGACGGACTATGGAAGGTGATCCATCTCTCTCTCTATTACGAACCAAATTTGTTGTTTATATAAGTTCTCATTTTTCGCATGCAAATTTATACAGGTCGTGTCCAATCAAGAAGCCGTCGACATTGCGAAGAAGACCAAGGATCCGATGCGAGCAGCGAAACAGCTAATGGCCGAGGCATTGAACCGAGATAGTAAAGATGATATCTCCTGTATTGTAGTTCGTTTCAAGGGTTAAACGCAAAACCGGAAAACGCGACCGGAAGAAGAGTTCATCGGTCCCATAAAATACGAATCAATGGGTAAACACCAATCAGCAATCTCATTAAAAAAATGCATGAGGCTGAAAGTTGTAGATTTCAATACCATAAAGGGCTCCATTTGGTAGAAAGAAGAAGAAAAAAAGTAGTAATAATTAACTGTTGGTATTTATTCTCATCAATGTATGCTATGTTCTTTTTTCTCTAATTATTATATTTTAAATTCCATTATTATTTTTGATAATATTGTGTAAAATCATACTTATTAATAGTGATGAAATTTATGGATAATTATCAGGGTAACACTAAAGGAAACATAAATCTCTAATTTTGTAAAGTTATAAATTTAATTTATGTATTATAGTTTAGGTGTTTATCTAAACACAAAATTACAATTTAATTGTGATTTAAATTTTTAGGTTAAATTTTGGTTGTAATCGTATATAAAAATTTTAATTATATGATTATAAAAATTTAAAATTTAAATAATACAAATTATTATAAAATTAACTAACCTAAAAAATTGTAAATATTTGAACATTTAACAATAAATTACTAATAAAATAAAATTATCAAGGTTAAAAAAAGAGACTATTATAAATGTATAATATATAACTTAAATTTTTTAAAAATAAAAATTCCTAAAAAAATAAATAATTTAGAGAATAATTGTATATAAAAATGTTTCGTGGAATTATTAGGAATTCTATCTACCTAAACATGTTAGACAAACACAATATAATTACATTTTAATTTCTTATGTAATGTTTGATTGTATAAATTATAATTACATGATTATAAAAATTTAAATAATATAAATTATTATAAAAATTAACTAACCCTAAAAATTGTAAAGATCTGAACATTCAAGAATAAATTTGTAATAAAATAAAATTATCAAGGTTAAAAAAAGAGACTATTATAAATGTATAATATGAAACATCATAAAACCCTAATGAAATGAAAGTTTAGGGTAAAGTAACAAAATATTTTTTGAATAGTCAAATTGAGAATATGTGTATAATACAGGGGCCAAAACAGATATTAAAAAAATGTGAACAGTCAAGAAAATAGGCAAAATTTCCATACCTACCAAAGCCCGAAGCCCGGCGCCACTAATCCCCGTTCACGCCTTTACGGAATCAAAATTTAATTTCTCTTTTGATTAAAACCCTCCCAAAACCCTTGTAGCTCCGCCTTTCCATTTCCCTTCCTCTTCGAATCCGATCATGTCTAAAACGATGAGTCTTATAAAAACCAATGCTTCCAACCCCAAGGTGTGGATTGTGGCGGGAATAACGGTGGCCGGAATCATACTCGTGGCGGCGGAGACCCGTAGGAGGAGGAAAGCGATGATCATCAATAGAGAGGATTTTGGCGCTTTCCTCGAACGCTTCGAGTTGGCTCCTTTTCCTCAGCCTCCACCACCCGCCGCCAGACTTCCGTTATCGGGCCTCACGTTTGCCGTCAAGGACATGTTCGTAATTCCATCACTTTGTCTTTCCCCTTGGTTATACTTTCTCTCGTATTTCATTTATTTTTTCAATGGTGGTAACAGATTTGACGTGAAGGGTTACGTGACGGGGTTTGGGAGTCCTGATTGGCAGAGAACACACGAGCCTGCTGATCAGACTGCGGTTGTGATTACTGCTTTGTTGGAAAACGGGGCTAAATGTGTTGGCAAGATGGTTATGGACGAACTGGCTTTCGGGTAAACCTTTTATTTTTTTTTATTTTCTCTTGGAAGAATGTATTTGTTAAAATGTAATCAATGTTCTGTTTTTTTTTTTGTTAATATTAATAGAATAACTGGGGAAAATAAGCATTATGGAACACCTATAAATCCGATCATGCCGTCAAACATTCCGGGAGGTTCTTCAAGTGGTTCTGCTGTGGCAGTTGCTGCTGAACTTGTGGACTTTGCTCTAGGTAATTTCAGTCCTTGACATTTCTAAATAATCAATAAACAGTTTCCCAACAGCATTTACTGCTGTAGTATGTTTTTCTTTTGTCTTTTTAATGATTAATTAGTTCCTAAAACGTAGCCTGGAATTTCATAGCCTTTTCTTCTCCATTTCCATCCAAGATGTGTGCTCTGTGTTAGACTTTTGAATCTTCTTGATATACAGGTTGTGTTCTTATTTGTATCTAAGCATATAATGCTATTTTGATGACTTTGTAGGTACTGACACAATTGGCTGCATTAGGATTCCATCTGCTTTTTGTGGTATTCTTGGGTTCCATCCATCTCATGGAGCTGTATCTACGATTGGAATTGTTCCCAATTCACAAAGTTTGGATGCTATTGGTACTGTAATACAGCATTCTTATTTAGATTGTTAAGATGTTTGTTGCCCTTCCATAATTATGCCAACTCACTTTGCTTTTTTCACCTATTTTTTCTTTGTACTGAAGTGTGCACATCTGAATGTGTGATCTATTAATGGATTGATACCGCTTTGATAAAAAAAGTGCAGTGCCCCTCTAGGTTTTGTGGAGTACATGTTGCTCTTCTGTTATAACAGTGCCCAGTTCAAATATTTAGTGGCATTTTAAGATTCTACTTTTTGCTTGGCATTAAAATTCTGGTGAATTAACATTGCCATTTTCAAGATTTCATTTGTTTCTGTTTTTACTGATTTTGTTAAATTATCATGTCTAAGGATGTTTTGCTCGTGATGCATCTGTTCTACATCGCGTTGGACATGTTTTACTAAAACTAAAAGCAGTGGAACCTAGAAGGGGAAGGCAGCTTGTCTTTGCTGATGATTTATTCCAGCTCTCAAAGGTTCCCAAGCAAAAGACAGTGCATGTTGTTAGCAAAGCAGTTGAAAAGCTTTCTGGATGTAAGTTGCATGGCCTTCAATTTTATTCATATCAGTTGCATATTTTTGGTGTGAAAATCTTGATCATGGTCTACTGCTATCTCTCCTGTTTCAATGGTGTGAATCTTACTTTCTGTTGTGTCTACCTCTTGTTAATTGCACAGACCAGCCTCCAAAGCATGTAAACTTTTCTCAGTTCGTTGCTTCAAATGTACCTAGTCTAAAGGGTTTTTGTCAGCATTCCACAAACCTGTCAAATGGAATTTCTGCTTTGCTAGCTCTTTCTTCTGTGATGGTGTCATTACAAAGGTATTTGAGAATAATTCGTCATTACATGCAGGAGCATATGGCCCTTCCACCAGCTTCACTTATTGCAATCCTTCAATTGGTATATTATAATAATCATAATATTTGTCTCTGGGTTTGTAGACAGACTAATACTCCTAATATCTTGTAGTTTTACTTTTCAGATATGAGTTTAAAACAAACCATGAAGAATGGTTTAAAGATGTTAAACCAAGACTAGGACCTGAGGTTTCTCATCGTGTTCTTGCTGCAATCAACACTGCATATGAGAATGTAAAAAAATTGTACAAAGTCAAGACTGAGATGCGGGCTGCTGTGCAAAGTCTTCTAAAGGTGTTGCAGATTCTTCTACTTCCCTTTCTTTTTGATTCGATTTTGTTTCCACTCATACGGTGTCGAGCTTTTTGTACCCATTGTTATAGTTAATTATTGTTACTGTTTTTTAATAAGAATGTCAACTATATACAATCGTACAAATGAGTTGTTTCCCTGTTTATTGCCACGATAGCTTTGTTACTATGCCAACTTCTTAGAATGATCCTGCCTTGTAATTATAATTGAAAACTTAGTTTTTGCTTCTTTTTTAATAAGAAAAAGAAGCAACTATCATCTTTTAAGAATATAAACTTAAAACTTGATGTTTGAGAGATTGTTGCCATAGATGAAATGATAGAACCGACCACAAGAATAGCAGGGAGATTGCTAGAATTGATCAAATCAAAATATTATATATATACATATATATTAAATGGCTGATGTACATTAGCAGCATAACACTGTTTAATTTGGGTTTACTTTCATGGGTCCAAAAGGCTAGGATGATAGGATATGGCCTGGAATTGGATGATCTCAAATAACCAAGTTGTCCTCTTTGTTTCAGGATGATGGGATATTAGTGATTCCCACAATTGCAGATCCTCCAATAAAGCTTAATTCGAAGAAAGGGTATTCCATGGAGTTTCATGACAGAGCATGCACGTTATTGAGCATCGCTAGCATGTCTGGAGGCTGTCAGGTGGCTTTTGTTGTTACTGGGCTTAAGTTTCCAATCTTGTATGTTGTTTTGTAGCTTGGATATCAATCATTTATTTAACCTTACAATCACTTCCCAGGTTTCTGTTCCATTAGGAAAGCATGATGGTTGTCCTGTTTCCGTTTCATTTGTCACATACCATGGAGCAGATAAATTTCTTCTTGATACGGTTTTGGATATGTATGCTTCTCTGCAAGACCAAGTGAGCATTGCATCCAATTCAGCACCATTGCCTGATGTCAATGGTAATATGGATGCTTCTGAACTCTTGAAGGAAAAGGTTTTCCCAACATCTCCCAATATCTGAATTGTTTGATTTCCCAAACAAAATTTCTGCCAATGTGAACAGTGCCATGGAGTTTATTTATTGATGGAGTCAGTTTGCACCTTGTCTGATTATAACTTGTCCTAATGATGTCTTAGTTTTTATATTTGTATTGTTTTCTATTCATAAGTTGTTTTACACTAGATGAGAAACAGTGTTACTTGGATGGTTGAGTTCTTGAACCAGTAAAGAAATGGTGGATAACTGCTATTTCTCTCTTTATCATTTGTTCAACTTCTTTCTTTATGTTGCAACATTTCTGAGCAATGTAGCATCCAAGCCTCTCTTGTGTTTGTGATATGTCATTTCTTCTTAAGTTCAGTAACAGCAACTGTGATCAGGATCAAAAGTAGAATTCTCAGCAAAAAATGCTAGTAGACAATTTTTTAAGTTTCGGTGTCTGGAGAATTAGCACTTGTTATAATTTAAAATAGTATGTTCTGTTTGCTGTGAGTTTTAGTTCAAGGAAAGGTCTGCTGTTATAAGTTTTTCATAACAAGTTTCATTTCAGGGAAATGCTGCATTTAAGGGAAAGCAATGGAACAAGGCAGTTAATTACTACACTGAAGCTATTAAGTTAAATGGGACAAATGCGACATACTATAACAACAGGGCAGCAGCTTACTTGGAACTAGGATGGTATAGTGTGTCTAAGATTTGTTGCCACTTTTATTGCATTCTTTTCCGTTCACATGCTTCTGAAACAAAACTGATTTTTGGATATGCAGCTTCCAGCAAGCTGAAGAGGACTGCAATAAGGCAATATCACTTGACAAAAAGGTAATTTAGAATTTAGAAAACATGACAGTCAGTGGTGCTCTTCAATGAAATAGCTATCTTTTAAAGTTGAAATGTTGAACTTTAAAATATTTATGATCGCAAGAGAAAAAAGCTGCTGCACTCGAGTGATGTTATTAGTCTGAGTAATAACACTTCTATGCAGAATGTGAAGGCATATCTGAGACGTGGGACGGCCAGAGAATCACTACTCTGTTATAAGGAGGCCCTTCAAGGTGAGAATACTTTATGGTGCTGTATGGGTGTAAACAGATTTAGTTTTTGACTTTTATTTGGGATAAAATGGGAAAATTTTTAGATAGTAGAATACCTATTCCTCTTCATTTTGGTAGGTAGTTCTGTTGAGACCAGATGCAAAAGTTTTTATAATTTAATATTTGATTCATGTTTTCTTTCCATACAAATCACCCCGTGTTTAATCCCAGAACAAATTTTTTTACCTCTCTTAATTTCACCCCCTTGATCCTGGAACAAATTTTTGTCTTATTAGTTTAGTTTATTCAACCCTACGCATCCTAGTGGTCCTCTGAAGCACCGTTTTGTATCGACATTTGCAGATTTCAAGCACGCACTGGTTCTAGAGCCACAAAATAAAGTTGCTAAACTCGCAGAGAAAAGATTGAGAAAACTGGTTAGTTGATACTCCCCTTCTCTGCTTCTTATCTTTAACAAAATATGAAAGAACATCGATTGAAGATGTGCACAATCTTTGTGCAATGTCAGCCCTTTGGATAAACTAAGAAACAAAGTAAAAAGCCTCTTGTTCTAGAGGGTGTTGACTTTTGCAGATTTTGGCCGTAATTTTGTTTTTGGGCATATTGTTTGTTTGTAATCAATATATGTTGGATTTGCTCAATCTTGTGGAGAGACAACCTATGAAATGAAAACTTAATTCAAGTGCCAGATTCATGTTGAAAAGAATGTCTTACTTAGTATACAAGTTACTAGAGTTTTTACCCATTAATTAATAGAGATTCGGGAAGAACAAAATTCAAAGACAGTTTTAATTACATTAATTGGTATACAAGTTATTTATTTCTTTTAAACTAACTAGTGTTAGGTGTAGTGATAAAATTTATAATATTTTTTATTCGAACGAGAGTATGTCCTTGGACTT
This sequence comes from Hibiscus mutabilis, assembly GCA_019671005.1. Classification (NCBI taxonomy): domain Eukaryota; kingdom Viridiplantae; phylum Streptophyta; class Magnoliopsida; order Malvales; family Malvaceae; genus Hibiscus; species Hibiscus mutabilis. The sequence goes on from JAGYYJ010003170.1 coordinate 22,331, forward strand.
GCAACAAGAAGACTAACTGGTGTTACAATCATCGTGCAAAATGCTCAAAATCAAATCAGGTATACCCGTCAAGATAATAGACTAACTGGTGTTTCTTGAAAGATATGCACTATTTTAACCTCCCAATCGCGTTTCAAAATGGGTGCTGAATTTTGCAAATTTTGACAAACGTGATTCAGTTTTTCACATACAACATTGTACATTGTTTGTTTTGTCTAAAAATTTGTACTATTTTCAACAAGAGAATTTGTATTTAAATTTAAAATCAGTAATCACGACCAACCTTCACGTTAAATGTAACAAATTAACCATGGAAATTTGGGGAAAATGGAGCAATGAAAGTAACAATTATGAGACTTGAACTTGCGACGTGAGTTATGGGCTGAATACCCATAGCCAATAAAACCAAATGCTAGTTTTCTTAAGTTTATTTTTTAATTAGTACAATTATAACAATTAATTATAATCATTACTAATAGAAGATTTCTTAGAAAAACAAGTACTTAAACCATTGAAATATTTTTAATCAAAGTAGGTAAATGTCGAAAGCTTTATTTTGTTTCATTTTTATGTTACATTAGTTAAAAATATATGATAAAGTTAATAAAATTCTGTAGACATATAAACAAGAAAATTGAGTAAGCATATTTAGCCGGTTGCTAAAAATGCTTTTATTTGTTTTATACATTTTTTTAAATTAAGTTAGTTTTAGGTGTAGTGATAAAATTTAATTTTTAATGTTTTTTCTTTTAAGTAGGATTAAGATTAGAATTTATAAAAAAATAAAATAAAATATAGTGTAACATTTATTTTTTAGACAGAAAAACTTGAGAATGAAAATTAAATGAAACTTTAAACACGAAGAAAAATTAAACATTTTAAAATGATTTAAATATTAATTATTAAATTGCATGGCATGGGCACATGCGGGCTTTCCAAAGTTAATAGTACCAGAAGTAGCAAAGATTCATTGAACATTTTCCATGTGAAACGGGGTAAATGTACGGATAGGTCTATAGCGACATGTCTAAGTTACGGTTAAAAGATAATAAGTTTTGAAATTTATTATTTAACTTAAAATATTAGATTTTTTGATAAAATTTTTGATTAAATTTTTTAAGTTCTTTTTGCAAGTATTAATATTTATTTTGTAAGTATAATTTTTTTTGTTAAATTTTCAGTTTGAGATAAAGTATTAAAACTTACAAAATAAATATCTATACTTAAAAAAAAATAAAAAAACCAATTAAAAATGTTATCAAGAATATTAACATTTTTTATTAAAAACAACGAAATTTGACGTTTTTAGTATTATTAAACCATGATTATTATTTTGTTGTATATGTTTACAAATATATTTATTTTAAATTTTAAAATTTAAATTTCAAATCTAAAACTCTAAATTTTAATTATAAATTATACAACTTAAATATTTAAACCATGAACTAATTCCTTAAAACATTAAAATAGCCTCGTTTGTGTAATTTTTTTTCACAATTAATATATAATATAATAATGCTTATTATAAAAAGGGTCTAAATGATGATATTTTTTTTACTAGGTCTCTATTTTATAATAATTTTTAAGTCGTTTGTTAAAATATTATTTTATTGATGAACTCTTCAAACTCAAACTTATTTTATCTAGTTCATCATAGAAGCAAATTAAAGTGTTTTGAGACTAATTTTTTTAAAATTAAAATTCTGTCTTCACTCAGGCACATATAAATTTTCACAATCAAAATACATTTTTCTAAAAAGTTTTTTTTTTAAAAATTAAGACTTAACAATTAAAATGCTTAATATCAAAATAAGTTCTCAAACTACCTATTTTTTTCTTTTAGGTGTTTACACTTTTTTGTTCTATTTAAATGTTTAAATTATTAATTTCTAATTAAAATAAGTATTTTAATTGATCTTAGAAAAAGATAAAAAATAATAATAATTTAAATACTTAAAAAAAGTAAAAAAATTAAATAACTAAAAAAATAATTTAAACATTTATTTTAATATTAAACCTAATCAAAATTAATGGACTGAAAATGCTACGCTTAACCCATGAAAATTAATAATTTAATTTTGAAGGAAATAAGTCAAGTTACAACGTGATGAATGTTAATTTTATAAAGATGTACTAATTTACAATTTACAACCATGCTGAGTTGATACAGCCTGCTGCCAGTGAAAAACCACCGACTAAAAAAGGAAATAAAAAACATCCGTTCCAGTTCCCACCTCCCACCAATCCCTAATCCCGACGTTAAAACCACGCGCCTTCAGACAAACACACAAACCAAAACCCAAATACTTTTCTCTGTTCCTTATTCCCCCTTTTCTTCCTTCAACCTCTCGAATATTCTCTCCATTGACATGGACATGATGGAGAAAACGCCGTCCGCTATATCCCCTTTCCTCCTCCGATCAATGGCGTCTTCAGCATTCATTTATGCGGACAAATCATTCTTCAACTTAGCTGAAAAATTCAAACCCCTTGAAATCATTCGCTATGTTCTAATCACTTCTTTCCTCTTCTTCCTTCGATTACTCTCTTTTCTTTTCGTCCCCGATTTGCCCCCTAAAACCCAACCCCGGTTTTCTACGTTTAATCCCCTGAAAAGCAACGATCTTTACGCGGTTACTTCTGGGGTTGACGATTCGGGGATTGCTCGAGCGCTTTCGCAGGTGCTGTCGATTGTTACCGATCTCCCTGTTAGTTCGAGAAAGTATGCGATCGTTCGATCTTTAGCCGAAAGGCTTATAGAAGAGAATCGGAGGGAAGATACCCACGGTTTGCGCGAAGTCAACCGCGTGGTTCTGTCTTCGGCTTTTTCGAGGACTATTCGCTATCTCGAGGCTGCAATGGTTGAATTGGGGAAAGATGGGGTTGGTGCCGGACCTGCTCCGGTTCAGTATTTGGTGAAAAGGGTTTTAAGGGCGGTTGGATCGGTTAGGGAAGGGAGTGTGAACGGGAGAGAGGATGTGAACCGGTCTGGAAATTCGACTGAAAAGCTGGCTGCTGAGCTTCTTTGGTTGGCGGAGAAGATGGTTGTTTGTGGGTTTGGGGAAGAAGCTGTCGAGCGGTGGGCATCGGCTTCAAATTTGGCTTCGCTTTCTCTTTTGGCTGAGCCACGGCTTCAGGGTTCCCTGGTTAAGGTTTCGGGTATATTTCCCCCTTTCGTCCTTGTTAAATCTGTGATCTTCTTTTTTTATTAGATAGTATGTGAATCCATAATTTATTTATCAATTTAGTGCCCTCTCATTTTGATGTCCATTTGAATAACAATGTCAAAATTTTGATACATTAGATTGATGTTCTTATTTTATTCGAATGTGCAGCGTTCTTATTCAAACAAGCAAGGGAAATGGAGCTTGCATCGGAAGAGACCGGAGAAGGCAATGAAGCGAGCCAGAGGCAAAGGAAGATGAAGATGCTAATGTCATGGTTGCCATTGCTTTGCAGAGCTAGCAAACGGCACCGATGCGCCAGTGCTTGGCATACGTGAAAGAGCCGAGCTAGAGAAGGTCTTGGAAGAGACCCTAGAAACGTTAGAACACGAGGAGCATGAGCAAGTGCTCTCCCTATGGCTCCACCACTTCGCGCATTGCCCGTCCTCCGACTGGCCCAACCTTCATGCCTCTTATTCTCGCTGGTATACCGATTCTCACAAACTCTTGCTCCTCCATTGAAGATGTGAACCAGACAAATTATCTTGTATAATACAAGGATTAGGAGTTAGGACTATTGATAATCAGGGTACAATTGTTCTTTGTTGAAGTTTGTTATTTTAGCCATAATCCGAATATATCCACAGAGAAAAGAAAATTTATGGAAAAGCTCAGCTAGTTCATAACAATACACAACACAAACATTGTTTACAGTATTTACAGACACGACGCAAACATGTCGAAATCAATATTCGGATAATATGAACTATTATTACAAACCCAGATAGTTGTAGGCAATCTTGGAAGGACAGGAATTACTACAGCAGAAATCTCTTTTGTTAAACGTCAAATGGGTATGATGAAGATAGTTGTGGCTCCTGCAAATACAGAAATCTCTTAATTCTACCCTCGTTTCATGCAAATATCATAGAGTTTGTCAAATTGAAAGAATACCTGGACTGTTGATTTCTGGAAAACTTTGTTAATCAGAGTTTTAATGGTACTCGTTTTGCGTAAACTAGCTTTAACCTCACGGATCGCGTTGCGGATTGCGATAAGCAAGCGGCCATACGTCAAGTCTGGTTCATTTTCCACAGCTTGGATGAATCTGAACGTCATGGCACCGGTGTTGGTTTTGGTTCTGGTGAAAACCTACGGAGAAACCGATTCAAACGGAGAAACCGATTCAATCCAATAAAAATTTATTGTTCCATGATTGTGTCTAATCAGATCCTTGATACTCACATTGATATCTGAAGCTTTTTGATCATCACCACATGCACTAAAACAGAAGGCTAATCCTCCACTTGTGCCTTTGTTAAACTTGGGGTTTCTTTTATCTTCCCATAAATAATACCCTCAAGTTTATAAGGTTTACAAGATTCATTGAAAATTTATTAATAAATATGAAGTAAAAGAAGTTTTCTATAATGACTGACTTGTTCATTTTGCAATCGAAACACAGATCAAGAATTGTTCCGCTGTGGCAGGCATCGACGATGGCATGCAGCTTGGCTCCTCGAGGCAGCGGCCTAACGATGGTCTCATTGATTTCATTGTCGATGATTTTCCCTTCGGTCTCGTGATCAATAGGTAACAAGGCTTCATCGAATCCATCAAGCTCATCGAGGTTATAATCTTCTTGCTGATCGCCGTGGCCAGAGAAGTAAAACACTAACGAGTCCCCTGGCTGACACCCGTAGACCAGCCATCTCATGCCTTTCCGCATGTTCCGTTTTGTCGGCTTCAACAAAGGGTCAGTCTGATCGTCTGCAGATTGATTAAACTAAAGTCAGCATGAACAAATTGATTCCTTGCCTCCCAAGTTATCTTTCTTTTTGTTTTCCCTAAGCCCGTATCTAATCTATTTATATATAGATGAGTTTCAACCGAGGCTAAAATTTGAACTCGATGTATGTCATCAGAATCAACTGAGATTGAAAAAAAAATTACAGCACCTGTGAGCATGAGAATGGAGTCCAGAGGAAACCCCAGTTTCTCAACAAGAAGATACCTCATACAATTGGCATCATTGATGCTTCCTTTAAGACTATAAGATTTGCCATTGTAACTCAATCCACAAATCATTGCTCTCTTCCGTCCATGCACCAAAACGGGTGACAAGGCAGGCCGTAGCTGCGGATGTTGCTGCCAATGAGGCCATATACGGAGGGAAACGAATGCATCCCCGATGCAGAATAACTATAGTAACCAAGTAGTTGCCACTATTAAAAACATGTACCAAACAACATGACATATAAAAAGTCATGAAAAAACTAAGGTAAAAGAACCTGGTCTGTGCTGGTGGTACCAACATGTCACGGACTTGACCCCAACGAGCTGTGGCTCGAGCGTTACTTGGTACCGGCACGACGTTGGTACTAGCGATGGTTTCACAGCCGCCACAACGAATGGTTTGCACCTCTGGAGGAACCAACAGATACTGCAAACATCCACTGCACTGTTGTCTTCTCGACATCGTTTTTGGAGTTTTCACAGTTGATATTTCGTTGAATCGGATCAGTTTGTATGTGTCGAACAAAATGAAGATGTTCATGGATTTAAAGGGTGAAAGGGAAACATTGGTAAGAACTGGTGAGTAAGCTAGAATTAGCAGTCTCATCATGTTGGACCGTATTGGATCCCTGTAAGAAAATTTAGTGGAGAACCAGATTCTGTGTTTCCTTTTTCTCTTCTTTGGTGGAACAAAAATCTTTGGTCTCATATCATTGTAGATAAGATTCGTCGTGGTCTGTTTGGTCTCTAGTCAAAATCAGCTCGATTGTCACTGTAAATATTTTGTTATGATCATGCTCGGAAAGATATTATATTCGACTTGTCAAGACCACGGACTTTTAACACTTACAAAATGAGATCAATAGCTTTTCAAAAAAGACAAGGAGTCAAAGAAGAATCTTGCCATATTGGGTGTGATCAATTAGTGAAAGAAACCTACTAATTGATGTAATTAGGTAAGTTTTGATATTCTTTTCTAGATTAGAACTTAATATTAACTAAAATTTTATTTCAATAAAAATAGTTTTTTAAGCTTAAATATATATTCGCTATTTAAATTAGACATCTTATTCTAAGTTTGTATCTAAAGAATTTTTACTCTGAAATTAGTACTTAAACTATGCATCTAAAGAATGTTTGCTCACAAGTTGATACATAAACTAAACCCATTATCTCAAATTAGTACTAAAACTTATACATTCTATCAATTTGGCCACAATTAAAACAAATCAATAAATTTAACTCTCTACCTTTAAAAATTCTATCAATTCACTCTTTGTTATTCTCCTAAATTGTTTGTTCTCCCAAAAATGTTATATTACTTTAATTATATATAATAAAATATTTAAATTAGACATCTTATTTTTAGTTGGTAGAATGCTTTTTTTTAATTGGTACTTTGATCCGTTTTTCCCAAATTTTAGTTAAAAAATTTTGTTTAAAATGATTAAATTGATAAAATTTCTAAATATATTTGGTTAAATTTATTTAATTATTTCAAATTAGAATTAAACTGGTAGAATAAATTTTAAGGACAAAAACTATTAATAAAGTACCAAAACAGTTGATGAAATTAAAGTTGTATATCAACTTAAGATATTAATTTGAGGGAGAATTTTTAGTCCACGTACCGACTTAGGATAAAAATTGCCAAATTCAGATACTAAAATGTATCTTTTTAAGCCCTTTTTTTTGTTATACTATCCATTATGATATTTAAGATAAGGTTCTTGGACTGATATTTGTGAATAAGATTCGACCATGTGGTGCTGTTTCAACACAAAGAGCCATTGGGTATGCTTTTGTGAATAACTATAACAACTGATTCATACTAACCCAAGAATCTACTTTTTAAGCAAACAACACAACTTTTAGTTTGTATTCTGGTCTCTTACTTTAATAACTTTTATATATTGTTCTTGGGAAAACAACAATTTTATTACTCATTTTCTCAATCAAGCCATTTTTTTGTTATTATAAAACCAGAGACAAGGTTAATCCACATCTTAATTAGATCGACCAAGACACTGTTAAAACACAAAGATCCATTGGGAATGCTTTTGTGAAAAACCAGGGACAAAACTATGATTTGATACTAACCCCAAGAATCTACTTTTTAAGCAAATAACATAACTTTTAGGTATCAAACAATCTATTCATGTTATCTGTTGGATATTTTTTCATTCTTTTTACTTTAATCTTTTAAATTGTTATTGGAAAAAAGAATTTTTTAATTTTAATTATGATGTTATAAAAGAGACATCCACTTAATCCACATAAAAAAGATCATAAAAAAAAACAATAATATGACTGTAAATGAATTAGTAATAGCAAAATAATTTTACTAATTTTTTATTATAATAGTAGGACAAACCCTCAATGTTTGAAAGTATTTGATAGGTAATCTCAAAAAAATCAGGACCAATCTAATATGATTTAATAGATTACATATATTATGGAGACAAAAACATTATATTTAAATTTAACAATTATCACATTTGTGAAACCAAGGTTTTTCTTTGACATTTTTCCCCATTACCAAAATGGGTCAATATCTCCACACCTGTCCCTTGGTTCGCATGATTGGGTTCATGTAACACGTTTATTTAATTTGTTACACGTGCTTCATTTGCCAATATAAGCCGTGCATGATGCATGCAGAATACCAACTACCAACCAAGTTTTCACAACAGTTTTGGCCAATTGAAATGATAAAAATGTGCGCATTTTTCTTTCTAAAATAAAAAATATTCGAGTTATTGGCTGATTATTTTGATCAAACGTCGTCAACCAAAAAATATAATAGCTTAATTGGCTACCTCTTATTAATCTAATTATTATTATGGTTTGATCGTTATCTGATTTATTGATTGATTAATTAGTTAAAATTAAAAACTATAAAAATTATTTTCCAATGTAAATTTACTTATACGATTGAGGCCTTTAGTTTTGTGGACTTCAATTATCAATATAGATTGGTAGATGAGTGTCTCTCGATTTCGGCCCAATCTTTATATATCTTGGTGGTAAAGTTTCATGGACCTCATATTTCATGCATGTGGTCCTAATGTGTTATCACTTATCAATTAGACAAAAATTATTTAAAAGAGCGTAGGGACTAAATTCTTAGGTTAACAGTAAAGAGACTGTATTTCAAATGTGTGAATAATACATGGATCAAAAATTAATTAGATCAATTATTGTTGGTATACAAAAGTCACAGTGCGAACACAAAAAGTTGAATTATAGGCCGGGACGGGGTTAGAATTTAGAATTGGGAGACAAAAATATAAATGTTGGAAAGTGTGAGATAAATTCATAAATAATTTTATTTTTTAAAGAAAATTATATATAAAAACAAAGGTAAAAGAATTTAGGATGGGGGAATTGTCCCATGTACAATAAATTTGACATTTTCTTTCTTTTGAATAGTCTTGTGTTCTCAAGATAATATCCGTGTACAGTTTTAGCCTCAAAATGTCTCTTGCTCGTTGTGGAACTTGGACCCATGTACTAAGGTTTATAGGGCATTGTGGGACGGCATGATAACAAGTGATCTTATAAGACTTCTTTTCTCTCGAAAACTCTTCCAACAATATTAAATTTTGAATAAACAAAAATAAAAATAAAGAAATGAGGAATGGTGCATGCATGGTTATTAAATTAGAAGCACGTATTGTCAGTTTTAGGTACATTTCATTCAAATCCCGATGTTAAATATTCAATTGAGGTCGCCATCACACGTGCATCAAGCCATTTAGTTGTGGCCATAAAAGATAGCCCCCAATGGATGTTGGTGGTACCCTTTCAAAATTGAAAAAGATGGGAATATAGGAATAAAATGAGTTAAAATTTAAGTTTAAGATTATTGTGGACAAAAAAGAGTGTACCTTTTTTAAAAAGTTGTCCAATTCAAAACTAAAATAAAATGTTTTACTTTGATCACCAAAATTAAATATTTTTAATAAAATTAATTTTTGTTAAATTTTTACTTCAATTATTGGACTGTTAAATCATTAACAAATCTGTCGTAACATGCCCACATGTATAGCTTTTGACCAACATATATAACTTTTCATTCTTTTAGTTTAAATAATAAAAAGGGATTTGATTAAAATTTCCGTTATCACACGTAAATCTTTGCCATTTAGTTGTTTCATAAAAGAAAGCCGCAATGGTTGTTGATGTACTCAATTTTCAAAATTGAAAAGGAAGGGAATAAAATGTTCTAAAATGAGTAAATTAATAAAATTTTAGAATTATTTTTGTTGAACAAAAAGAGAGTATTTCATTGGACCGTTAAATCAAAACTAAAATGATGCTTTATGCCCACATGTATAGCTTTTGACCAACATATATAACTTTTGCTTTAGCTTAATTTTTGGGTTTTAAAAAAATATAAACCTACGATTGGTGACTGAACTTTTAAGTTGTTTGTAATTTGATCACTGAAACAGAAATACTTTCATTATAATTGATTTATGTTAAACTTTTACTTCAATCATTGGACCGTTAAATCATTAACAAAACTTTCCTAACATGCCCACACGTATAATTTTTGCTTTAGTTTAATTGATTATAGTTCTTTGATTAAATGTTCAACTACCATTTACTAAACTAATAATGATGAATATCCTTAAAATTTTCTTTTTTTTTTAATAGGTCCTTAAAATTTCCTAATAACCATGAATACTCAACAATAATGATAAAATACTACTAATATGATATCTATTTCCTTTTCTTCGATTTGAACCCCACTTCTTGTGGACCAAACCAAACATGTTCACATGTTTCGGTCCTTCAACGTTCAAATTAACAATTAAACACTGGTGGGGTAAGAATTTAAGACATACAATTATACAAATGTACGAGGAATCTTATTATTATATTTTCAAAGTAAACTACCCTAAGTTCTTTTAATTATAGTTTTGATAATATATATATATATTTAAAATTACAATCATCTCACACAATTAAATTATTGTTATAAACATTTTTTTTGTCGTTTAAATTAAAATGAATGTCTAAATTTTAATGTGGTCTAGTACAGTGGCATTTTTAGCTGCAAAACTTACACAATTTATTAATTTTTATTCTATTTCAAAACAATTCGATATATTTAACTCATATTAAAGTAGCACTTGAATAAATGCACTACTACCAAAGCAAAGTGAACCCATCCTATCAAAGTAGCACTTGAATAAATGCATTATTCCATAAAATAACAATAAGATATTGTTAAATTGTTGTTATACAAAGAAGGTAACAAGAAAATAATATAATTTTTATTTTTGAGAGAAGGAATAAACAATTAGGTGAAAAAATAAAGAATAAAGTATTGATTTTTTAATATAATGGGTTAATTTTATTGGATTAGTTTGAATTAAGACTAAATTAATAAATTATATAAGTTTTGAGTATTAAAATCATTATTATACCATATTAGTCACTAAGTGGCCTATTTATAAAATTATTTTAATTGAGTAAGCATAAGAAAAATGTCTTGTTTGTTATTAATCAATAAGTATAGTCCACTCATTTTTAATCACTCATCTTTCTTTTACTGTTAATATTTAAAACTTAAATTTAAATTTTCTTGGAATGCAATACCTTACCGCTAAAAATATGATAATTTTCAAAATTTTATACTATTTTAGTATCTTTTATTAATTTTATTTAACCTAAAATGAAGTAATAATCTTAATAAAATACGGATCAATTTCTCTAATTGTTTGATATATCATTCAAGTTATTATAATTAGTTGAAAAATAAAATTTAATTTACTATATTACATTTTATTTATTACATTATGCTTTATAAGAAATGGATTCATTTATAAAATATTTGTTGACATTTCTTTCTTTAAATAATTCTAATTATGTTAAAAATATGATAACTTTCACAATTTTAAAATTAATTTTACACAATCTTTATTATTTTTATTAGAAACCCAAATCTTAAATTCCTAATAAAATACGGATCAAAAACACTAATTGTTTAAATTATAAATCATACAACCTAAATTATAAACCTTAAAAATAAAACTAAAATCTAACTCCTAAAACTAAATTTTATTTATTACATTATGCTTTATTATAAAATAAAACACTTAAAATTTTTCTTTTCTAATTAACCTTAAATTTGGTCAACAAAAACACCTTGTAATTTTTGTAAATGGACAAACTATATACTAACTTTACGTTTATTAAAACTTGTTAACAAAATATTACATTTCGTGAACTAAACGATGATAAAATTATCCTATCGAAATTTGCTTAAAACTGATACAAACTAATTACTAGTATTGTCTATTCTCTTCATCAAAGAGGTGTGGCCGATGGATTCAGCATGACCTGCACTCTTTCCTTGTGAGTCGAGGACCTGAATTTCGCGACCATTGGCTTTATCTTCTCAGTCGTCTTTACGATGACCAAGAATAGAAGCCGATAAAACACGACCATTGCAAACAAGATAGCAAGATCAACCCACTTAGAGTATTCGGTTTCTAAATGCCATGTTTGGTTCAAGATTTCTTCACCAGTAATTGTTGGTGCTGACCCTCCAATTCCACCTTGTACATTAGGAAATGTCAGGCCTTCAAACTCGTTCTTGAACAATCCCTGGTAAGCGTACTTATGGAAGGCGATGTGGTACAAAGGATATTTCAAAACCGGCTTCGGGAGATCGGTCGGTAATCAGAAGAATCCGCCGACCAGAACCATTAGGCCTTGAATTCCGGCACCGACTATGATTCCCATCAGGAAACTGGGCACCAAACTGACGACTATCATCATTAAGCTCTCCACCAACATCATACAAGCAAATAATATGGCTACGAAGAAGAAGAAATGTTGATATCCACTGTGAAGTCCCGGCAGGAAATAAGTAATTGAGCCTGGAATCAGTGCTACCATTGCCAAGAATGGCACAGCAGATAATGTGTTTCCAATGACAAAGGCAGTCACTCCGTAGTGCCCGTTTAGTCTTTTGCGTTCGAATATCTGAGAAAAAAAAAAGAAAAAAAAAAGAGTTAATATTTGATGAACCGACAATAGAAACGTCCTGTAAAGTTTATGAACAGAATCACAAACCTTCATTTCCTCTACAAAAGAAGGGAATCCACCAATGGCCATGAAAGTTAGAAATGATGCCACGAACATGATCAGTGAACCTCTTGCCTGAAAGATAGCTCAATATCGTTAAAAATCGATCATTTACTAACCGTATGCATTCATTTACTAACCTGAATTGATCCGTCGCCCATCCCGATGTGGCTAAACACAGTGCCGAGAACAACAGATAACGCGATATAGATACACAGACGCATCCAATAGTAGCCAAGATCACGAGACATGTTAATGAAAGATCTTCTAGTCAGGACATGGCACTGGGTGAAGAACTTAGCCTGTCTTTTGTTTTTCTCCAATATTGCTCCACCACCCTAACACACACCATAATCACACATCCAACACATATTAATTCCTTTCGAATTTCGATTATCCATTTTAGACATGTTGAGAGAAAAACAACAAGCTGATGTTAGCCAACCTGTTTACAAATCTGAGCAATCTCTTGCTGAACCATTTGGTATACATCAGAAGACTTATATGACTTCACCAGGATATCAATTACTTCCTCTGTTGGGATTCCATCAGCATACCCTAGCTCAATATCCTGGTTAAGGGAGAAAATCATACAAGATATTAGATTTTTCGAGTCTTGTGAATGAAAAAAATAAAAGGGTCAGATTCGGTTCGAGTTTAGCATCATACCTTGTCAAAATCCTTATTTATGGTTTTGAGGAAGTGGTCAGATGGATTCTGGAGACTGGGGCAAGGGAATCCATTTGAAGCAAAAAACTATACATATTATAGAAAACAAGAGGGATTAGTTTGTTTTGCTAATTTTCTACATATAATAATTATTGTACTAGAAAAAGGAGAATATACTTCGTTTGCTGCAGAAACAGGACCAAAATAGACTTTTTTCCTGCAGATAAAAGGTAAAGATTGGTGAAGAGTTTAAACACTTCAAAGCTAGGCTGATGAATAGATGCAATGATGGTTCTTCCAGTATCATCCTTCTGGTTCAAGCTGGCGATTCTGCTCATAACATAATAAGAAGCAGCATTGTCAAGCCCACTGATGGGTTCATCCAGGAACAGAAGCTTGGGGCGTGTGAGGATTTCAATGCAAATGCTGACTCTTCTCTTTTGGCCACCGCTCAGCCCTTTAGCTCCCCACCCACCAATCCGAGTATCCATGGCGTCTTGCAAACCCATTTCTCGTATTGTCATCTCGGCTCTCTCTTTCTTCTCTGATTTGGCCATCGTGTCCGGCAACTGGAGCTGAGCTGAGTAGTAAACAGCTTCTCGTACAGTCAGTGTTGTAATCAATGCATCATCTTGGGTTACGTATGCCTGCAGTTCATATAATTTGCATGAAAAAGGGTAACTTTTTTGAATGAAACTTGTTAATGTTAATTTCTCCTTACTGATGTTCCATAAGCCAAGGCTTGTTTACGTCCATTGATAAGAATGTCTCCTGCTTGCCTTGTGGTATATATGAGAATAGATGTTCCATGGAACATATGTGGTTTAATGAATCACCTGCTAAGGTATCAAGAAGTGTGGACTTCCCACAACCCGAAGGACCCATAATTGCCAAGAGCTCACCGGGGCGGGCATAGCCGGTTAAGCTCCGAAGGATCGATCTTCCTCCGGCAACCGTGACCCACAAATCGTCCCAAGTCAAGGAAACACCATCCTCCATGAACCTTTTACTTCGGCCTCCACTGTTACTCTCTTGTATTGAATTAAGGCTTTCAACTTCGAAAGCAGCTTGAGTATCTGGCCTACTCTGCACCGGTTCTTCTGAATTATGAAAGGAAGCTGCCATAACTAGGAGAGCAAAAGGGAACCGAGATCAAAACAGGGACCGTGGTCTCGTTTTACTATGAGTTTGCTTACTCCTTTGTGTAGATTAAGGAGCAAACTACATACATATACTATATTTATAATGGGATCACTAGACGAACAAAACTCGACCGAAAAAAGTTGAATTTTTTAACTTGATTTGAAGCGAAAAAAACACGATTTGATTTGACTCGTATCATAATTATATAAATTTGACTTAATTTGAAAAAATTAAATAAAATTCGAGTTGTAAAATGAGTCTCGAATAACTTAAATTTTTTAGTGATTAGTGAAACAATTTTGAAGTTCGAGCGGCTATGACTGACATATGTATATTGTATTTGAAGAAATATATATCTTATATGATTATAAAAAGTCGTTTAAATTGAACCAATTAGTATCATTACCTTATAAATATTTTCAATTTAATTTGAATAAAAATTCGAACAACTCTACTTGATTAAATTTTTTTAAAATAAATTTAAATTATAAAATTAAATTGTCAACTCAAAATTTTTTGACTCTCCCTAATCACAAAGGTACACTAGGTGCATGAGTCAAGTTTGGCTTAGACTAACTTACGTATACTGAGGTGGACCTACATCGGAGCCTATAAGGGCCTTAACACCCCCCTCCCCCTTCAAATTTGGTAAATTAATTTTTAGTCTCTTCAAAATTTTAAAATTCTTAATTTGGACCCTTACAAAAATTTAAAAAATATTATTATTATATTTCAAAACTTTTGAATAATTTTAAATAAATCTCCTCCTAAATTTTTTAAAATTTCTAATTAAATTTCAAAACTTTTAAAAGTTTAAATTTAACATCTAAAATTTTTAAAAATTTTAAATAGGCCTCCTCAACTTAGGTTTTCAAGATCCACCATTGTATGTATATTATCAACATCATACATTAGAAACATCATACTTTTATATTATTTAAAAAATACTTTTTACTAAGATTTTTTTAATAATTATATTTATAATATTATATATTTAATTTTTTAATAGTCTTAAGAAGATTATAAAATAGTATATGTTTATATTTTTCCAAACTTTTTGACAACGTACATATACTCAGAATAGTATATGTTTATATTCAATCATAGTTTCGTTTTGGCATATACCTTCCAGACAAAGTTCTTTGAACCTAAATCTCTTATATCATTCATTCCTCTACTAGAACTACTAGTAGGATTCTTACATATTTACGTCATATTTGGTTGGCTTGTAACTGGCGTGATGTATTATTTAACACACATGTATTACAGAAAGTACAAATAACCATGTATTTGGTAGATGCGATATTTAATACGTCATATCATTTAATAAGCAACTTGATTGATATCTATCACTAACTCATAAGTAGTATTTATTTAACACACATGCATTACGTCAATTCTGTCAATTATATTCTCATGCTATTTTCAAGCATTTACATAAATGTAAATATGCTAGCCCTCAACTATGAATTATAAACTCTAAACCTTAAACCATCTAAACCCTAAACTTTAAGCCATGTAACATAAACACTAAACCCTAAACCATGAACACCCTAAAACACAAACTCTAAACTTTAAACTCCAAACCCTAAACCATAGACCCAAAATAATAATATAATAATTAACGTCAAAACAAAAAAAAATATATAAGGCTAGAATTTTATAGGTAAAAAGTTACATTCATACATAAGGCTTCTCTTTTAATTTTATCACAAATCTCATCAACTAAACATATTGATGTGGTAACCACCATCTTTTATTCATATTTTTAATACACAATTATTATTTAATACAAGGGTAAACTACAACGAATGTCACTTAATTATGGATAAGGTTACATTTAGGTCACCCAATTATTAAATGTTACACTTGGGTCACTCAATTATGGGTAAAGTTAATTTTGGGTGACCCAAATGTAACCTTACCCATAATTGAGTGATTCAAGTATAACCTTTAATAATTGGGTGACCCAAATGTAACCTTACTCATAGTTGAGTGATCTAAATGTAATTTTTAATAATTGAGTGACCCAAATATAATCTTACTCATAATTGAGTGACCTCTATAATAATTTATCCTTAATACAACACATCTCTTTTATCTCCGTTGTACCAAACGAGTCATTAATCTTGATGATAATGTATTATAAAAAGTTGTGAAATCAAGTATAATCCATATTTCAAACCTACTTAATGGTTACAAGACAGTCCCCTAACCTGCCTAAATCAAACAGTACTGAAACTAAGTAAATAGAAAGGACAGTGTAAAACCTAACTAGTTAATGGTTCTAACCGATTCACCCATCACATTAAATATGGCGCGTTCTTCCAGAATTCTAGAAATATTGTGGCGTAAGCACAAGAAACTCATGCATCGGTAAGGATTTCGTGTTTCTCGTGGCCGCCAGTCTCCACATTGAGTGCAGGAGCTGTCTGAATGTGACGCCGAGGGCGGCGGCCAGGAAAAACAGACAACAAACAAACGTCCCCTTTTTTATTGTATCTGAAACTACCTTGTTAGGTTTTTATGAATAAAAATCTTTTGCACCTAAGTATATTTCTTTTTGTCATATATTAAAAAAATATTTAAATATATATTTTAATCCTAAATATTAAATTTTAAATTCATACACTATACTCTAAATTATATATACTTTAATTCTATATTTTATACCTTAATTTTAGTATAGAGGTATAATTAGGGGTATATTAAAAAGCAGACGATTTTCATCCGGTTTTTATGGTGACTACGTTGGTATCCATGATATTATTAGCTTTAGGACAGGGACGTTGTTTTTTCAAAAACAAATTTGTGATAATAATATTTTAAATTATTATTAGTTTAAATATTAATTAAATAAAAAATTTATCCTTTTTTGTTTTTTTAAATTTAATTTATTTTGACGTTCGTTTCTAATTTTGTTCATGTGTTTGGAGATTGTGATTACAATCAACATAATTAATTAAGAGTTCGGTTCCTTTGTGTAAGATGATATTATGTATCGGAGTTTAGTTTATTATTTCGGGCACTCTTTTTTTTCTTCTTGACGTCTCGACTATTTCTTGAATTAATTAAATTAAGAAGGAAGTTTTTGACAAGACTCTTTTTCCTTTTCAAAAAATAGTAGCTTATAAATATTTTTTTAAATTAAATTATGACAATCAAATAAAAAAGAAAACAAATGAAACATATTTTTAAAAATGATAATATAAGTAATATAACATATTTTTAAAAATGATAATATAAGTACAAGAATAGAACGGCGGTAGGTTGAATATTTGTGTGGCTTTCAAAAAAATATTTAATTAAATTGTCCGACTATTATTAACTGGAGTATCATTTTCCATCAGACAATGAATCTACAAAAATCTCAATCCAAATTCATTTTTCACCAAATATTGAATCTACAACAATCTCAAATCAAATCCGCTAAAATAGTGGATGATGTGGATATTGATTTAATATTTGAATTTGTAATATATGAACCAACAAAAATAATGCATATATAAATTCACAATTTGAATTATCATTCATATACAAGAAATTATAATACACTATGACAACACATTAAAAGTTTTTATAAATAAATACATATGAGTTTATACTAAATTGTCACATCGTGGTGTGAGTGAAAGAAACAAATATTATTAAAAAAACATATTATTAAATATTATTTCAACAATTGATTGTGAGTGAAGTAACAATAGTTTTGTATTTAAATACATTGAACTCATGTTTGATACCTAAATATTTTTAATCAATTTTATTTAAAGTTACATGAAAATATGAAAAGATAAAAAAATATTTTTAATATTAATTACCATTTAAAAATAGTATGTTAGTCTTTTCTCATTTGAGTTGGTGAGGGACTTTATATATAATATAGACATTTTTACATTTTCAATAAATTTTACAGTTTTTATTTTTATAATTTTAATGTTTTTTATTCTTATGTGATTAGAGAAAGTTGTTTAAATTATAATTAATATGTATAATAATATTATAAATAATTACAATTAAATTTGAAAAGAAACTCAACTCAAAAAATTAAAATAAAATTTGAATCATAAAATAAGACTTGTCAACTTGACTAACTCAAATTTTTTAACTCGACTCGATCGAATGCTCATCATTATACCTGACAGTTAGAAACTTTTTACATAAAATAAATGGTAAAAAGATTAGTTTACTCAAAACTTGATACCTATATAAGCAATACATGAAATGAAATGATTGAATTGTCAAATTGTAAAAAAAACTTATAAAAATGTTTAAAATACACTTCATTCTACACTAGTACAAGTGAATTCATATCCCTATATTAAATATAAATAAATATTGAATACTATTTTTTAACATAAAATTGAATACTATTTTGAACATTATTATCACTTAACTCAGAAGTCAAATCCATGGGGGACAAAAGATAATAATGTGGCACACTCGATTGGATACCAGGTTTTCCCATCCTATTTTATATGTGGAATTTATAGCTTTTACAAGGACTACTTATCTAACCACGCCACCTCCTTCGCTACTATTATTTGTTATTACTTGTAGGTTACAAGTTGGTTGAAATTCGAAAACTAAGGAAAAGGGGATGAATCAATATTGAATATATTTATAGATATGCGATCACCGGTTTAACCTTCTCGGTCGTCTTGACGACGACCAAGAACAAAAGCCGATAAAACGCAACCATTCCGAACAAGACAGCAAGATCAACCCAGGAGTATCCCATTTCTAAATGCCATGTTTTCTTCAAAATTTCTTCACCGGTTTGTTGGTGCTGACCCTCCAATTCCACCTTGTACATTAGGGAATGTCATGCCTTCAAACTCATTTTTAAACAATCCCTGGTAAGCATACTTATGGAAGGCAATGTAGTACAGGAGATCGGTCTGTAACCGGAAGAATCCGCCGACTAAAATCATTAGAGCTTGAATTCCGGTATCGACTATGATTCCCATCAGGAAATTGGGGACCAAACTGGCGACAATCATCATTAAGCTCTCGACCAACATCATGCTGGCAAATAACACGGTTACAAAGAAGAAGAAATGTTGATATCCTTTGTGAAGTCCCGGCAGGAAGTAAGTGATTGCGCCTGGAATCATTGCTACCATTGCCAAGAATGGCAGAGCAGATAATGTGTTTCCAATGACAAAAGCAGTCACTCCATAGTGCCCATTTAGTCTTTCGTGTTCGAACACCTGACAGAAAAAGAGAATTCAACTGATTCACTGAATGTGTATAAATACGTGACATCGGTATAGTTCGATGGACGCATTCGCAAACCTTCATTTCCTCGACAAAAGAAGGGAATCCACCAATGGCCATGAAAGTTAGAAACGTTGCCACAAACACCATCAGTGAACCTCTAGACTGAAAAAAGATCAAATTTGTTGAAATCAATCTGACTGTTAACAGTGTTGAAATCAATTGATATTAGGTATAGATTTACGAACCCGAATCGATCCATAGTCCGTCCCAATGTAGCTAAACACAGTGCCAAGGGCAACAGCTAATGCAATATAGATACACAGACGCATCCAATAGTAGCCAAGATCACAAGACATGTTAATGAAAGATCTTTTAGTAAGGACATAGCACTGTGTGAAGAACTTAGCCTGCCTTTTGTTTTTCTCCAATATTGCTCCACCACGCTAACACACAGTGACGTATTTCGATTATCAATTTTAGATACGTTGAGAGAAAAAAACAACGAGCTGCTGTTAGCCAACCTGTTCACAAATCTGAGCTATCTCTTTCTGAACCATTTGGTATACATCAGAAGACTTATATGACTTCACCAGGATATCAATTACTTCTTCGGTGGGGATTCCTTTTGCATACCCTAGCTCAATATCCTGGTTAAAGGAGAAAATCATACAAGATATTAGATGTTTCGAGTCTTGTGAACGAAGAAAATAAAAGGGTCAGATCCAGTTCGAGTCTAGAATAGTCGAAACCCGATATGAGTACCGGATAAGGCCATCTAGACATAATGAGAGCATCATACCTTGTCAAAATCCTTATTTATGGTTTTGAGGAAGTGATCAGATAGATTCTGGAGACTGGGGCAAGGGAATCCATTTAAAGCAAAGAACTACATGTTTTAGAAAACAAGAGGGATTAGTTTGTTTTGCCAGTTCTACATTGTACTAGGAAAAGGAGAACATACTTCATTTGCTGCAGAAACAGGTCCAAAATAGACTCTTTTTCCTGCAGATAAAAGGTAAAGATTGGGGAAGAGTTGAAACACTTCAAAGCTAGGCTGATGAATGGATGCAACGATCGTTCTTCAACTATCATCTTTCTGATTCAAGCTGGCGATTCTGCTAATAACATAGTATGAAGCGGCACTGTCAAGCCCACTGGTGGGTTCATCCAGGAACAAAAGCTTGGGGCGTGTGAGGATTTCAATGCAAATGCTGACTCTCCTCTTTTGGCCACCGCTCAGCCCTTTAGCTCCCCACCCACCAATCCGAGTATCCATGGCGTCTTGCAAGCCCATTTCTCGTATTGTCATCTCCGCTCTCTCTTTCTTCTCGGATTTTGTCAGTGTCGGGCAACTGAAGCTGAGCTGAGTAGTAAACAGCCTCTTTTACAGTCAGTGTTGTGATCAGTTCATCGTCTTGGGTTACGTATGCCTGCAGTTCATATAATTTGCATGAAAAAGGGTAACTCTTTTGAATGAAACTTGTTTTTAATGTTAGTTTCTCCTTACTGATGTTCCATAAGCCAAGGCTTGTTTACGTCCATTGATAAGAATGTCTCCTACTTGCCTTGTGTTCGAACCCAGTCTCCCTGTAAAAAAGAGATGAACCTAAAATTTTATGTCAGATTGTGAACTGTTAGGAGTGCCAATAAACTATATGAGAATAGATGTTCCATGGAACATATGCGGTTTAATGAATTACCTGCTAAAAAAGAGACGAACTTAAAATTTTATGTCAGAACTGTTAGGAGTGCCGATAAACTATATGAGAATAGATGTTCCATGGAACATATGCGGTTTAATGAATTACCTGCTAAGTATCAAGAAGTGTGGTCTTCCCACAACCCGAAGGACCCATTATTGCCAAGAGTTCACCGGGGCGAGCGTAGCCGGTTAAGCCCCGTAGGATCGATCTTCCTTCGGCAACCGTGACCCACAAATCGTCCCAAGTCAAGGAAACACCATCCTCCATGAACCTGTAACTTCGGCCTCCACTGTTACTCTCTTGTTTCGGATTGAGGTATTCAACTTCGAAAGCAGCCTGCACTGGTTCTGAATTATCAAAGGAACCTGCCATAAGTAAGCAAAACGGGACTGAGGACTCTTTCTACTATGAGTTAGCTTCTCCAGAAATACATTTATAATGGGATCTTCCATTAGAGCTGACTGGGTCTTGCTGAATGATACGCTTATTTATAACTTGAGAAATACGTAGTTGGAGTCGATCAGTTTGGCATAGTTCAATTAACGGCATCCCAAATTCCAAATCAATCTGTTTTGTTTTGGTTTTGCCTTTTTTACTTTCTGGAGTGTTAAATGGGGAAGAAGCTATTAGAAGCTTGCATGTATTTGTCATGAAAGTTACTTTCTTGAGTCAAGAGAGTCAGACCCATCTAACACGTCTTGGATTTAATTAGCTCCACCAGTTTGCTAGCTTAAAGTATAAAATCAACCAATTTTGAAATGAAAAAAAAATATGAGAAAATGAAATCGGTGTTAATGTATTTTTCATCGAATACTATTATGCGATCAACAATGTCTACTGTGTTCTATTTTTAAGTAAGGTCGAACGTTTGAATTTTAATATTATAAATGAAATAAAATGAAGCAGAAGAATCGTCTCATAATAAGTATGACATAATAAATCTATTATACAATATAACAATTAAAAAAGTATCAATAATTTTTTTGAATATAAAAGTATCAATGATTCTTTAGATTAAATATCACTTAATTAATGTTACTGTTAAATACCAATTAAAATTAATATTTAGGGTAAAGTAGGCAAATAATCATTAAATAATCTTTAAAAATATAAAATAATCACCAAACTTTTAAAAGTTATGAACATTAAACTTTAATTTTTGTTATAAAATGGTCACTGAGCCGTAAAGTGTCATTAAGTGTGTGACGTATTACGAAAATTTGAATAATACATTTAATCCTCTATATTTACACATCCATATTTACCCTAATATTTAACGCCATAAATAGCATATTGTTAGCATTAATAAGTTAATGGTTCTTTAAACAGTAAATATCATATCATGTTTCAGTGACTATGGCATCATAGCTAATTAATCGAGTCTCAATTCGGTTAAAAATAAATAAATATTCTTCTTTTAAATAGTAATTTATATTATTATAAGAATATTTCATATCTTTAAACTTTTTATATAGTCTACTATTATTTAAAGATTTGAAGACAATATATATGAATTTACGTAAAAATCCTTTACTATAACGCTCTTTCCTCGTGAGTCACCTACATCTACATGAATTTCGCAATCTCCGGTTCAACTTTTTCAGCTGTCTTAACTGATCTAGGTAGGGTGCTAGGGTTTGAGACTTAAGTTTTAAATTTTATAAAAGGATTGTGTAATTTTTTTTTACACAACTTGTGTATCAAAATATAACTCTTATTTTGTTGGTATGATAGTAAAATTTAAGAAAATACTTTGATACATAAAGTTTACACAAACCTTTTAATTTTAGGGTTTAGAGAGTTAGGTTAGATTGTAAGGGTAGAATTTAGGATTTATGATTAGAATTTTGAGTTTAATATTAAGGGTAGGTTTTAGGGTGTTAGGGTTAGAAATTTAAATTTTAAATTTTATAGTTTAAATATAAAAGGTTGTGTAATTTTTACACAACTTATATATCACAATATAACCCATAAATTTAACTTTTAGCATTTACACGTTATATTAATTGATCTTAAATTTTAAAAGTTCTACGCATAAGTTACTCATTCTATAAATGCTGAGGTTAAATTTGTTAGACCGTTTGGAAATAAAATCAAATTGAGAGGATAAGTAAACATAGAGAACTAAATTTATTGGTATGTCATTCAATACTATGTAATTCTGACAGAAAACATTAATGTCATAGTATTTTTGGTATAATTCTTTTTTTTTTCTATGATTTATGGTTGAGTTTTGTAGCTCTCCCTTTTAATATGGTATTTTTAAAGTTTGAACTTAAATTTTCTTTTTGAGAACATAAATGTGTTTTGCTATTATATCCAATACTTTTAAAATTAACGTATCATATTCTGAGAGGGATAAATTTGTTAAATTTCAAAACTAAGAGGATCTTAAGATATATTTTTACCTATTTTTTATAGATAAGCTTTTGCAGCCAAGGTTGTGTCGGTTTTCAGTTGGTTTTTCAAACGATGCCCAGAGAACCAAAGCAACAACACTACCAAAAATGAATTCCTAGTCGTCGTCTACTGTTAGTTTCCAGTATTCCTGCTGATGAGCAAGCTAACTCTATTCTCTGGGTCATTGAGATATGTTGCAGCCATTGACGACGACTAACCTGGCCTCCTCGTGCCTGCAGGCGTCATGTGTACCGATACACCATGAACACTTCACCAAGCATTGTTACCTTGCCAGGTGAGCTTTTGTTTTCACTTATAATCATGCGATATTGTTCATAGAATCATAATTTTTGTTGGTTTGAACTGTCCGAGTCTCGTGATTTCGGTTTAGTCCAGAATCTGGTATTGATTTGCCATGAAAATAGTTCTATGCGGACCCTGATATAAAATCATGTGTCCATCCCTGTCCTCAGGTCTTATGAAGGAGCTCGTTTCCCGAGAACTTCCAGATGTTCATTGCATTTTAGTTTTGATGTTCGAATTGGAAGAGTAAAAACCAGGTGCCTGCACCACCACCACCAACATATAGTTCCCAACAAACAGCAGACATTTCAGATGACACCAATCAAGAGCACAATGATGTTTCTAAAGCAACCTTGATATGGAGGGCGATTAAGTTGCCGATTTACTCGGTTGCTCTGGTTCCTTTGACTGTGAGTTACTTCCACACATGGAAGTTTTGCCATACAGAAATAGTTTGTCTGTGGATACAGGATAATCCATCTATTAATTAGTTCTGCATAGACTTCTGATATAAATCGAGGTCATACCATCGATACTTTCTCGTGTTTAATGCAATCGAGCTTTGTTGTGTAACTAATAGAAACAGCTGCACATCATGTAGGTCAAGGCATGGATTTTTCTAACAGTAAAACTATGATTGGTGATATTGGCTAATGCTCTAGAGCATTAGCCAATATCTTGCAGTGGATCAAGTGAAAAGTTTGTGGTATTAAGTTATTCTCTTTTACTTTTACGGGATAAATATGTTCGATAATTCACTAATGTGCGTCTGTTCAATCGTTGCAATAACTTTTTGTGTATATTTGTTTAAAATTTTGAGCAGGTAGGTGGTGCAGCTGCTTATTTGCAGACAGGCTTGTTTTCAGCTAGGCGTTATATCGTGCTCTTGGCTTCTTCGGTTCTTATCATTACCTGGCTCAATCTAAGGTGGGTTATGGAGGCTACAAACTAGTTACCGAAGCAATCTTTAGGCTGCTAATTAGAATATTTATGTTTTGTACATGTGCAGCAACGACGTCTACGATTTTGATACCGGAGCAGACAAGAACAAAAAGGAATCAGTAGTAAATTTGTTTGGCAGGTAACTTGATTATTTGCTTATTGCAAATGTCTGTATCTTCTTTTATATCTCCACTAGCTTTTTCAGCCATCTGATGAAAAAAGACACTTCTGTATTGTGCTCGGGAAAGCCGCTCAGGACCCCTTATTGCTGCCTACTTGTCGCTTAACCTTGGCTTTACTGGGATGTGTTGGGTATCTATAGATGCCGGAAGCATGAGTTCATTGTTCCTACTCGCTTGTGCAACCTTTTGCGGTTATGTATATCAGGTAGAATTAATCTAATTGGAATTTGATACAAACAATTTGCAACTATTTTTCTCATGTTTATCTACACTTGGAGAAATGTTTTTTCATTGATCACTTCTATCCATATACTGTAAAATTTCTGAGATTCTGATGCATACTTAACTTTCAAATCTGTTGCAGTGCCCGCCGTTTCGGTTAAGTTGCCGAGGATTGGGAGAGCCTTTGTGCTTTGCAGCTTTTGGCCCATTTGCTACGACTGCTTTCTACCTGTTGCTCGGCAGCACAAGGTTGCTTACTGAAAACTAGTGCAACTTTTCTAGATTTCAGTTCTGTTTTCCTTCAATTCATTAGTTTCGGGTACTTTTGGCAGTGGGACAATCTTCCTCCCCTTGACACGCACGGTTCTTTCAGCATCGCTACTCGTAGGCTTGACAACTAGCCTTATTCTGTTTTGCGGCCATTTTCATCAGGTTGATATTTCTCAATCTTTTCCACTCTTCTATGTTAATCACATTTTCACCATAGGTTTTATATGACTGACATGAATGTTGTTTATGTCAGGTTGAAGAAGATATAGCCGTCGAGAAAATGTCACCTTTGGTACGTACACTTAACCAAGTCTTGTAGTCTTTTCTTCACCTCAGGCAGAAAAAGAATATTTTTCTTAATACTCCAATTGCAGGTAAAGATGGGCAACGAGAGAGGTTCAATGGTTGTGAAAGCAGCGGTCTTCGCACTCTATTCTCTTTTACTTGCTCTCGGTCTGTTTAGAACTCTTCCAATAACTTGCATTGTAAGTAAAAAGTAGAACTCGGTTTAAGAAAATGCATTTAATCTATCTGATGCTAAAAATATTCCATGGTTCATCAATATGCTTATTGCAACCGTCGTGTTTGTGTTCGGTTTTATCAGGTTCTTTGTGCCCTGACGTTACCGATAGGGAAACTGGTAGTTAACTTTGTCGAAGAGAACCACGAGGTAAGCTGTAAACTTGCAAATCAACTCAACCTCTATGTTGGCAATAGAAAAGAATGATTGGAATTATTTGTTGCAGGATAAAGGGAAGATCTTCATGGCAAAATATTACTGTGTGAGATTGCATGCTTTATTTGGAGCTGCAATGGCTGCAGGGTTGGTTTCAGCTAGGATACTTGTTAAATGACATGTTCAAAGCTTCCAATTCTACTCTCTTTCCCCCATTATATGCCTCCTCACATAAGTTGTTGGTTGGTCCGCCATTGGTAAGACACATAAGAATAATACATACATACATACACACACACGGAGATTTTGTTCAGCACTATAGCATACAAGGCTACAAGAACTAAGTACGGACAACACTCCATCGTATATAAGAACTTCGAAAAGCAATCTAACTACGGACAGTACGATGCGGCCATTGCGTTACATTGTTAACGGCTGCAATTTAATACTATGATCAGCAAACAGACTTCCTTCTTCGAAGTTTTTCATTTCTGCTCTTTCTTAGCAAACAAACAGCATTAAGCTAAAGAAGACAGATTTCGAACTTTCAGCTTCCGGTCGTCATCGAACTCGAGCTTCCTCTGGCAACTAAACTGCACAGCAACAAGAAATTGGATTCAAATTTGAACACACGAAATAAAGCTTTTCCTTTCCCTGGAGAGGTCCAAGCTTTGTAGCTTCATTTTTCGATAAAATTCAGTCGCTACAGCGGAGAGAAAACACACGACGCAACTAGTGTGCGTAAGAATAAACGGACATGTACTTTTTAAAAAAAATTGTGAAACTTCTTAAATCTATATAACACTAATATTTCTTTTAATAGATACATAAGGTTAATATTTACTGTACTATCAAACACAAACATACTTATTTAAATTTCACAATATAAAATTTAGATTTTTAATTTTAAACTCTAAGATCCTAAATATTAACATAAAACCTTAAATTTTAAATTAAATTTTAAATCATAAATTAAACTCACTTGTAAAATTACCGACGGTACATGAAATATTTTCTCTACATAAAATATATGTGTAATTTATAAATTAAAATTTGACAACTTTCGAAATATTATAATAATAACGATGTAAATCAAATTAAAATACATTCTTTATTCCTCACTTGTCCTCTATACTTTCTTCTACTTCTTTATATTTCTTTTAAATTTGCTTTAGTTTTAGTTATTAATTAACGAATAGACTTGTATAAAGTCTTCAACCTCACTTGTAAAATTTAAAATTACTCCTTAAATTTTAAAATACTCTGATTATTCTTCAAAGTATTAATAATATATTTAATCAGATTACTTTTTCAAAATTATTAATTAAACATTAATCAAATTATATACACGTATATATCTAATGTATTAACACTTTTGAATCTAACATGTTAAGAGAAGCCAGTGCCATAAAAGTTTAAAATGACTATTTTTCCTAACATTTTAAAGCTTAAGGATCGATTTGAAATATGAGTCATAGTCTGGGGATGTTAGATAAAATTAATCCGTTTAAAATTATAAATTATTAACTTTTTTATTACCATAAAATTCCAATAAAGTCCATTTGGTTACAACCAAACCAACTCTTCTCCACAACTGAGAAAATCTCTCAAATCTGTTCAGTTTCATTCCCGATCCAAAATCTCTGAACAAAG
>JAGYYJ010003167.1:0-50000 GCA_019671005.1 Hibiscus mutabilis
AAGTTGAATTTGAGTCTGAATGTTCCAACATGTATACAAGAATTAAAGATAAGAAATGGCCAAATATAAAAGTTCCTTTCTTCTCTTCAGCATGATTACAGAAGCAAAAACTTTGGTTAGGCTGCTCGAATATTTGAGAAAACTGCACCAATTTAAGAAAATGGACAAATTAAATTTGTCTTTCGAGTAGCATTCTTATTGAAGCAACTTTAAAGTGATCTTATAATGAAGGAAATTCAGATTAGAATATAAAATCTTAAAGAGTATTTTAAAACACTAAAGGGAGTCAGTTTTGGTATTTTGAAAATCTTAGTCAACTAAATTGGCCAATTAATCGAAAAGCTGAAGAAAGGGGGATTGTATGAAGAGCCATGGTTCAACATAATACTAATCCTCGATAAAATACCTATTTCTGATTCCAAGGAGAGTGCAGTGTATTGCACTTGCACAAGCAGATGCAGGAGCTATAGCAGCAGTAGGAACTGCCTTAACAGCAGTTGCAAATGCAGAACTTGCACTGGATCCTCGTTGGTATTTTTTCAAAGGTAGAACCAAAGCAGAAGCAGATTTCCCAAGCCCATTACTGATGCTCTCATAAGCCTGCCAAGAATTTGACCATCAAAACTTTGAAAATATAATTTACATAGAGCATGGTTGACTTTTTACTGCCGCACATAATTCAAGACTAGAACACTTATTTCAACATTAAAATGGGGTAAAACAGTTCACCTGAAGACCAGTATCTAGTAATGCTCACCTGTCGAATTCCTTGTTGGGCATCTTTAGGATGATTATGCCTCACATTTTCCCATTTGTCTTTGACTTGCCTTGTGAAGGCTGTGATACAGGAGCAGGACTATTTGTGAACATATACTCAGCCTGACGCAGAAAGTCATGAGTCCCGGCTGCCAAATGCACACCAAGTCCAACAGCTTCAACTGATATACTTTGAAGGAATGCCCTAGTACCTGAAAAGCACGTCTTAGCTTGCATACAAAGGCAAACCGAGTCTCACCATGCAAGATCAAAGAAATTTTGCTTATGTAACCTACCTCTTTGCATTCCCTTCAGTACCCTTTGATCTTTCCTATAGCTCTCGAGTGGCAAGGAAACTAGCTTTGCGGCAGCAGCACCGACAGCAACCAGAGATGGGATGGTAGGAAGGCCACACAATACTTTATGAATCTATGTTATGAAAAAGAAGGGGCATATTATGAATAAACATTTGCAAGATGCCAAACAAAATTCTCTCAATAAACATTCAGAAGGCTAGTAAACCTGATTTTGAGAAATATCTTCCAACCACTCCCCTATAATTGTTTCACAAATGCTGCCCCAACCATAGACACCAACAGCATGAACATGTTTAAGTTCCAGCTCAATTCCCTGCATCAAAATCTTATTTCAATAAGATACGGACATGCCAAACTCATAAACTTGCACAGCAGAAAGTCTACGTGCATACATGAGTGGAAAGAGAGAGAGAGAGTCCACTACATTTTAGTTATGAGGTGCTGCAGGTGTTGGTTCAAATCATGAGTCATTATAGGCATTTTGTCACCATCGAAAAACATGACAATGCAATAAACAACTGCAGTAAAATAAAATCTACACAGATATTGCATAATCTTGGTAACTCAGTTAAGAACACAAGAGTAGGGACTTAATCTTGAGCAACTAATTTGAGGAAGAAGGTTGGGGAACATTGTTGATCGTTGGAGACCAATTTAGGAACATTTGATTTATCTGGGCAGTAGCTGGAAGTAGTATAAGATGTAACCATGACAAATAAAAAGACTAATGTAACAAAATGCCAGGTAGAAAGCAAAATCCATAACATTGGAATAGAAATTTAAAAACAGTTCTCTTGAAATTAATAAATATTATTTTTCAACAATGAACAGAAGTGGAAGGTTTAATATGCGTTTGGAACAACAACAAACTATATAATAGGAGACTTAATGGACCAGAACAGAAATCATTACAAAATGTCATTGAAATCGTGCATACTCAGCACAAAATGTGCGAGCCGATTATTCTCATACATTATTCATAGTTTTTATTCAAATTATTTTTAAAATTGGCCAAAACAAAATAATGAATGCCTCAAATTCAGCATTGGGGCATGCAAAATGGCAAAAGGAGGAAACAGTTCACCTTCCATGGAACAATGTTTACAAGTTCCACATATTTACCACCTTTCAGTGCTGCTAGATCAACATGGTGGGGACTATAGTCCACTCGAACAAGAATGGGCCAAATATCAAATTTCTGAAACAAAATTTCTTCAATCAGTACAGTAACTTGAGTAGACAAATTAATAATCCAACAAATTAACGCAAGCCAATACTGCTCATATATTATCCAACAATATTATCATATATTGCCCCTGAACCCCAACATGCTCATCAATGTCCATACTAGAAAAGAACCAGAAGAACACAAATAACGCCAAAAGGAGAAAAGATAGGAAAACAAATAGTCCTGCCAACTATCTGATCGTAACTAGAATCATATGATGATAAGCATTCATACGTTTGAACCAAATGAGCAATTGCTACACCAATCACCAAGAAGCCAATACTGGGGTGGGGTGGGGGGGGGATGCAGATCCAAGTTAAAAGTGAATCATGGATATGCAATAAAAATAAGAATTAACCCATACTTGCCTGAAAATAAGGGAGCAATGCCTCATCAGCAAGATTATGGCTTCTCCTTACCAACAAATCAGTATCTGGAGGACTTGTAGACTGGTTAAGGATGATGAGCTTTTTTCACCAAAAAAGCTGATGAGAAAATCAAGTTGGCTTTGATGAAGATGTAACCGCATAGGAAGGAGAGCAACACGCAACCTGCAAGTAAAAGAAGCAAGAACAAAGTTGGTTCATCAAAAGCAAGTGACAGAAATATGACAAGCAGAATAGTGACAACAAAGAGTGATTCTGATATTTACTTCATTTATGGATTGCATCTAAGTTTCTAACACAAATATAATTACAGTGAAACCTATGGTGGCAGCAACAACAGTTTTGATAATGCAAAGCAAAGCAAGGCTTCAAGAAAAATACAGCTAAAAACTCAGAAACACTACTTTATAGAAAATAAAATGTTGACCACTGGGTACAATATGTAAACAGCACGAGGCAGTGATTAGGTCCCAATCAGGTCAATATCTAACTCTGAGCAGATAAGAACTAGACCCATGAGTGAAACCATTCGAAAACCTGGAATTGTGAAAAGAAAAATGACCAATTCTACTAGAATACCAGTCCTCCCCTATCTAAAAATGACCAACGGAAATGATAAATGGATTTAGGTTATGCATATGGATAGCACTTTTCGTGGAAAGGACAACACAATCTCCCTCACTTGTTGTGGAACCCTCAGAGAGAAAAGAAGATTCAGTGCTAATTTTCATTTAGTCAGAAAAATATATATAAAGCAGCAAGAATACCGGTATTCCTCAAGAGGTGTACAACGATCTGGTCTGACAGCTTCTAGGTCCAGTTTGAATGCCTTTGAAGAGGATTCCCTAGGATGATCTTTTGAATCATAGTATCTTAGCACCTACAAGTAAGGATTGAGAAATTCAAAATTTTATTTATACAGGAGAGGTAAGGAATAAGTAATACAAGTAAAAAGTAATGTTAACATTACCAGCTTCCAAGGTGCATCTGTTCTTTTGTCATAAAGATGAAAATCATTGACTGAAAGAGAAAGCTTAGACACAAATACTCCACCGGGTGCGAATATGCCATATTGAAATTCCATCCCAGATACTGCAAGCTCTAGACATACAGTTCTATCCCTTCCAAGAATATTATTGGACTGCATATTTCTCTTTATAGTTTTTCGCCAGTCAGACCCAGCATACATTCTCCATCTTATATTAATGTTCTTAAGGAGTACACGTCCTATGATGTTTACTGTATCATCAGATACACCAGAGTCACGATATGAAAGCCTGCCTTCCACAATTGGTTTCAAACCAGCTTGCCCACTTGGTTCTGAAATGTGATTTTCTACAATTCTTAAAGAAGCATCTTCATACCATCCACTGCCCCCTCTTCCAAGATCTCCCTCCCCAAGATGTATGGATCTATATGTCATGACCTCATGGGGAGATTTTATTCCTGTAGATAATTCTGTAAGGGGACCTAACTCAGATAAACAGTAACTTTCTATTAGTTCTGGGAAGTAACCTTGTTCTAGAAAATAAGTTTGACTACTTTCAAGACCTATTCCATTAACAGGTAGCTCATGAGAAAACATCTCTGCATTTTCAAAACTTAAGCTACAAGGTTCTTCAGCAGCACTTTCCTTGACAGGTAGGTGAACCTGTACCTCAGAAGAACCGAATTGGGAGGTCTCATTTCCATCTGAGGAAAATGCATCTTCAGATATCTCATCCATCAAGCCAGCCGCCCCACATTTATTCTCTAACTCTACAGTAGCAGTATGAATTTGAGAAGTTGATGGGCTGATGTCCCAACTTAGGTCTCTACCTTTCTCATCATTCCTCTGTTCTGCCAGCTGAAAATTATTCCACCGTGTTTGTAAGTGCACAATAGACTCCTCCACATCAGGGGCAAATAACTGTTGGAGTTGAGCAGCCAAGCGAATCAAACCAGATGTGGTGTCATGGCAGGTTTCCACATAAATTTGAGAATTTGAACACTCTACTGTCCAGAGAAGACCATTGCCACAGTTAGTTTTTACAACAGCTTCAATTAGTGTCTCCCATGCAACTTTGACATAACCTCCCCGATTAAGTTGTTCGGCACCATAAGTACCCTCAAGTTTGTCACATTCAGAAACTGCATGAAGAAGAAGACCGAGATCTTGTACTCTTATTTTATATTCATTATCTAGGGAATTTGCCACCGTTGAATTTGAAAGACAGAAGGAAGATGCAGCTAGCATACAAGCTACAAAAGGTTCAGATGTGTCGTCTTTGGCATTTGAGAAAGCAGAATCTGAATCTAGAACTTCACTATGAACAGCCAAGTTCTTCAAGTGGGGTTCATAACTCAAGGCAATATCAACCAATTTAAGAACAAAAGAAGCTCTACGAGGGGGGGTATCTAAATCTCCCTCTGGTAAATTATGCTCAACAGATTGTTCGGGATCCACTGACGGCAAACTGAAAAAGGAGCATATCACACCCATCCAATCTAAACGACCACCTACAGCAACAATTGTGCAGCACCTCACAGTTATAGATGTAAAATCTTGGCAGCTCTCTGGCTCCCAGAAGTTTACAATATCTGAACCAGCTAACCGAGAAGATAAAGCATTTGAACCTCCTCCATCACCACGTTTCATTGCAGAATCACTACATGAGATTAAAAGAAACTCCTGATTTTGATCCCCAGAGACTGAACCCGATAATGTACCTTCACTGTGGGTTAACCATAGAAAACCAGAACCCCTAATACCACCAATATTTGAGACAGATAGCAAATCAAATTTTTGAATGTTCAGTTTCAGACATCCCCATGAACCTGGAAGTTCGCTCCGCATAGGAGCTTTCACATTCTCTTCATCATTTGGTCTGATTGAAATTTCTACAGAATCGCATTCCAGAAGAACTGATGTTTGAGACATTGAAGACTCTTCTTTGGTACCAGTTGCATCACATGAAAAACACGATAATCCAGTAATAATCTGTTTTAAAAGTTTATTCAAATCACTATACAGTGAAATGTCTAGATCAACCATAACAGATGACAGATGAATGTGTGCAAAGCATGTGGTGCTAAAAATTATCTCCTGGCGGGTTTGAGCACTTATATCATCATGATCTTTCACGGTAGTAACAGTGGCAAACTCATAACCTTTTCCCACAGATTTATTTCCACTCCTGCTTTCATCTAGCATAGCTAAGAACTTGGCTTTCTCTGCTATCCAAGGGCCAGTCACAGGACCTTCCTGCCAAAAGACACTAATGAAAGAAAGACGCCCAGTCCTGTTGCTGACAGAGAGAATCTTTTGAGAAGAAAATTTATGCCTCTGCATACTACCATAATCAATTCCACTACCATCTTTATGTGCAGATATGGTTGAGTACAAGCAAATATTACCAAAGTTCAAGTGCAAAGAACGTGTGCTAGATGAGGGGAATTGTTTCTGCAGACTTCCATCAAGATGTGGACTATTTTCTTGCATTCCACCCTTTGATGGTGAAGGTGAAGAAATGTCAAGAACAATGAATTGATCCCATGAAGGGTATCTGCCATTATCTTCGTCACTCTTAAAAGGGAAACACAGAATTACTCTTGCATTGGAGATTGATATGTTACCTCGCAAAGTTTCTGCAGAAGGCAAGTTTGTCATGCAAGTGCTAGAACTTCTTTTCACATGAGAATGAGATGATTCACACTTCTTATAGGAAGCATCATATGAGACTTTTTTGTTATTATTACCCATTTCAGTAGATTTTCCAACTTCCTTCAAGAGATCTGATAACATCTTTAGCAAGGAGAAG
Organism: Hibiscus mutabilis; assembly: GCA_019671005.1. Classification (NCBI taxonomy): domain Eukaryota; kingdom Viridiplantae; phylum Streptophyta; class Magnoliopsida; order Malvales; family Malvaceae; genus Hibiscus; species Hibiscus mutabilis. The sequence continues at coordinate 6,488 of JAGYYJ010003167.1, forward strand.
CTAAACCAAAATGTAAGAGGTGGCAGTTTCAGGGAAAAAGATGTCTGCCCCAAAAAACTACCACCAGATGAACTAGACCTCACGGTACATTGGCAGTGTGTGACCCCAGAGGTTGTAAACAACATAATTTTGACCATATCACCCTTGTCTCTAAGTGGAAAATCATAGAAACCAACTCACAGAATACATCTGCTGATCGATCTCCAGTAGATGAGGAAAACAGAGGAAGAGCATGTTGAACTTCTTCTTGCAGATTTCTGATTGAATAGGTTTTACTGTCAACGTTATTGCCACAATACCCTCCATCCTTGTGGCAGAAATAATCAGCAGCTTCAAAATGCACCATTGTTCCTTCAAACCTCATTTCTTGAGGACACACCTGTTGAACATACGCATGTTTCAAATTAGTGTAGATATGTCATGAAGAACAAAAATAAAATTATGTTTCAAAAATAGGAGGGAGGGGAGAGGAATTCTCCAAGCAAAGTATTACCTGAACAAGAACAGAGATATCCCTGCATTCTATGCCCAAATAATGAATGCTGGAACTGGCATGTATTAGATCACACGAATGGTCCAGATCTTCATCATGAAAGGACAACACAATAGAAATTCCAGCAAAGGCTGCTTTAAGATTAGTTTGAACATGCTGCTGTTCTGTTTAGAAACAAGGGAAAGTACATGTCAAAGCAAAATACACATGCCAAAGACTGAAATGATTGTTTATGAGGAAGTACAAGAAAACAACAATGATAACAACAGAATTCCCACCACTTTGGTGTCAAGTGCCAACTATATGGAACAAATTATGCTCTTAAGCTCTATTTATGACCATACGTGAGCACCAAGATTGAATCTCCAATCATGGTCAAAATGCACTACTATTCTAGATGTTAGCCAAAGGTCTTACTTCCAAACACCAACAATCATTGTTGATTGATCAAAACAGGAAGTATATAACCCTAACCTATTTGGCTCTTTCTTTTCCTACAAAGAACTACTACTTAAATCCCTTCAATTATTTATAAAAGAATTGAATTTCAATCAGGCACAATCAAAGATGAAAACAGAGAACATACCAGAAGGAATATGCAAAGATCCAGATGCAAGGCCGGATGCAGCAGTTATTGCACTGAAAACTGAGCATGTCCAGTTCCACATTCCACTACTTCCCAAAGGTGATTGTGAATTTCTCATTCCATCAAAACACTCAAAAAATTGGTCCACACTATTAAGAGGCCAGAAATTCAACAGGTTAGAATAATTACATTGGGAAAGAATTGTGTAATCTTAGAAGATAAGCATCAACATTAATTCTCCTTCACTCATATTTCATACTCTTACTGACAGAAGCAGAACCTTTGAAGCAAGTATAAAACAATATTCCACTTCAAGCTCCTTTATAAATTCTTAGAAATGCTTTGTCGAAAAATTAGGTTTAGATGCTAATTTAAAATTCTTAAGACTTCATTTTTTAGATAAACAGAGAACATATAGAACAAAGTATATACAACAAGCAAGCTAGTGAGTGTTTTTTCCTTTGACATTAGCTATTTTTTTTCTTATGGATATGAATTATGATATATGGGTTGCTAAATATATCTTAGAAGCTTATGATATAAGTTCCTAACATGCCCCATTCAGAAAAAACTATACATAAAATTCAGTTGTGCAGAAACCAAGACCAACCTTGCACCAAAGTCAACTTCTTCTCCAACACAGTTCGGCTTGTTTTTTCCAAGAGAAATTGGTACCCAATTAGGTATAAAATGTGAACCAGGTAGCCCAATTTCATCAACAGATTCTTGCACCTGCAAGGAAGTACAGCCTGCAGAAAACCTGCCCTGATTTTCCATATCTTTATTAATGACAGTCATGGAAGACACGTGTGCTGATGATTGGAGCTGAGAATTAGAATTCAAGTATATCGAGTCTGTTGTCTCACAGTGCATACTATTCTTCCCAACCTTGCCAAAGTTCTTGCAAGTTTCCCATGAAAGTAATAACCATTTAATTATGCTAGGTTGAAATCTTAATTCTACTGGATCAGTAGAAACATCTGCATCCACTTTGCGAATGTCCAAAGAACCATTCTTCCAGGGAATGCTAAGCTTCAAATTCCCTGAAAATCCACCACCTTTCCCTGACATGATTGGAATAGCAGCAGTTGGTGGAGAACAATGCGAATACAATCCCGACAAAGGCATTCCTGAAGTATGTGAAGCACAAGATTGATCAACATCCTCCATCTGAAGAAGCTCAAGTGCAGCTCCATGGAATTTAACAAAGTTCATAAGTTGGCTAATTCCAAGAAAACTGTGAGCTCTAGCTTCATCACCTAAACCAGCATCTTCGGAAACACAAGTTCCACATTCTGTTTCTGATATCCGAAGCACCAAAGTCCTATGGAAGCCCAGTTTTTCACCCTTCTCTAGAGACGGATCAAATGCAACTATAAACCTTTTAATCTTCACATTAAAGCTTGTAAGAAACCATTTTACCATCTTTGCAATTGTCTTTACACCTTCATGTACATTATCGGGATTACTAGGACTCCCTACCATTTTGTTTGAAAATTTCCCCAAGTCGCTGTAATTATAATCGTTACCATCATCATTGGAACTGCAAGGCTCATCTGCACTAGATAAATGATCATTCTCCGAGCAAGGGGCAAGCAACAGCTCAAGTTCATCAACCTCAACTTGACATCCTTTACCCTTCCAAGGCATTTTAACTAATAAAGAGCCAATAGACCCCTCTTTTATAACCAAAGATGCTGCTGGACCAATCTGGAAAACAAAAGGAGAAAGAGCAATATAACCATAAGAAAGCAATGATATACTAAAAAAATTAAAAGATATATATGAAAATCTTGCCCTTAGTTAAACTATATTTCATTAATATCCTTACAAGAACACTAATTACAAAGTTGCACTCAAAATCTAGAGCCCCGTGTGTCTACGACATACAACATGCAACAGAATACTAAAAAATTCAAAGAAGCACATGCTTTTTGGAAATTTCAAAGCAAACCAATACTGAATTTACTTATTTACTGACTATTTCATAGTTCTTTTTTTTTCCTTTTCCTTCCTCCTTCAAATTAAGCACTACTTATAAAACTTAAGAGCGGAAATATACAACCGTAGCCCCATGCAAAATTTTACCAATAAAAAATATCACATAATTTAAATTTTAAATAAATAAAAAGCGCACCTTCCGGTTAAGATAATCCACGTTGAGGGCGAGATCAGAGAGCTGGATGGAGCCTTCTGTGAGCTGAACATCGAGTTGGTCCAAATCAATATCCCCCAAAATAAATTGCCCAAGTTTCTTCTTCAATAGAAATTTACACACCCTCTTCACTGCCCACCGGGAAACCACCGCCTCAGCCGATTTCGCAATATTATTCCACGAGCCAAACATTTTGTCCTCCCTCAATTCGCTAACGTTTTCAATCCGAATTCGCAGCGAATTGAAGAAAGCGAGATAACTTAAATTTCCTGTTTTCCTTTTTCAGCTTCGGTTTGAGGTCCAGGGTGCAATTAGGGTTTGGAAACGGCAAATTATGCGGCGGTGATAGAAGATTGTGGCTTCCATCTAGGATGCGAAAGCGAAGAGAAAGAGAGGGAATTGGCGATTTTGTGAGAACACAGGAAAGGAGAAACAGAAAGGAACTTCAATTCAAAAGGATTTGATTGATTTTGGATGAAATTGAACCGCTTTTCGTTGTGGATTGGACTTTGGGAAGTGTTTGAGAATCGGAGATGAACCTGTCGCTTTTGGACGTTACAATTTTGTAAAATCTAGCTGTTTTATATGTTTGTTTTCAAACTTGGAGATATGCATCAACCTTCTAGTCAGCTTCATAATAATTAAAAATTATCAGCATACATATAAATAATAAACACAAAAATAGCAACTTCTACAGTATTAGCAACAATGCCATTTTATGTCGCTTTTATTTGGCATTTTGCATCATAAATTCACAAAGTTTTTTGCGACGAAAGTCCATCGCCATTCTTTTAGCAATGCCAAATAGACATACAGCAACGGTAAAAACAAAACGTCGTGTAAAGTTAACTGCAGGTATCTTTCACTCTTTTTTGTCAGCTTTGCTTCTAAACAAAGGATTCCTTCAACGTCAAAAGGGGATGCTTTGAAAAGTATGAACGTGTCAAAATCTATATGATAAAGAGATATTGATGAAAACTTCATTTTTGAACACCATTGAAGTCCTATTAATAGGAAAATAGAAACTTAAAATATTTTTACAACTTCCCTATATAAAGCTTACATGAACTTGTACACATTTACATATCATGGAGAACATAAGCTTACATGAACTTGCTAGCAATTCCGAGGCAAGGGTATTCAGACGGTTCAATCGAGCTCGAAGAAATCCGACATTCATGCCTAATAGCTCGAAGCATTTCAGGGTCTTGTCCCAGAGAATATAATCCGCTAGATAGGTGGAAATTTTGCAGGCTCTAATAGCCTCTGCAATGCTAATAGTCTCTATAATTATGTCAGCTGCTAGTTGACTGCTAATACTATTGAGAAGATTATCATGGAGAAATGAGTTCTGGCTGGAACAAAGCTCATAGCACTTGATCTCACTCGTGTTAAAGAGATTGTTAGGGTTAAGCTTCGTAACAAATGTATATATAGGTTAGATTGTATTAATATCCCTAGAATTTAACCGGAATTAATGGATTGCCTTGTCTACGAATTGTTGCCTGGAGAAATCCTCAAACCATTGAAATATGTTTACATATTGTAACCGACTTATGTATCGATCCGATCATATGGAGCAGATCAGAAACGATCTTGAAGCAAAAGGGGTGTACATTATGGAAAACTATATGTCTGGGTACTATGCAAAAGCTATGATTGATCAGATCGGCGATATGCCAGCGATGAGTGCAAGCATTTCCACTCCACGAGGTCAATAAGATTAGGCATAAGCGAGCATCTCGATCGGATGCTAGGAACATGAAATGGTGCTAAGTAAAATCTTGATTATTACGTGTTTGTGCTGTGTCTTGTTTAATTGGTTTGTGTTCGATATATCCTTAAATTAAGTTCTTCCAGATCATGTACGTCGGGTATGAATGCTTGTTTATGTTGTACTCAAGTTCTATTATCATTTCCACCCTATGATTTCAACTTCAATTTCAAAGGTCAAATAACATTCACATGATTAGAGCACCAAAGTCTGGACTATGCATTGAATATGATTTCAAGAACTATGAATTTTCCCAGAACTTTGAAGTTTTTCTTGTGCATTCATCACCTAAAACACCCTAACTATTAATTATGGGTTCGAACTTCACCAAAGCCTACCTAATTGCAATTCTCCATGCTAAGAAACCAAGAAAATGCAAATATCAGTTAATATTTCCTATATGATCTATAGAATGATGAATGGTTGAGGTATCAGTTAATATTTCCCATCACAGTCATCACCATGGAGCATTAGCAGCTGCCTCAAACATTAGTTTATACCTCTTAGAATTCACTGTCAGAGCCTCTATTTCGGTATCCAGCCTTTGCATTTCCTCTTTTTTCCCCAGAAGCTCCAATTCGAGAGACTCTGCTTCCTTGTACCTCCTCGATTCCACTTCCTGTTTTGATTCAAAAGTAAGGCTGTGTAGGTGATGCAAACCACCGTCGATTCCCAGAAGCTCATGGCCACTCAAAGTGTTCTCTAAAGTCACGAAATCAGCTCGTGGGGTGGAAACCTCGGAAGCTCTAGTGGCTTCTGCAATGTTAACAATATCAGTATTCACATCGGCTGCCGGTATATTGGACCAAACCATTCAACAAGAATAGTGAACTTCTTAGTACCTCGCGGTTGTTCGAATTCGGCCTTTTGTTCTAGTGATGTTCGAATGCCGTCCACTTCACTGGAGCCAACATCCAAACTGCCGTTCTCTGACTGGTTTTCTTCAGCTCTAAGACAAAACAAGCCATTCATGTGGACTTCATATTCATTAATATCTTGGAGAATAGGCCCTGATTGAAAAGACCAGATCCAAATCAATTGTGGGGCTACATATGAATTTGTAATAAAGCATAATTGATGAGTAAATCACTTACAGAAGCCTGTCTGATTTGCACTGCTCTGTAATCTAAGTAGGCCGAGAGCTGCATCTACTTCAGCTAAGCCATTCAATCTCACTATATACACCTGCAAATTTGACAAAAAAACAAGAGACGGTGTGGAAATTTTGAAAAAGCCAACAACTTTAATCACTTAAAGAAATCAATCATTTGATGTAGGAGGATTTAGGCAGGGAGAGTCTAAAACGACAGGTCTAGGTGCAGCTAAAAAACAAGTTTCAAAACTTGTCCAAGAACTTAAAATGTTAGACTTTTTATAACATTTTAGGTTGGTTTCTTCGTGTTTTTTGACCAGTTTCGATACTTACAAAACAAGTTTTGAAACTTGCCATTTTTTAGCCGCACCCATTTAGGCACTTTGTTACGCAAATCAAAGTTCTAATAATGAAACAAAAAGGCATTTGCTCAAACAGCCACAACAGTATATTTCTCCATGTACTTTCATTCGATGTACTCCATATTTCAACAGGCTCAAATTCATTTCATCCATTTAATGTCATATACAACAATGGGGGAAAATATGAGACAATACCTTGAACTTGGAAGGACTGATCAATTGGAAAACTACAGCATCTCCAACAAGCAAACCATGTTCTTCGGAAAACTTTTTCCACCCACCACTCAACGCCTTCCTTCGAATGAGAAAATTTATCCGGTATTCATTTCCAGTTTCACCAACCAATATGACTGTAGCATCATGATTTGGCAAATTGAGTTGGCAGAATTCCTTAGGTAATGCCTAGCAGCCAAAGACAGAAAATCAACGTGCAGAAAGAGTTCTCCAGGAAACCATAAAAACTTGGGGAATGAACATCATTTCTTACCATCCAAAACCCACGACAAACAACTGATGGGATCATAATTTTGAAAAAACTAGGGAATTCAGGTGATAGATTAGCTTGAATCTCTTCTGCTCTCTTTACAACAGGGGCATTTGAACAACCCTCTTCTGTTTTCATTATGACAGCCTTGGTAACATTATAACAGTTAATGTTCTTGTCCCTTGGCCTCTTCCTTTAGTGTCCATAAACATGAACCGAATCAACAGTGCTTAAAAAAAAAAGGAAATTCACATACTTTGAGAATACATCAAAAACTTGTCATTCAATTTACAAACCTCACAACCTTCTGAGGACAATCATGAATTCCCTGCTGCAGAAACCAGTTAAAATAAGTTTACAAGTTTGGGATATTCAAGGAGAAGAAACCCATAGAAATGCACCAACCAGATTTCTGGTTTTGGGATATTCAATTCAAGTGATTTTTTACACCCAAATCCTAAAACCAACACTGGAAGAACCAAAACTATAAGCTGAAGAACATCATATTACATTTTGGGTTTTTACTTTTCTTAATACTCCAAAGATTTACAGAGATAGTTTTGTTTAGCATGATCCTATGCAACAAAGAAACATTAAAAACAATAAGAACAAAGGGCAAAAATCCACAGTAGTCATGTTATCTACATACATACATTATATACATACCACATGTTCATCATCAAATGAACAGTCTCCTTCCATTTTCAAGGGCTCCTCTTGTTCTTCCACTTTGATTTTCATGTTTATGTTCATCAATAAGCAAAAACAAACAAACAAACAAACCCTGGGTTTTTTTTTACCAAAATGACAAATGATGCTACCGATGATGAATACCCAGAAACAATATCATTGTACTAATCTGTTCTATCTGCAGCTCTCTACGTTGTCTGCATTTTTGCATACATGTACATATAGATACGGTATCATGTTCTTCATGATTCTAGGTTGGTTTTTGCTCGCATATATCAGTGTGATGACAAAATAACGTGATACCAGAGAATGTCAGAGGAATCAGGGCCGTTCACCTTAATCAGACAAAAAAGTTTGATCAGATTGTTAAATGTAATAATTAAATTCGTTTTTCAATTACTGAATTTTAAAATTTTACAAGTAAAAATTAGTTTTATAAAATATATATTCTTAAAAAAAAATTAGTGAAAAAATTAAAATACGGAAATATTATCTAGGAGTTGAAGCAAATTGGTCCAAATCAATTCACACCGATTAGGTTAAAGATATTATTCAATTTTAATTCGGATTTTATTCGATTTTAAAGAACCAACAATGTTATACATTAGAGCAAGTGTATATGGCCGGGTGGTCAATCTGTTCATTTTTGTCATCACATATTTTCTTAGGTCCATGGATTTTAGACCCTGTTTGTGATTGCTTTTTAAACCAGCTTTTGGAGCTAAAAACTGGTTTGAGTCCAAAAGCAATGAAAAATAAGTAACTTTTGAGGCCAAAATTGTTTTTCAGGTTGGTTTGAAAGATGATTTTTTTTTCCCCAAAAAGTACTTTTAAGTAAAATTACTCACATATCTTCGTTTATATCATCAATCCTTTTATATTTTTAAAAAGAATGTCTAAAATATATATTTTATCTACTTAAAAGCACTTTTTGACAGCAATACCAAACACTCCTATTTTAAACCAAACAATTCGAAAATACTTTTCCAAATCACTTTCGCACCGCATTTTTCAAAAACAATATCAAAGTATATTAACCTTAATTTTTATTTAAAAACAATATGTTATCACCTTTTGGGTGTTTAAAGGCTCCCTTTGGATATAAATAAAGGTTACATAATTCACATATAATAAATTGATTATTATTTTTGTTATTTGAATTATGTAATTGTAATAATTTATAATTTTATTATGAGTATGCATACATTTTAATCTAATGTTCTTAAATAATATTATACTTTTACCTCACTATCATCACAATGATTGAATTCGAACACTCATCTTATTATTGATTTTGATTTCACTATTACACTACTCAATTTCATTGTCACCGATGTTTTCAATCTCGTTGTCCATCCAAATGGAGCCTAACAATGATAACACAGTGAGAGACGTAAAATTTTATATTAAGTGATAAACTCATAAAATTTTAAAATGATGAAAATAAATTTTTAATAAAAAATACATAAAAAATTAAAATTATATAAAAAATTTAAAATTTTAAAGGACAATCGCACTCTCTTAGTTCATCCTTGAATAGTAGTGAATTAGTTACACTAGCTGCGAGATTAAATGCGATGATAAAAACCAACAAATATTTAGTGTATTAATAAAATATATTATACTCTCAAAAAGAGTATGCGAGTTAAAGTAGGTTTATAAACGAATATTGTTTACAGTTATTTAACATGAATTCTATGTCTAGAGTTATTATAGCCTAAATTATCATTTGTTTTTTTTTCTGAAATATTAATTCTGCTTATACTTTAAACAGATGTAATAATAATCTTTCATTTGGCATAAAGCAGCAGCAGACATATTGGCCAATGTACTTACAGCCATCTTCCCTGCTGCTTTTGCAGGCCAACAACTCGGATTTCTTTGTCCATGGCAGGCAGCAGGCGATGTATATTTTGTATTTGTATTGGTATTTGTAAATTTTAGTCCAGTAAATTATGTAAAATCACCATTAAATTTATTCTTAAATTTATTTTAGTCGAGTTTAATATAATCAATTTACTCATTAAAATTTAAATACGGATTTTTATTACTTTTCTGTTAACATTTAGACGGTATCTATTTACCGACGAATGGAGAAATTTTTTCAAGACTCGAACACTGGCAAACTTCATCGACACGAGAGATAATATGCTGAAAAATGAGCTTATGCAGCGACGAAAGAGAAAGATCGACGAGAAAAAAATATTTTTTTTTTCAATTCGTGGACTTCGAGACATATTCTGGTAAAATAGAGGTTCGATTCAGACCCAGAGGGCCAAGACAAAGCCACTGGTGAAATTTGAGATCAAACAACCACCATATATGACTGTTGATGGTGGTGTCTTACGACGGTGAACGAAGAACGACGTCCACGTCATACCACTATCAAAAAGTTAAGCTCAATGTCTGAACTTCGGTAAATAAGTTGGATGTTTTAAAATTTTAGTGATCAAAATAGGTTTGAGAGCAAAATTTAGTGATAATTTACATAATTTATCACATATACGTTAATTTTAAGGATAAAAAATTTATTTAAAATTTAATATTTAATTTAATTTTTTTTTAAATTTAAGCTTAAAATAAATTATACGGTATATACTCTTACTTTTAATAAAAAAACAACTCTTACTGTTCGAAAGTTAATAAATCCATGTCTACTAAATAAAATACTAAAGAGTTTGATGTCTTATTGTCTATTTTTTTTCTTTTTCAACGGGTCAAAATTATTTCACTTTCTTTCAAAGAAAATTTTATGTTATTGTTTGAATTTAATTCTGAAATGTATTTTTACATTATAAAGAAATAAGAAGTTAATTATTTTACGTTAAATTTACCAGAATTTGATTATCTTATTATACTAAAATTATAAACTTAAAAATCAATAGTACAATAATTTATATGTAAGGTCAGTTAAGTCTAACTTAATTAATATGTTGCCAGTATAATATATAGAAAGACGTGAGATTAAAATGTTTAAACTTTCAATTGGTATTACTTGATATCAAATTCGAAAAAAATTAAACCAAAAATGTTGACCTTTAAATTTTTCATACATAAATAAATTTCAAAATTAAACTAAATTGTTAAACATCTAAAAATGTATCCAAAGTGAACTCATTGAGTGATTATATTGGTAAAAGGTGATTTATTCCTTGGACGACCTGAATTCAAATAGCGTAAACGGTGTGTGAATTTATCTAATTATAAAATCAAATATATTATCTAGTAATTATATTAATATATATATATATATAAATTATTCTGATTTCAGATGAACGTACCAAATTAATGGAATCTATTTTTATGTATTTTCTCTATAATTTGGCTTGCTTAAAAACTTGTAATGATTGACGTGTGGTATAGGCATTTTGTATAGAAAATTGACACATGAAAATATGAGGCATAAAAGTTAAATAAATTCTGAAAGAATGACACCTTGTTTTTCCTTCTTCCAGGTGATGCTTATCCTTCTTAATGGTCCCCGGCAGCCTGGCACAGGAATAAATTCATGAAATTACTAAGTTTATAAAAAAAAAAAACAAATATTTTTGTCTGGTTTTATGTTGTATATTCACGAAAAAAAATAAATTTTACTAATGTCGTTTTATTCGTAAGATTTGAACTCAATTTTATCTAAAAGAATATTGTTTTTTTATTAATCGACCCAAAAAGCAATATTAGTACATGACAAAATCAATCAAAATGACAAGAGAAAGCTCAAAGAAAGAGAACACACATTTTCAATCGGAAAAAAATTTGATACAAAGTTCGTATAAACTTTAGTTTACGCATATTTTTTAATTTTAGAGGTTAAGATTTTAATTTAAGGGTTTAAGTTGTAAAGTTTAGAATTTATGATATAAAATTTAAGATTTAAATTTTAATTTTTAAAATTAAAGTTAATTTTACCCAACCTATATATTAAAATTTTACATTTTACAATATAGAACAAAATCCCCATTAATACTAAGTGGAAATTTGGACAGTTACTGAAATTGAGGATAACAGTTAATTAACTTTTTTATTTTGTTTATTTTCTATATAAGATTTGTTAGTGGGCAATGTATTTGTTAGTTATTATTTGATGAATCATTGAATAAACATAAATGAAAATGTAAAAAAAATTACTGTACAGTTTAAATTAATCAACCATACCAAGGTGTAACGATAATGTTCATTGTTTTTTTAAGGTGAGAATTCGGGTTTGAATTTTTTTTAAATATATAATTTTAAAAAAATCACGAATCTCAAACATAAACCATAAAATGAACATGTATTTTATAAAAAAAAATCAATCAATTTTATTATATCTTTCAAATAATTATTTAAAGTAAAATATATTAAATCTATTCTGATTGAATAAAGATATACTAAAAATATCTTCGTAACAGATTAATGTTAAAAAATCGATTTTCATACTAATAAAGTTTATACGAAATAAATTTTATATCTAACAAAATTCTCTCGCAATAAGCTCTCGTTTTCTTTTTATCCAAACAAAAAAAAGGTGATTTCTTCTTAACTGTACACGTTAAGTGAATAACACAAACAAACCAAGCCGTCCCTTCACTTTCATTCGATATCTGTCAAAATAAGCATAAACCGTGCTATCGCGTGTAACTCTAACATTTATTCTCTCTTATTCTGTGATCTTTTCAGGGTTTTAACCGAACCCACTGGTAACGACCGTCGACAGGCATATCCTTGACAGTATCATAGTTGTACCTGAAAATGGTACAAAAAATACACAAAAAAATAAAGTTTTCAGTTAGTTAGGGACTGGGATTCCCTGATTCCACAAACGCTAAAGTGCGACATTATGGTGACGTTTCTTATCCTACGCACACTTACTTCTCAACGAAACGTTTTTGCTCGTACTTTTCGGTGACGGAGAAGAACTCGTCGATCCCTTCTTGCGACAGCGTTTTCGGCTGCTGCTTATATTGTGACGGTGGCGGATTTTTCTCCGGCGATTTTATTTTCTCTGAGGTTTCACTGAACTCGCTTGTTTATCTACTGAAAATAGTAAAAGGAAACGATTCGGCCTTTTTTGAATTTTTGAAGGATGGAAGAGAAAAATGAAAATAGTAGTCATTAATGAAGGAATTAGTGAAAATTAACCTGAATTTGTTGATGATGATGCGCGTTGAGATTTCAGTTTCAAAACTCTTGACCTGCAAAAGCACATTCATGATTCATGAACTATGATCAGTAACTAATTAATATATACTTTATCATAATTATTAGAAAAAGATCGATAAAAGATCATAAGAAACAGTTATTTTTCTTAATTTTCTTCGTATGCGTGTTATTTTTTTTCTCAGCAACAAAACGGGAGAACAAAAAAAAAAAGAAAGCAGAAGAAAAACGAAACGGAAATTCGAACTTCACCTCTAGATCTACGAATCTCGAGCTATCCTTCACAATACCGCATGTCTCATTATTGCTAGAACATCGAGGAAAAGAAGACACGCCGGAGCAGAGCCTGGAACACTTGTCATCGCCGCCAGCGGCGAGCACGACACCGGAACTCGAGGAAGTAGCAGCGGAAGTAATAGCCTCGTTCAACGAATTTGAAAGGAAGCAAGGCTGTCCGAGCTCAATGTCCGGTGAAGTTAACTCCAATTCCTGCAATTCTCCAGAATCAACGGTGCTCTTTCTTCTCTCTGATAACAACAATCTTGTGTTCGCACCTTCCATCTCCGCTCTTTCTGCACTTCGTTTACAGCTCCTCGTTACAAGAACCTTGCATTTTGTTGGGTTTAAAGGGACTTTTAACGGAGGAGAGAATGTCCAAACAGGACACAATCAAGTGACGGATGATTTATTTGCAGCCGTTGATATCTTGGACGGTAGAGATTTATTTTTTGTTCTTTGTAAATGTATACGTGGTTCTAATTCCGTTATTCTTAACACCGTGACTTGATCGACCAGGAACATGATTTATTTTTTGTTCTTTGGATGATTAGTTATTGTTTTTTTTTTGAATAGAAGCGATGATTAGTTATTGTTAATTAGTTGTATATTGGTTAGTAAATTTGTTAAGTAGTTAAGAGTTTGTTGAGTAGTATTCTGTTAGGCTCATTATTGGGTTATAAAAGTTAATTAATTGTAACGGGTTGAACAAACTTTTTGATCCATTTTGATTAATAAAAGAAAAATGGCACGAATGCCCCCTAACTTTTTTTTTTATATTTAAGTTCCAACCATGTTTATAACTCGTTTTCTCCATTTTATTGTGATTTTATACTTTTAAAAAAATTAATTAAACCCTCGAATCAAAAAATTTAATTAATTAAATTTTTGAACCAAGAAATTTAATTAATTAAGTTCTTTGATCAATTTTGACCATTAAATCTTGACAATTTTTTTCTTCATACATTACCGAAACATGATACACTACAGTTCTATCATGTTGTATTTACAAAAAAAAATTAAAAGTATTTTTTTATATAAATTTTATAATTTTTTAGAATTTTTAAAATATTTAAATAATTTTTTTAATAAAATAAAAAGTTTGAAAATTGTCTAGTGGAAACACTATGGCACATCGCACTACAATAATGGATTGAAAAAAACTGTTTAGATTTAATGGTCAAAGTTGATCAAATGGCTTAATTGATTCAATTTATTGATTTAAGAGCTTAATTGATTAAATTTTATAGTTCAGAAGCTTAATTATGTGCAAAAAAATTCAAAGACTTACACCCTTAAGACTAAAAGAAATTTAATTAAAACATTTCAAAATTTAAAGTATAAAATCTAAATCCAAATCAGATAAAAAAACAATAAGTTCCAACCATGTTTATAACTCATTTCCTCCATTTTATTGTGATTTTATAACATTTAGATACATGATAATGTATCATAATTTACACTATAATCTCTCAAATCACAAAAAGTAGAAAAAATAAATGTTTTTTTTCTACTCACAATGATTGGATCATCCGGACTACATCATCCATGGAAGGTCTACCTTGTGGCTTACACGACAGGCAAATCCATGCAATTTCAATCATTCCCGCCAAATTCTCATTCATTACATCACTCATTTTCTTATCATACACACAATTCAATCCCCCTTTCACTTTCCTCTCATTTACGTACGCTCTCAAGTTGGTCATCGACGGCCTTTGCCCGGTGATGAGCTCCAACAACAGTATCCCGAAGCTGTAAACATCGGATTTTTGCGTGAACGTTTTCCGGTGATGACCCTTGAGTTCCGGCGCGACTCGACCCGGATTTCTTTTAACGATCATTTCCGGGGGCACTAGGTACGGCGTTTCGTAGCTAGAGAGACACGCGGAGAAATCAACTCGGATTAAGATGTTGGAAGCCTTGATCACCCCACATGTGAGTGGTTCGGCAGTTTGAGTTGCTCGGCTGTGAATTAGAGCTACTGCTTGGGCTGCGTATAATGCTATTCTTCTTCTGATTCCCCAGCTTAATGGAGTGAATTGGATCCCTTCACTACCTATGCATTATCGAGAATGAATTTAAATAAATTTAGTTTTCAAAATTTTCGATATCGTGTCATTTTCTTACGACATATAAGTATTAATAAAAGAGTTAATATTTGATGCACATGTAATATAATATTTTTACATAAATAAACTCATTAAAACTTCATTATATAAAATCTAAATTTCTAACTTTAAACTTTAAAATTTTAAATCTAAACTTAAAACATGAAAAATATTAAACTAAAC
Source organism: Hibiscus mutabilis (assembly GCA_019671005.1). Taxonomy (NCBI): domain Eukaryota; kingdom Viridiplantae; phylum Streptophyta; class Magnoliopsida; order Malvales; family Malvaceae; genus Hibiscus; species Hibiscus mutabilis. The sequence continues at coordinate 21,834 of JAGYYJ010003167.1, forward strand.
TTACAAACCTTAAATTAGATCATTTTGCATAAAATCTAAATATATAACCCTAAAGCCCAAAAATTATTAACCCTAACTCCTAAACTATAAGACATGAATTCTAATCTTAATTTAGATTTGAAACTGTAAAAACTAAACCTTGAATTATAAACTAAACCTCTAAACTCTCTATTAAATTTGTTTGTATAAAATCATCCATAACCTTAAACCACAAATATTAAACCTTAAACTCTGATTTTTAACTATAAACCATAAATGTGAAATATTAATGAGTTTGAGACAAATAAATTTTCTAATCTTAAACTTTAAATTTGAAACCATAAACTCCTAAACTCTAAATTCAACATCTAAACCCTAAATTAAACATACTTGTATAAAATCTAAATCTCTAACCATGAACCCCAAAATCCCAAACCATACCCCATAAACCCTAAATTCTAACCTAACCCTAAAACATAAACCTTAAATTAAACATCTACACTTTAATTTAGATCCGATTATCTAATTTTTTTACAACTATACCGGTACATGAAATATTTTCTCTTACTTAAAAAATACTTTTATCATAATAGCTTACCATGTAGAAGCTCTTCCAAGCTTCCCAAGATGAAATACTCGTACAAGATAAAAGCCTCTCCACCGTACCAAAAGCTGAAATGTATAGGCAGCAGCAGCCCATCATTCTTCATTCCTCCGAAGAAACTGACCCACGTCTCGAGAGCACCGGCACTGCCGATCAGCCCTTCTCGGATCTTTCGAATCGTTGTGACCGAACCGCATCCGAGAACAACCTTAAACAATGTCCCTAGAGTCCCTTCACCGAGCCTGGTTTTCGGGATTTGAGCCAGCTCCGTCGGATCATATTTCCTGGCAGCCGTAACGTCCCCGAATATCACCTTTATCGGAAACGTGACCTTGACTTCCAGCAATGAACTCGGGGACATCGTCGTCAACGGTGTCGTCGTCATTAATGTCGTCTCTTTCCTACCGCTGAATTTGGGATGATTTTTTCTGACAGTGTTGCATATCAAAACGACAAGGACAAAAACAAGTGTTGCCAGGAACATATAAATGAACAGTGATCGGAGAACATCGAACAACATTTTAGTAACCAGAGTAACTGAAACTCCTGATGATGTTGTTGTTCTGTTGGGAAAACATGAAAGATAGAATGTTTTGTTTTCCTTTTTAGTTTTCTTTCGTTTTTCATAGGATTTTTCACCATGGACATTGAAATCATCAATCAGCCATAACTATCTGTCAAAACCAAGGAAAAAGTCTCAAAGCCATGGGCTAGGCAGCCTGCCTAAAATGTCATAAAAACAATATGCTTTAATATGTGTAGATGTGAATCTATATATTTGTCCTTTTTGCGGTTTGAAAACAATTGAAACTTTACCTTAATCAAACGAATGTAAATGATCCAATCCATCTTTTGAAGCTCAACCCTGCTGGCTGCTGGTGCGGACCGACAATAGAAGCAATAATGTTGAGGACGAGACATACGTTAAATCTGTAAAGTCCCTTGTCCCCAGCCTTATCCTAAACTTTTTCTCATTTATGTATTTGAATATTATAATAATTTCATTGAATAATATAGAATTGAATAAAAATATGATTTTATTTTTTATTTTTTATTTCATTCTCAATTATTTATTAGTGTCGATAGACTTTTTGAAATTTTGTTTTAACTTGTACGATTTAATCGTCCAATGAAATTAAATTTTGTTTATATTTTTAATTATTTGATAGCACATACACATCTTACACACATATTTAAACCTATTTTTTTTAGAATCAACATAATTCTCTTTTTCACTGAAATCACTCATTAAATTTTTTAGATATGACCCGCATCAATATGTGAGTTAACGTGTTTGACTTTTTGATAACAAAAATAACATATTTGACTAACCATTTAAACATGTCTTTTAAAAACAGTACAAAATTTGCTCTCAACTCTTTTCCTCTACTAAAAAACGACAATTCTAGCCGCTCTTAATTTTGTTCAATTCCTTTGATCGGTGGTCGACAATCAATTTTAATATTGGTTGTCGACCACCGGATCTATTATTTTTTTATGTTTTTTTATGTTTTTATATTTTAATAAGATTTTTTACTTTTGTGGCATGTGTTTCCTCTGTCCTTATGATACGTTTTTCTTTGTTTTATTGTGGTTCGTTTCATTCTGTTCTTGTGGCATGATTTCAGTATACCTTAACGATCGGTTGATGCTCTTACAAAGATCTACACAACGCTAATATCTGACTATGATTCCATCGGTGGTCTTAGAAAGATGAATTCCCACTCGATTGATGGTTGGTTGCCGATGTAATCAGACCTGGGTAGCGGAGCAATCTGCCTGATAGCTTGTTTACTCACCACTCCTTTTTTTACTCCCGTAAAGCGTTTCGTTTGGATTAAGACATGGAAATTCAAGAAGGTTTTTGAATTTTAGTATGCTAGTCTCGATGGAAATGTATGCTTTTTTTACACAATTTTAAGAGATTCTCAATGGTTTTGTCCTCTATTTTTTCTTCTTTTTGATGCATTGTATTGTATTATCTTTTATGGTGATTAATAAAATTCAGATGCCATTATTAAAAAATAACAGTACAAAATTTAAAACTAAAAAACATTTTTTAAGATAATCAAATAAATGTAAAAAAAATCAACTTGTGAGTGTACTTTTAACAAACTAAAATTCAATATTTATCAAATATATTGAGTACATATATCTTAAAAATCAATCCAAAATTTAATACAAAATTAACGGTAAGTAACGAATCACTAGGTTATATTTTGATACATAAGTTGTGTAATATTTTTTTACACAACCCTCTATATTTAAGTTACAAAATCTAAAACTTAAATCCCTAGCCCTAATACTCAAAACCTAAACTTTAAACCCTAAACTCTAACCATAAATCTTAAATTCTATACCTTATAACCTAAAATATAAATAACCACAACTTAAATTCTACACCATAAAATTCAAAAATTTATTCAAACTTGTGCATCAAAATTTTTTTTCCGTTAGTTTAACCATAGTTAACAAGGAAAAATTACGCAAAAATATATAAATTATTATTAATTTAAAAATTTTAATCTCAATCAATAAAATAAATTACGTTAAAAAATAAATAAAATAAGTTAATCACATGATAAAAAAAAACCACTATTCACACACACACACAAAAATCCTGAATCGAAATTCCAAAATTCTTAGTACTGAACCCAGAAATCTCGTTGGAAAATTGAAGAGATTCAAATAGAAAACATAATTGTCCTAGCAAAAACATCATAATTCATATAGTGAATTTACACATTCAAACCCCCAAAACGTAGCCACAAAACAACAAAATTACAAAAGGATCCAAATCGATCGATCATCGCTTCTTCAATTAAAAAAAAGTAAAAAAAAAAGTCGGGAAATCGATTTTAAGGAAGAAACCCAACCAAGGGAATCGGAGAAGAAAAAGACCGACCGGTCGTCATTACCGCCGGCGAATCATTTTGATGAATGACTACGCCTACTGCTTCGGCCACGGTCATGACAAATTCGACGGCTAATTTCATCAACTCCACGCATATCTCCAATCTTTGAAGCACCATTTTTGCTAAGCTCTTTAGGAAGTATTTCCCCCCCTATTTCAGCTCTTTCAGAGACCTGTATTTATATAGTTCAATTAGGTGCAAGCAAAATTTTAGGGTAAAGTACACAAATGGTTACTAAATTATCTCTAAAAATACAAAATGGTCATCAAACCTTCAAATGTTATATAATGGGCATTAAACTTTAGTTTTTGTTACAAAATGATCATTGAGCTGTTAAATGTCATTAATTGGGTAATGTGACAGTACAAAAATTTGAATAATATAATACTTAATCCTCCATATTGACACAATTTATTCCTAATTTAACCCTCATTATTGATGTCTAAATTGATTGAATGTGTAAATATTGAGGATTAAACATGTTATTATACAAATTTTCGTAACTTCTACGTCTCCCACTTACGATAGTTAATGACCCAGTGACCATTTTGTAATAAAAACTACAATTTAATAATCATTATGCCATTTTTGAAAGTTTGTTAACAATTTTATATTTTTAGGGATAGTTTAATGACCATTTGTGTACTTTACACAAAATTTTAATATTGTCAACTATGTTGTTTTTTATATATTACTTTTTCGTATAATATTACATTTTTATATAATATTTATTTATTTTTTTATAAAATATATTATGTGTATTATTATTGGGTGCTAGGAAACATAAATGAAAACGATTGCTTAAAATAGATAAATATAAATCTTTTCAAACATCCCAAAGGTTGTCTTTTGCCTTTCTTTGTAAAATAAGGACAAATTTATATTTTGGTACCTGAACTTAGCTTCAATTTTTAATTTGGTATTTTAATTTTCTTGATCCAATTAAGTACATAAATATTGATTTTTGGTTTAAATTGATACTTGAACTTAACTTTTGGATCAAATTGGTAGTTGTAGTAAATGAATTTTTGAATTAAGAAGTCCAATTTATGCACCAATTTGAACAAAAATGGTAAGTTCATGTACCTAATTAGGTCAAAAAGTTTAAGAACCTAATTGAATCTTAAACCAAATTCAGATACCAAAATGTATATTTATTCTAAAATTGGGTTCCATTAAGCAAGAATTATGCAAATCTACATGTTATCCAAATGAAAAAGAAATGTGGGATAAAATTATGATTAAAAGTAAAATAAAATATTGTTGCAAACGTAAAAGCTAACTACTAAAAGAAAAAGACAACAACAACATTTCTTATTGGGTTATTCTTCATGTCGTACAATGATGTAAACATATAATAATAACAAATTGAGGGTTTTATTTATAAAATTCTCAAATTGTCAAACCACCATGTAATTTTTAAATTTATTTGAGGATAAGAATGGAGATTTATTATTTCTTTAATTAGGTCATCTAGTATATGGTTTCATGATAATTTTAATAATTGATTTGGTATTATTGCATGAGAATGAGTTTGAAATTTCAAACCAAATGGAGAATAAATATAATGCTTTTCCAATACTTTAATGGGGTAGGGTCAATGACATCCGACATTCGGACTTCAAATGTTGGACTTCATAATTAATGAACTTTTTCAATAATTGAGTTGATTAATCGTTTAATAGGTTGAATATAAGTGTTTATATAAAATAAATAATTATTTTTTTTCAAAATTCAGGTAATTTGAAGAAATTATTTTTTTTAAAAAAAAAAAATATTTATACATCATGATTGTATTTTCCAAATTACCATCTTCTTTGATAATGTATATCCTTTTTGGTATAATTATTGATATTCAATTTATTGGTTAATTAATCTGGTTCAAATACTATAAAAACATGTTTTGATGGTGATCCTCTTAACCTAATTTTCTCCTTTAGCAACGTTAAAATTTACATTCTAAACTTTACTGGAGGGATCTAACCACTCAACTGATAATAACCCATATCATTGATTACCGAAATACCTATCAATAATCTCCTATGACACATTTATTAAAGTATTTTTTGAATAAGTTCCAACATAAACAAACTATGAAACTTTTTTTAATAGAACAAACTATGAAACTTAAATGAACATAATATTGATTTTGCTTAAAAAATAATAATTAATATTTTTTATATTTCTTTAATTTTAAAGGAATTAGAACATATTTTGATAACAAATAATTAAGAGAAGCGGCGTATTAAAGAACTGTTTCTAAAAAAAAATCTTTGATAAGGTGATGGGAGATATGAGTTCTTCACGAATTAAACTCAAGGTATATGTTAATTAAGACATTGTTTTATTAAAAATCATTTTATCATTGCATTACAGATTCGATTCATATAAAATAATTTATAAAATAATCTCCTATGATACATTTATTAATGTATTCTTTGAATAAGTTCCAACATAACAAATATGAAACTTAAATGATCATAATATTGATTAGAAAAGTAATAATTAGTATTTTTTAAAATTTCTTTCATTTCAAAGGATTTAAAATTTTTATTTTATTTAAAAAACAAATAATTTAAAAATTTTAGAAAATATAAATTTTTTTCCAAAGTTTAAATGATTTAATATCTCAAGGTCAAAAATTGATTGCCAAAGAGAAATGAGACTTAACTAGGTGTAAAAAATATTTAGGGGATTAATTAAATTTTAAACTCAAAAGATATGATGTTAATTAAGACATTATTTTATTAAAAATAAATTGTTTAAATTCTTTTAAAAAAATGTAAGAAAATGATATATACATAAAATGTTACAGTATATGATTTTGTATATATATTTTTAACTCTTTGAAAAACAATGCAAAATGTTAAACGTAAGGATTTGTGTACATACATAAAAGCGGTTGAAAACATAATTTGGTACAAGATATGTAAGGATTTGTAAGATAACAAATCATCCAAATTTTCCACTAAGACCACTTGTTGGGTTCATATTAAAAATAATTTTTAGGCCCAAAGGGGCTTAATTTAGTGTAAGATTTTTTTGATTAATAAAAATGTAAAAAAAAAATTATAAAATAAAACTAAAAATGTAAGGTGGCCATCTTTATAAATTACCCATATTTATTGGAGGGCCTAACCCACAACCAAGAAATTGGCTTAACGGTAGGATTTGTAAACTACAAAATTTTTTCGAGAAAACATAATTTGGTAAAAAAAAAATTTGTGTATGTCACTGATTTTTTTTTACAAATTTACAAAATTGTAAGAAAAAAATTTATCAATTCTTCCCTTTGACTAATGTTGCCTACTAAATTTAACATTTTTGGATACAAAATTTCCTACGAGAAAACATAATTTGATACAAGAAATGTAAGGATTTGTTATGTACACACTAGTCACAAATCCTTTTTTTATTTTATTTTTTGAACATTTCAACAAAAAGTTCTAAAACTGTACATAAAAAATTTATAAAAATAATTTTCAAAAAAAAATTTGTAAATGTGACAAATTATGACAAAACTACTTACAAAGTTGTAAAATATGACATGTAATTATCTCAAGAAAAAACGTCAAAATTGGTCAAAGGGTATTGGTTCAATTTATTGGTTTAGGGTTTAATTGGGTGCAAAAATTATTTAGGGGCTTAATTGATTTTTTTCTAAAGTTCAAGGGCTTCAATCACATTAAGCCAAAGAAATTTTATTTTTTCAAACGTCTTATTAATCCGTTGAAAATATTAAAAAAACTCTTTTTGTCAAGCCGCCTGTTTTTACTTCGAGCACCATCAAGGGAAAGAAATTTTATCGTTTTGAAATTCTAGCCGTTGAAAAATTTAAACACATGTCATAATTGCAAAATTAGACCCTCGTACTTAAATCCAAATCCAAATCCAAAAACCCGCCACAAACTGTTATTTTTCAAAATCTAAAACGCAATCTCCACCGTCCATCTTCTTAATCTCAATCACCGCCTTTAATTTTAAATCCCATTAACACGTCCAAACGGACGCTTTCTCTAAAATCCCAGAAAGCAAACAAAGCAGAGCAGCAGCTAACTTGGTACCAAAATCTTCCAAAGATCTGACATGAAACTCTAATTTCTTTTTTTCTTATCTCAAGAACATAATTGCGGGAAATCGATTTCATATTCTGTTTTTATTCCACTTTCAGGTACTCTTTTTTTGAGCTTCAATTTCTTTTTTGTTTGAAAATTTTCATTTCATTTTATTCTTGCTTACATTGATTCACCAGAATGTTGAGAGATTTCAAATTCTTGAGACGAAACACGAGCAAGAATGAGGAAATTGAGAATGTTGCAGTAAACCCTAGAGATTCACCAGCTTCTCAACCGATCAATGATGGATCGAGTAGGCCTCCTCTCAACACTATTCAAGATCCAACGACAAAACATAAACCAGAGCAAGAAGGGATCATTCAAAGCCGAATCGACAGGACTCCAACTAAGCCCAAATCTAAACTGCCGGATTCGACATTGCCTCTAAAAACCCCAGATAAACATGGGTTTTCGACGAAAACCAGGTACGGTTGGGCGAAGAATGAAGCGTCTGAATCAGATTTGCGTAATGGCGGGACATCAAATATGACTCCGAGGGTGAGTAGGGGAATAGGGAGGGCAACTTCGAGTTGTTATTCGGAGAGTAATTCGACACAAAGTACGCCAACAAAGAGCGTTGTTAGTAAGCCTCCGGTTTCGGGTTATAGGAACAAATTTGATGGGAATGGAGGAATGCGTGGAGGGAATTTTTCTGCATTGTACAGAGGAGTGCCTAGCTCTTCTTCTTGTAGTCCGGTTACTGTTGTGAATACTGTTGAAGTTCCTCACTTTGACCTTAAGGAAGATCCTCTTTTTGGATGGATCACAATGTACAGGTAAATCACTCCAAAATCGGACTTTTACGTTTATACACACAAATTTATATTTCATTGTGATAATTGACGAAAAATCTGGATTAATTTGCTAATTTTGTTGATGATTCTGAAAACTTAGGTTCTTATTCGTGTCCGTCCTCTCAACGACATAGAGAAGAACACAAATGGCTACAACAGATGCTTAAAGCAAGAAAGTTCTCAGAGTATCACTTGGATTGGGCAGCCAGAAACTAGATTCACGTTTGATCATGTGGCATGTGAAACAGTAGACCAGGTCTGCATAAAGACAAATTAATATTTGTGTGAGATTTTCCTTTTTTGTAACCAATTTTTTTTCACACATCCTCTTTTGCAGGAAATGCTTTTCAGGATGGCTGGTCTGCCAATGGTCGAAAATTGCTTATCTGGCTATAACAGTTGTATGTTTGCCTACGGCCAGGTACTTTCTTTGAAACCTAGGATGCAACAAACATTTTATTCCCTTTTTTTCTTAACTATATTAGTTATGTTGACATTACTGTATTTTGATGTGCAGACAGGAAGTGGAAAGACATATACAATGCTTGGAGAGATTGAAGATTTGGAAGTCAAGCCAAGTCCTCAACGGGGCATGACACCGCGGATATTTGAGTTTTTGTTTGCAAGAATTCAAGCTGTAATTGTCTGAAGTTCATGCTAGCATTTTTTTGGTTTATGCAAGCATTTTTGTTTAACATTCTCTCTCTCTCTTTTCATTACAGGAAGAGGAAATACGAAGGGATGAGAAGTTAAAATACAATTGCAAGTGCTCTTTCCTTGAGATTTATAATGAGCAAATAACCGATCTTCTTGATCCCTCTGCTACCAACTTGCTTGTAAGTTTACTATTTTCTTATGTTTGCCATTCATTTTTTTGCTCCAGCTATTTTTCATTATGCAATTCTTAATTTTTAGCTGAGGGAAGATGTTAAGAAAGGAGTGTACGTGGAAAATCTCACTGAATTTGAAGTTCAGACCGTGAGCGATATTTTGAAGCTTTTATCTCAGGTGACAATCTTTATCAGTACTTTGGATAGCAGGAATCACTCCTCTCAATGACATTTTATTTAAATTGCATGTATTCTTGTTTTAAACCACTGTTTATTTTTTTTTTTGCATAGGGTTCTTTAAATAGGAAAGTTGCTGCAACAAATATGAACAGGGAGAGCAGTCGTTCACATAGTGTTTTTACCTGCATTATTGAGAGTAGGTGGGAAAAAGACTCAACAACTAATTTGCGGTTTGCAAGATTAAACCTGGTTGATCTTGCTGGTTCAGAAAGGTGCGGTGCAAACCAGTTTGTTGAACCATGTATATATCTGTGTGTGTTTTAGCTTATATTTGTGTGATGAAATTCCTGTCTTTTTGATACTTACTGTAGGCAGAAATCTTCTGGGGCTGAGGGTGAGCGTTTAAAGGAAGCAGCTAGCATAAATAAATCTCTGTCAACTCTAGGGTACTTAAAACTATTTCCCTTTTTCTTCAACAGATTTTGATGATTTTTATTACATTTCATTTGAATAAATTTTATTCCTTCAAACTTATGAGTACATATTATCATATGCAGTCATGTAATTATGATTCTTGTGGATGTGGCCAATGGAAAGCAACGGCACGTTCCATATAGAGACTCAAAGCTCACCTTTCTTCTTCAGGTCAGTTTCTATTTCTGTTTGTTTTATTTTTTTTGTCTTTACTGCATCACAGTTACCGGTTATGATGAACATTTCCTCTTAAATGTGATACAGGATTCACTCGGTGGAAATTCTAAAACAATGATAATTGCTAATGTCAGCCCTTCTATCTGGTTGGTTTCTATTTGTGAAACTTCAAGCATTTCAACTTTAGCATAAATATGTATGATCCTGACTAACCTCCAATACCTTATATATATATATATATATATATTTTTTTTTTTTCATTTTTTCAGCTGTGCAATCGAAACACTTAACACTCTAAAGTTTGCTCAGCGAGCAAAATTAATTCAAAACAACGTGAGTTTACTCCCATTGCATGTTGTTATATATTGTATAAAAATACTTCAGTTTTTCACAATTAAAAGTTTCTTCTGTTGATGGTGTAGGCTGTGGTGAATGAAGATTCCACTGGAGATGTCATTGCACTACAAAATCAGATACGACTTCTAAAGGTGTGGCACATTCTTCATAGTTTATTTATTTTTCCTTTTCTAGCTTCATATGAATTAAATAAATTGTAATCTTAATTGACTTCCTTGAACAGGAAGAGCTTTCGGCTCTTAAACGTCAGAATGTATCCCGGTCCTTGTCTTTTGGTTCAGCAATCACTGCTACATTGCAATTGGAAGAAAGTCCTGACGATAACACATCTGAAATGTGTCAGGAACAAGTTGATGATTTACTTGGATATGAATCCAAAGGCACTGTGAGAATGTCCACTAAGCAGGTAGCTCTTGAATGCTGCAATGATGGTTGTTTTTTCTTTAACAGAAAGTTAAACCAATTGTTTTATTAATTAACAATATTTTTTTCGAACTCTGAAATTTTTGCAGTTTAACTCTTTGGAGGCAATACTTGCTGGTGCCTTGAGAAGGGAGAAAATGGGAGAAACTTGTATCAAAAAGCTTGAAGCTGAGATTGAGCAATTGAATCGTTTGGTATTCTTTTGTGCCTCCTGACTTCCAATTTTGTTTTATCTTAAGCCGCTTTCTTAATGTTTCAACGCCAAGCACTTTATAGGTTCATCAAAGAGAAGAAGACACCAGAAGCAGTAAAATGATGCTTAGGTTTCGAGAAGACAAGATTCATAGAATGGAGTCACTTGTTCGTGGCTCATTACCAGCAGATTCTTTTTTGCTCGAAGAGAATAAAGCACTCTCTGAAGAGATTCAGTTACTTCAGGCTAAAGTTGATAAAAATCCTGAAGTAACTCGTTTTGCATTGGAGAATATAAGACTTTTAGACCAAGTTAGAAGGTAAATTCCAAAAACAGATGATCATATCAATATTCTACAAATTGTTTTTCTATTTATTTTCATTGTGTCACTTGTAGATTTCAAGAATTCTATGAGGAAGGAGAAAAGGAGTTACTAGTGGAGGAAATATCCAAACTGCAGGATCAGGTATTTCTTAATTCTGCCTCCGTAATCTTTGTATTCTCCCATTTGATTTCTCTTTTTTGGATAATGCATAATCATGGTCTTCTACATGCAGCTGCTTCAATTTCTTGATGGGAAGTCTAATTATCATAGCTACGCAAGCTCAAATGATCGTTTGCAGGTTAATTTTACGACCTGTTACATTTTGTCATCCAAACTTGTTTGTTTTGAGAAACTATGAGGGGAAGGATAAGTTCGCTTTTCTTTACATAATTTGTACGATTTATTTTATTTTTCTTCTAATGCAGGAAGCTGTCCGCATCAGCAAAGAAAATAACTCCCTACAGTCTGAGGTCAGTTTGTTCATTGTTTGGCAGAAATGTATGTTTAAGATTAGTCTTTGTCTTTGGGACTTGAATGTCATTCTCTTGTTCATGGTTTCAGTTGAAGAACACTCTCACTGAGTTAGAAGAATGCAGGCACAACCTTAGTTCCTGCTTAGAGGAGAATGCAAAACTTAGTAGGTCTGATCTTCTTTTCAGCTAAACTACGTCTTTTGTTATGCTAATGTTGAAAGTTGCCATTTCTTGCGTTCTGAGGTAACATTTTCTTGCATCTTCTGCAGAGAAATTAACGATCTTCATACTATGTTGGATAGCCTTAAGTCTTCAGATTATAATCAAGATGGCAACTCCAGAACCATAAAGGTACAATTTCTTTTGCTATTACCGTTGTTTAAGCTTATAGTATCTCGAACTAGGATAGAAGAAAACACGTTCAGGTGCTGAGTTTTTTTATTTGATCAGCCATTTGTTGCTTTTCTTATTTTTGAAACCTAGTAACCTACCTGCTAACAAGAGGTGACATCAATTGCAGGGTTCAAACCGGAATGGCGAAACAATGGAGATGAATTCAGTTCAGACAATGACAAGTCTGGAACAAATTATGAATTTGCAGTTGGAATTGGATATACTAAAGATTATTCTTCAAGAAGAGAAAACATCTCACGCTGCAACTGAAGAAAGAGCAAACAGTTTGACTAGAGATCTTGAGATGGCAAATGGCAAACTTTGGATGCTGAACAAACAAATCAAAGATGCAAATGGAGAACTAGAGGAGTCAAAGTCTGTAGTTGAGGCACTCGATTCCCAGCAATTTTTTTCAATCAATGAGATGGAGGACTTGAAGAAAAGCAAAAGTGATCTTGTAAAGCTTTTGAGTGAACAAGAAGCTGAAATTGTTGCCTTGAAAAAGAAACTTTCCGGTAGTGCTTTTAAAGATGATGCACTGCCTAAAAAGATGGAGGGTGAAGAATCCACCCTGCAGCTGACATTGAAGAGGATGCATGAGTCTCTCGAGAATGCCAAAAATATGAATATCTGGTACCAAACTGATCGTGCTTTTAAGGCTTCTAATGAAGAAGAGGTGTATAAAATCTGTCGGCAGGCTGAAGCTGAAACCGCTGAGGTTATTGTCTGTTTGCAGGAAGAACTTGCTCTTCTTCAGCAGCAAGTCCAAGATTGTCAGTTGAAGGAGGTGGAGACTCAAGATGCTACTGTCTTTTTAGAAACAGAATTGAATGAATTGCAAGAAAAGGTATGCATGTTGACTGAGGATAATAACCAGTTACTTGGAAGGCTTGAAATGAAAGATGCAGAACTGAGAACGTTGACGGAGGAGTGGGAATTTCTAAGCTCCGAGATTAAAAATATTCTTTCTGATGGTCACGAGGAGCTTGTTGGTGCTAGTAATCAACTGGAACTCCTTTCCGGTTCTTTTCCTCATAGAAGGATTTGGATTACTGAGAAATTTGGTAGGGTGGTCAGACTACTGTCAGAAAGGAATTGCTGATTGAAGAGTCAAAGGAATTGCAAGAAAAGGTATGTATGTTGACCGAGGATAATAACCAGTTACTTGGAAGGCTTGAATTGAAAGATGCAGAACTAAGAATGTTAACGGAGGAGTGGGAACTGCTAAGTTCTGAGATTGAAAATATACTTGCTGATGGTCATGAGGAACTTGTTGATGCTGGTAATCAACTGGAACTCCTTTCTGGTTCTTTTCCTCAGAGAAGGATTTGGATTTCTGAGAAAGTTGGTAGGGTGGTCAGAGTACTCTCAGAAAAGGAATTGTTGATTGAAGAGCTTGGAAGATGCCTGGAGGATGCAACAGATAAAAGAAGTGAGCTGGAGTCCATGCTAAAGTCTTTGAGAGGGGCTGCACTGGTTATCAATGAAGCACAGCAGCAAGAATGCAATGAAAAGGAGAAAGAAATTGTTCTACTGAAGAAAGAACTGAATGAAAAAACATCAATCATTACAAAGCTTGAAGACAGAATGAAGATTGCTGAAGGTGACTTAAGAAATGCATCTGCTTGTGCAACTGTTGCTTTTGTAGTTGTGAATAGACTATCAGAGGCAAACCGTAATCATCTCAATGCCTTGAAGGGTAAGGACATTCAGCTTGCAGAATCAGCTCACGCGCTTGCTCTGGAAGAAACAATGAATGACTTTGAAAAGCTGTTGGAAGTAAAGATTGGAGCTGTCCATCAAAAGATAAATACAGTTGAGCAAACCATGCAAGAAATCAGTACTCGTTGGTGCCAAACAAAAGAGGTAAACTGTTTAAAATTTTTAAATGTATAACCTTATAACCATAGAAAAAACATTCCTATGTTGTATACGTGTCTCTCTGAGTGTTTTTAAAAGGTGATAATTTGCAAGGTTGTTTTTTTACCGATTTGTTTTGGAGAGAACTTTTAGTTTGTAGGCTAGTCATCACTGTAGTTTTGGCTGGTTTGGCCATTTCGTTCCTACGTACTTTTACCCTTATAAACTAGAAGTAACCCATATTTTAGTTTTGTTGAGATATACACAATGTTAGGAATTCTCTTTATTGTAAATATTTATTATAATAATCCTTTCCTTATTTTGTACATAATTATTAGTATAAATTATGTTTTGGCTTGAAAATTAATCAAGCAAAATTTTCACAACCTGTTTTTTCTCTTCCTTTCTTTCTTTGTCTTCCTCCTTCCTCTTTCTCACAACAGCAGCCTCTTCTCTTCTATTTTTCTTTCTTTTTCATCAAAACTTCAAATCTCACTTCATTTACAAGTTTAAATAATACTTAACATTATATTTTCCTTTTTCAATGTTCTTGGGCAGTTTCTGGAGCTTGAAGTTGGTGATGCAAAGATGATTGCAACTCAGAAAGCTTCAGAGGCTTCTTGTATTCTTGCTAAATTTGAGGAGGCACAAGATACCATAACAGAAGCAGATGTTATGATCAATGGGCTTATGATTGCTAATGAAACAATGAAACTTGATATAAAGAGGCGGAAGCAAGTGGAAACCACACTACTAAATGAGAGGGATGAACTAATTAATGAAGTAAAAGGTTTGCAGTCCATTAATACTGTGAAGGATCAGCAACTTAAAGTCCTTGAAGAGCAGTTTGGCTCAAGTTTGACAGAGACAAGATTCATGGTTGCTGAACTGGAGGGCCTTGTTACTGAATTGCAAACTGCTTTTTCTCAAAGTGTCATGGATGTAGCTTGTGATTGTCACTGCCTTAAGTCTCTTATGTTTGATTCGATGAAGCTAGCCAGGTCATGGCTTGAAGACATCTGGTCGGAGATAATTGTTAAAGACTGTGCAGTGTCAGTGCTTCACTCTATGTCATATGGGAATTTTGTTGGAAACCTTGACAGGGCTGAATGCGGAGAATGGTTTGCTTCAGCATGGCTTGTCTGATTCAAATGCTGTTATAGCTGATCTGAGGGAGCACAATTCCAGGTCAAGAAGAGAGCTTGAAATGTGTAGAGTTATCAAGGGGAAACTTTTAGCTGATATCAAGAACAGTTTTGATCGAATATCAAAGAAAGAAGAGGAAACTGGTGAGCTTAGTGTCAAACTAGTCACTTTCGAGAAAAAGATAAATGATTTACAGTTTCAAGAGGAAGTTATGTTACAAAGGTCTAACGATATGGGATCTCGGCTTGTGGTTCTAATGAAGGAATTAGACTTGAGTAACACAGATTTTGTAACGTCCCTTCTTGACCAAGAGCAACTGCTCAAAGATACAGAAGTTCATCTGGACTCTCAGGCTGAGATTTCTATGGTAGACTTATGTACAAAAGACTTTGAGTCTCTTATTTTGGCGTCAGAGATGGAACAAATGGTTGTCCACTTAGCTGGCTCCAAAAAAAAGCTTACCAAGGCTTATGCTGTCCTGGATGGTTTAAAGCAAGGTATAATTTTCGCAAAAGTAGATGCATGTTTGAAGGAGCAGCTAATGGTGGAGCAGGAAGGTGAGTTGTCTTTTCTACAAGAAAATTTTGAAGAAGCACAAATTGAGTTGAGAAAGTTCAAGAAAGAAAACTGTCTACTTCTCCAGGATTTGGATGAGAAGAAATCTGATCTTCAGTCCTATTTAAGTTGCCTTGATGCTTCTAATCTTGAACTTCAGCAGTTGAAAGAAAAAACCTCTTCCATGGAGATTTTCATTACCAATCTACAAACTGATCTAGAACGGAAAGCCAATGAATTGAAGGAACTCAGACATTCTCAATCTGTCCTCGTTGAGGACTTAGGTTCAAAAACTGATGATTTGCACATTTCTATTGAAAAAGTTAACATATTGAGGGAAGAGAATGCTGCAAAATGTGTTGATTCTATGGAAACCATAGATATGACAGGAAGCAGGTTATTCAGCATACTGAATAAAGAAGGCGTTACTATTGCTGATAAAATGGTTCAGGAGTTGCGTGATAATGCAGAGAGGATATCAAAGTTCATAGAAGATATAGAGTTCTTAGAGAATAGAGCTGAAGAGCTGGCATCTGAAAATATTTCTCTCCATGCAGAGTTATCAAGGAAAGATGAGGTTTTGAAAGGTCTATTATTTGATCTCAGCCTGTTACAAGAGTCTGCTTCTAATACCAAGGATCAAAAAGATGAAATTGAGGAAATGGTTTCTTCTTTGGAGGCTTTAGAAGATGAGCTTGCTGGTAAATCAAGTGAACTTGATGAGGCTGTTAGTCATGGCCATATGCTCAAAGTTCAACTGCAGGAGAAGCTCGAGATAATCGCCAGTCTTCAGTTGGATATTACAAGAGAACGTGAGTCTTCGAAATATCTCTACTCTGAAAATGAGGATCTGAAATCTCATATTGAGGATGCCTTAGCAGTAAAAAGTTCTCTTGAAGATGAATTAAGAGAGAGAAAGAAGATCACTGAGAGCTTAGAGGTGGAAATCTCAGAAATGAGTAATACCCTTTCTCAAATGAATGATACCATAGAATTCTTGAGTGGTAATCTAAATGAACTTTCTGGTGAAAGAGATGAGCTTCAGATGGAGGTGCTTAGCTTGGAAGAAAAACTTAGAAAGGCACAGGCTGAGGCAAAACAAAGTGAAGCCATTGCTATGGAAGCTCAACAGGTATGATCTAGTTTAACAACGTGTAAAATAATATTTCTGTTTCCTTTTAATATATAATCTTATCTTATACTTTTATGGATTGAATTTGATGATAGATGGCTGAATCAAAGAAAACCTATGCTGAAGAGAAGGAAGCTGAGGTACAGCTATTAGAGAGATCTGTTGAAGAGCTAGAATGTACCATAAATGTTTTGGAGAACAAGGTAAGATGTTGCACTATGATAAAGCTGTATGAAAGTACTTACTATCATGACCATGTTAATAAATCCCAAATTTGTGTTAGGTTGACATTATCAAAGGGGAAGCTGAACGTCTACAATTACAAAGAGAGGAGCTAGAATTGGAGCTGGATGCTGTAAAAGTTCAGATGCAGAATGTTAAAAATGCTGATGCAGACATGAAAAGGTCTGTCAATGTTATCTTATTTGTAATGCCCATGTCCTTGCTGTAAATGATGGATAAATTGTTCCGATTGGCAATATATGATTTCTTTCCATCTGCAGGTGTTTGGATGAGAAGAAAAATGATCTTCAACAAGCCCTCGATCAAATACAAACTCTTGAAACTGAAATATCTGACAAGGATAGAGAGGTGAAACCTTTAGTTATCAGTGACTTTATTTTGAACTCTGAAAATGCATTTTTTCTAAAACAATCTTGACGTCTTTGGTTTTAGCTTTTCAAGATAGGTACTGTGTTTTTATTGATAAGTCTCCATTATTGTTCAACAGATTGCCCAATGTAAAACACATATTTCTGAACTAAATTTGCATGCAGAAGCCCAGGCAATGGAGTATACACAGAAGGTATGCTAACGGTTCTCAATTGGATTAGGCTGTTCTGCTGCATTTTTTCTGGACTATTTAAGATTAAATTATATGTTATTTTCCTTGATTTTCTAACCATTTGGAGAACTATAAAATTGGAAACAGTTCAAGGCATTGGAAGCCATGGTTGAACAAGTTAAACCTGAAGGTTACTCCACCAATGCCCAAAGTCATTCATTGAACAAGTTAGAGAAAAATGTGGCAAAGCCTCGAGGCTCTGGTTCCCCATTCAAATGCATTGGTTTGGGTTTGGCACAACAAATGAAATTAGAGAAAGATGAGGATCTTGCTGCTGCAAGGCTGCGCATCGAAGAATTAGAATCCTTAGCAGCAAATCGACAGAAAGAGGTAGGTTTTATCACATGGATGTTGTTTTCAAAACTTTCTTACAAACTTTGGGAGTTTGCATTTGCTAATTATTTTCTCTAAACATGTTATTTCCACAGATATTTTCTCTCAATGCAAGATTAGCAGCTGCAGAGAGCATGACCCATGATGTGATTCGAGATCTATTGGGAGTCAAATTGGACATGACCAATTATGTGGTAACCAAATTTACTTGTATCTAGCATTTTAATAATGGCTTTTTGCACTTTTTAATATATGTTGCTTAAGGACCAATTCTTTTTAATGCAGTCATTGTTGGATAACCAGCAAGTGCAGAAAATAGCAGAGAAGGCTAGACTTGATAGTTTAGAATCTCAAGTGAAGGTATGGTTTGCATCGGTACTTTGAATTTTTTTGTGCTCTATTATGTGTCCTGATTTATCTGAATTATGTCATATTATACTTACAGGATCAGGAGGTTGACAAGCTCAAGCAGCAGCTCAATGAATTTGTTGAGGAGAGGCGAGGGTAAGCAAACATAACTTCATAAAGAAAAATTATGAATTACTTGGCTAAAGCTCAAGCAAACAACCTATAAGCTAAAGTTGTTAATTGTTATTTTCAATTATATATTTCATATCTTCAGTATATTTCATCTTGTTTTAACAGGTGGCTAGAGGAAATTGATAGAAAACAGGCCGAGCTAGTAACTGCGCAAGTAGCGTTGGAGAAGCTTCGTCAGCGAGATCAGTTGCTTAAAACTGAAAATGAAATGCTTAAGGTTAGAATCTTGAACTTCTCTATTCCCATTGTTGGTGAATGACTGATTTTTCCATCTTTCTTGAACATAACTCCTTATGCTATCTGCAGATGGAGAATGTGAATTACAAGAAAAAGGTGATGGAACTTGAAGGAGAAATAAAGAAGCTGTCTGGCCAACAAAACCTCCAACAACGAATTCATCATCATGCCAAAATTAAGGTAAGATTTCTACCTTTTCTTCCTCTAGTGGACTTTCTCTTCAAATCAATGCCAACTCAGATCTGTCTTTTTTTTTAAATTATGTTTTGAATGATGCAATAGGAGGAAAATAACATGCTAAAGATTCAAAACGGCGAGCTTGGTGCCAAGCTGCAGTGGACAGAGGTTGTACTTTCGCGTGTAAGGGACGAGCTTGGTCAATATCGTGCTTCTATTGGGAAAAGCCCTTACGTTAACTTTGACGAGGAGCAACGTTTGAATAACAAACTGAGGGTTAGTCCCTAGAGATGTCTTTCTATAAGTAGGCTTAGCACAGTGTTACGGTTCGTTTAATGTCTTTAAATCGGTTACAGGAGTCTGATGAAGACCGGGTGCAACTAGCACATAAGTTGCTGGGATTGTGTACAAGTGTTTTAAAGGCTGCTGGTATAACAATGCCTATTTCCGATGTATGCCCAGCTGCCGCTGAAGAGGCACTTGAGCAACTCCAGAATAAAGTCATCTCACTTGAAAGAGAATTGCAAAGTTTGACACTTAAGGTAATTAACTGACACTAGCAAGTGTGTAATTTACCTTGCATGCTATATGCTTGAACTCGGAATGAGTGTCGGATAGATGTATTGTCCGATACGAATATGTTTTTCACATATTTGGAAGATCATACTGCTATTCATGTCCAAATATCAAGGAACAGGTACTTTAGAGAAAGTAAACAACATGGAAAAACTGATAAATTAACAAAATTTGTTTTGCAGAATAAGATTTATAGTGAAAGAAACAGATTGTCGGAACTAATGCCGGAGACATCACCAACGGCAAGTGCAAGAACAGATGAAAACTGCCATACTCCGAAAAGGGTACCCCAAGCTCCATTTCTTTCTACGTTAGATCGATAGCCTAAGTCTCAAAAATTGACCTCTAATTACTTACTACATTGTTACATATACTATCTTTTTTGTTAATTGACACAAACCTCGACAACATGATTGTATATCTAATAAAATAAGAAATGATTTTGTGGAAGTTTGTCTTTGGTTATTTAGTTATAGTCAGATTCATGTAATTACTCACCACAAAGAGCATTCGGTCGGCACTACTTGTTTAGGCTGGATATAAAGGGTTCATCTTATGAACTGTACAAAGTTATACAACAAACTTCATTACATGTGTTACAAAGACTAAACATCACATAACGGCACTTCAAAGAGGCCAAAGACATTATGTGAAACACAGAACATAAGTACTTCACTTTGAAAGGGCAATACCTATAAAATGCTGGATTATAGCTTGACATGGAGAAAACCCTGCCTATGTTTTCTGTCCCACACTTGTAATAAAATGATAGCCTCTTCGATGAATGTTGGATGATCACCCTTCGCTCCACACGTGCACGATTATAATCACATTGCATATATTATCTCTCCGCTACTATCGATGTCGAGTTCAGGATCACTGTCTAGGTCCTCCTCCATATCTTCATCGATGTCCAGACTACCTGTCAAATACTGGTTGAGACTATTTGTATTGGCTGAGGGATAGTGGCTTCGGAAATGATCTGCATGATCTCGTCAACACTTTGCATCGGTTGATCAGGTTCTTCGAACTGGTTGTTCATTGTGTTCTCATCCATGAGATCTGCTGGTAGGTTCTTTAGAAACCACTCGTGGTTACGTATTTCAGGAATGGATATCCTCTGTTGAAATCAAAAATCAAATTAAAGTTCCTACAATTAGAATATTAACTCAGGTCTCAACAAAGAGAGAACTAACTTTTGCAGGGTCAGCCACAAAAATCCTCGAGATCAGATGACGACACTCGGGCGATATATGAACATAGTCAGGGATTGAGTGCTGGACATTTAAAATTCGCTGCAAGAACCGATCGATTACATCAGTCAACAATTTTAAGTAGTTGTTACTATGACTTTATGAAAAGAGGACTGCATTTACATGAATTGTTTTGTGGAAGTTCTTGGGATCCTTGGGGTCTTCGAATGGATACGCCCCAACCAACATAACGTATAAGGTTACCCCACAAGACCAGACATCTGCAATCTGGCAAATTTCGTTGGAAAAGAAAATTTTAGCATATATTACTTAGAAAGGGGAACATTTGCTAAAGGTGTCATAATACTTGATCGAAGCATTTTGGGAATCCGCTCATAAAAACCTTAAGCAGAGCAACAAGCGAGTGTTATAACGTTCATAAATATATTTTTAAAAAATAACCTACAATGCCATTCCTGCAGACTACAATTCTAATCTGCCTCTATAGTCCTACTCCATCGGTTGATCCTAACCAATAATAACAACCATCGATGATACAAATTTCGAACAATTCTACACACCTCATTCTACATGTTATTTTTTTTTTACATTTTCCTTTAGAGTCGACTGTATTAAACTGAAAATGAAATTCTCGACAATACCTAACAGGTACTGTATCTATAATAAACTTGCCACAACTACTAGGAAAATAAGAAGCAATATTACCTTTCCATCGTATTCTTTCTTGAGTAACACTTCAGGAGCTATATAGGCAGGAGTTCCAACGGTTGATTTCGGTTGTGAATGCAGCACTGAAGACTGATAAAAGTATTCGATATCAACATAAATGTAGACGGAAAATTGAGACAGTGAAGTTGCATGCTTTGCAAACACCCTTGATGCACTAATCAATAATATTTGTTACGGAACAAAACAGTAAAAATTCAAGCTCTACCATGGCACTTGAAAATGGAAATAGGCATATTTTGTACCTTGGAGTACCCAAAGTCACAAATCTTTAAACGAGGAGCTGGAGAGCGATGACTTGCTTCAGATAGAAATTCAGCAAAAAGCTCAGCTGAGTCACAACTTGACTTCTCTTTCAGATAAGTAAAGGGCACAAAACAAAAGTTACCATTGCATGACAGTAACTGACTCCTGATATAAGCTGTTGAAAGAAGAAGCGTGCCTGCAAATACACCGAGATACATAAAAGAAAATTCCGGATCACTAACACTAAAGGAACAAAGACGGGAAGGATGGCGTTGGACTTGGATAAAATCTGTAGGAGAATAACCTCATCCTCACTGAACCTGCCTGCATTACATATCCCCTCGAAAAGCTCTCCTCCAGATGCATATTCCATCACAATGGCCAGATGGGTCGGCGTTAATATTACCTATGTCACATTACAGTTTTTACAAGTTAAAAAGCTTTCTCCATGACAAAAGATGGTAAAAACATTTAACAATGGAAACAAACAAACTTCTTTGAATCTGACGATATTCGGATGCCGTAGTGACCTGTGGTTGATGATTTCCCTTTGTACGTTTTCGTCAATCTGTTGCACACAACTCAAGGGGAAAAGAAACACAAAAGTCAAACTGATAAATTCTTAATGGACACAGTGAATTTGCAAGTTCATAATCAGTTATGAAATAATGATCAAGCAAAAATCAACCACAAGCTGCAAAATTGAAGTTCATTAAAGACAAACTCCATGTCAATCTCTTCATGGACACACTTTCAAGTAGGGAAAAATTGAACAACCATTTACTGATAAATTCTCGATGCAACACTTATGAAGTTCATAATCAAACTGAAATCTAAAGTATGAAGCTCATTAAATTCAACTACCAGCTGCAAAATTGAACTTCATTAAAGACAAACTCAAAGATCTAATTCTTAATGGAAATCTAAAGTATTGCACAATAATCAACCAAATTCAACTACAAGCTTCAAAATTTCTAAATTCATTACCACAAGTTATGTAAAGATCATCTAATATGAAACCTAAATTCAACAAAAAGCTCAAAATCATCTAACCAAATTCATAATTTCAAGTTCAAAAAGTAAAATGAAGAACAAAAAGGGCACTAACCTTCTCGCCTCTCTCGATATACTTAACAGCAACAAGCTCATCCGTTTGCTTGTCTCTCATCAACCGAGCAACCCCAAAATTCCCGGAACCGATATCTTTAACGAGCTCAAAACGATCGCTATCATGCACGATTGGCATATCCATACCTGGTCCCACTGTTACTGCTTCTCGGTTCATTTCCCCTTTTACTCGAAACAAAGGTTGAACCTTTAAAAAGAATCTGGACCAAAAAAGGTTAAGAAAAAAAGCCAAAAATCAAAGCTTTTCACATTATCATGTTGTTTCAGGGGAAAACCCAGTTTGAGATCAAGCTCGGCGGTGATGTTGGTGGGGGTAAAGTGGCGGAACAACAACCGTTTGATGGGTTTTTTTCTTTTTTTTTTGGTTTGGTTGGTGATGAAGTGGGATTTTGTCCGTGAAATCTTGAAATGGGATTTTGTCCGTGAAATTTTCTTTACCCTTGAATTTGAACAGATTTTTTGAGTTCTTTTTTTTCTTTATCCAGAAACTGAGATAAAAGTGTGATAGCGGAAGGAAAGTTTTATGGACGATGATTGGTCTATGAATTCCGCGTGCGGATGGCAATTCGGCTTTTTCTCTAAGATTCACTGAATACGTAGTGACAAAGATTTAAACTGAAGTAGAACATTTGGGTAAATTACGTAAATTGTTACTAAATTTTAATCTTACTTTTATTTAAGGATGTAATCAACATAAAGTTCGATGAATTATTCGTAAATTGTCCATATAATGCTTGTTTATATTCATTTAATAAGTTAAATAAATGAACATGATCAAAAATTTATGTTTATTTAATAAATGGACGAACACTAACAAATATGTGTTCGGTTCGTTTATTCTTACGAACAAGTTATTTTACTTGTTCCCTTTTCTTTTTATTTTTTTCATTTCAAATATCGGTGAAATTAGAGACTAAGTTGAACATATTGTGAATTTTAGAATTCAGACTGCAAAGCACGAGGAGCTTAGGATTTTTAGGGTGCACTTGACCTAGAAAAAAAATTTGAAACCCATTAAGTATAAAAAACTAGAATTTTTTTATAGGAAATATAAGATCTGATCCTACTTGACTTTTTGTATATGGGTCAATAATACTTATTGCAGTGCTATAGAAATTTTTTCAAACTTCATATCTTACTCTGACCTCGCTATATAGAAATCTTGGCTCCGCCATTGATAATCTTCACCATTTTCTTTAAACGAATATGTTCGCGAACGCTAAACGAACGAGCACGGGCACCTTCAAAAATTATAAAATGAAACACAAAATAATATTAAAAATTTAAACGATCACGAACCGAACATAAACACTTTTAAAAATAAATAAATGAACACAAATACAACTTTATTTATTCAAACTCAATTCATTTACACCCATACTTCTATTTTGGTTACCGGAATTTACACTTTAATTTAGGATATCTAATAAATGTTTTAGCTTAACTCTTCTATTGCGAATTTAAATGCAATGAAACATATGGTCTCTGAGGTATTATAACGACAATGATGATTATCGAAACTAAAATTCAGTTAGTTGTTTTAAATGCATATTAAAAAATGAATTTAATTACTTTAACGCATTAGATCTATTACATTAGTAAATTAAATTTTTTAAGGTAATTATACCATGAACAGTGACGTTAGAAATAAAAGGGGTCCACAAATATTATAATTTTAGAGATTTAACTTAAGGTTCAATGTTTAGGTGTGTATGTTTATGTGGTTAGAATTTAGGAATTGTGGTTAGAATTTAGAGTTTTGAGTTAGAATTTAATATGTTGCCATAAAACCTTAATCTCTAAACACAAAATTTTAACTCAACCCTAAATTATAACTACAATCCCTAAATTATAAACCTCTAATCATAAATCTCTAAACCATAAACTTCAAACTAGATACACAAACTTAAAAACTATGACGCTTGTGGAAACTTTTTTATTTATAGCGCCAATGCATCAACTATTTTTTTTTAAATAAAAATATATTACATTCAAACAAATATCAAAATTTGAACTCATACAAGATAAGATAACATAAACATTTTTAATTGTTCGGTCAATTAGTAAATTTCTAAGAAATTATTAAATTAAATTTAAACTTTTTGTTAAATGACAAAATACAATGTTATCTTCTTAAAGTTTAATAATTGAATCTTAGTCGGTCTAAAATAAAATTTTCAACTTTATGATTCTATCTAGACAAGCAAATAGGTAAATGGAAAGTGACGTAGGAAGAAGAGAAAAAGGAGGAAGTTAGTTAAAGTGGTGGCAAATTCCAAACCTTAAAAAAAACGGTCAAACCCCAAAAGCAACGGTCACGTGTAAGAAAAACTCATCTCTCTGCTCTGTCTGTCTTGCCGCCAAATGCGGATTCAAAGCAATCAGTTTCAAACTTACAGTTGCTAAACTTCAGGAGAACAAAGGAACACAACACCAGAAGAGATGATATCAAATCTTAAAAGTTTCCAAAAACATTCCAAATGAAACACACAGAGGAACAAATCACTGAGTTTTGTTCGGTTTTTGTTTTTGATTTTAGATTTTAGATTCTTTGTAAGAGAAATTTTAACAAAAATGGCACAAGCCCAACCCGAGGAAAAGCCTAAAGAAGAACCCCACGACAAGTTTCAAATGAAAGATCATCAAGCCATAACAATGGCTTCTGCAAAACCAACGACCAGTTGTAATAACCCCATTTCCATGGCTGCTGCAAAACAAACGATTAGTTGTGCTAGCAGTGGTAGTGGCACCAGTGGCAGCAGCAACGGCGTGACGTTCAAATTCAATGCTCACGCACCCGAGTTCGTGCCGAAATCG
Organism: Hibiscus mutabilis; assembly: GCA_019671005.1. Lineage (NCBI taxonomy): Eukaryota > Viridiplantae > Streptophyta > Magnoliopsida > Malvales > Malvaceae > Hibiscus > Hibiscus mutabilis. The sequence continues at coordinate 47,597 of JAGYYJ010003167.1, forward strand.
CATACACAAATGCCCATTTCCGGTTATTATTACCCTTGTTTCCATTACCTTGGTGGTGGTGCAGCCGCCGCCTCTGATTGGTTCTTTCTCGGTGACCAAGAACCTTCCACTTATTTGAACTCTAACCCTAATCTCTCAATCCCCAATTGTTCTTCCAATAACGTTCTAACTGATGATCTACGTCAAAAGATCATCAAACAGGTCATTTTTTTATGGGGTTCTTCTCTTTTTGCCTACTTTATCATTATGATCATTAACTGTTTGATTGTATTCAACAATGAATGGTTATAGGATATGGCTCCCGTGTGTTTTGTATAATCATGGTGTGAAAAATAGTGTGATTTGATCCTGGTTGTGTGTATAAAACAGGTGGAGTACCAGTTCAGCGACATGAGCCTGATTGCGAACGAATCGTTGTCGAAACAAATAAGTAAAGATCCTGAAGGATATGGTAAGGAAACTTATGAATCCATTGTGTAAAGCTTATGTAGGCTCTCTAGTTGGTTTCGGACCTTCGGTCGAGTTGAATTTGTTGTTGAGTTAGTTATATAGTTCGGTACTTGAATCGGATTTCACTCGTAAGTATTGGGCTTGCTTTAGTGCCTATATCTTTTATTGCTTCAACAAAGAAAATCAAGTCCCTCATCACCAACCACCAGTTGCTGGCCCAAGCACTTCGTTCCTCTTTAAAGCTTGTAAGTTCTTTAAGTTTCATTGTTTATTTGTTCTTGTTCAACTGCAAAAATAAAACTAATCAACAGCATTATCTTCATTTCGGGTTTTTCGGAATGATGTCTTGTTCTTTTGATGTGCTTGGAAAGGTTGTGAATGATGATGGCAAGAAGGTTGGTCGTAGACACCCGTTCACCGAGAAAGAACGAGAGCTAGTTCAGGTAGTATATACGGATTTCCTTACAATTTGGCCACCTTTTTGTATGCTTAAAATTGCAATCTACCTTGTTCCTTGTTTCGCAGTCTCGTACTGTTGTCGTAGAGAATTTGCCTGAAGATCACTCTCATCAGAACCTTGACAAAATCTTTAACGTTGTTGGGAGGTTTTGTTTTCAACACATTCGAATTCGGTTTCGGTTTCTGGTTTGTTGTCATATGTCTAGAAGGGTTCTTTTGCAGCTTATTGTTAGTATTCTGATGCAGTGTGAAGAACATCCGACTATGTCATCCCCAGGAATCCAATTCGCCCCGTCCTAAGAACGACTATTTTATGTCTAACAAGGTATGAAGGTTGGAATCAAACATGTTTTCTTAGCTAAGCCTAAAGATTATTACACAATTTGCCTCATGATTCCTTTTCTATGTTCCTGTTCATTAAGCTACACGCGCTTGTGGAATATGAGTCGACAAAGATTGCTGAGAAGGCGGTATGTTAATGCAGTTTTGAAGCTAGAACTTGTTCTTGTGATTTAGTTGTTTCAGTCCTTCAAATTCCTCTTTTGCAATGTCATTCAGAGCTTGCGTATTCGACGCAGGTTGAGAAGCTAAATGATGAAAGGAATTGGAGAAAGGGGCTTCGAGTAAGGTTGCTGCTTAGACTCTCGGTATGTCGTGTCTTTCACAATTCACATCTGATCTGTTTGCATGCTTCTGCTTTAATGGAAACCATTTACAACATCTATTTCGGTACAAAAAAAATGCAGCCTAAATCCGTTCTGAAACCGAGAAAATCAGAATTCGATGGCATATTAGACGACGACGATTCACTGCATGCTGAACACTCTGAAGGTTCTTCTCCACCAAACAATGCTGAATCATTTGAGAACAATGTAAGCATCAATGTTGGTTAACCATGTTCGTTATACGGTTCCTTTGCATTACGAGCTGACCGGGAAACTTCCTCTTCTGTTAGGCTGAAGATAGTGCAATGGGATCGAAAAAGGGATGGTCTAAATCGCGCGGGAAGCTTCGGGGGTGCACCCAAAGCCACACCGGACGTGGCCTGCTTTCAGGATCTCCTCAACCTAGCAATGCAGTCCAATGCGAAGCATCAGTGAAACAGATGTTGAAGGGCCCGAGAATGCCGGACGGAACCAGGGGATTCACCATGGGACGAGGCAAGCCTTTGTGTGCACCATTGGAGTGATGATGAAATTGCACAAACTTATGTTTTTCCTTGCTTGTCTGCAATCTTATATTAACCAACTAGTACTGAAAATAGCTCTGCATTTTCCTGAAAGCAGCAAGAAATGATCAAGTAGCTATGCATAAGTCTGGTTCATAGCTAATTTGATGGCCATTTCCTTCTGGCGCACCACTTTTCTGGGTTTTTGTTGAGCATTGCTCCGGATTCATCAGCTTTTCTGATTTGAATTTTGTAATGTATCCGAATAATCCAATCGAATCGTTACATCTGTTTCTTTCTTCCATTGGCAGAATCTGTGAATTACCT
>JAGYYJ010003169.1:0-10000 GCA_019671005.1 Hibiscus mutabilis
TAAACTTCTTTGACAGAAATCTTCAGAGAACAGGAATGGTTGGAGATCGACTCATCCGACTCTGTAAATTAAGAAGAAGATGATGATTAGTAATCTGTTCTTAGCCTGGTTGAATAATTAATCAGAAAAAAGACTACCATTTTTCCTAGCAGGAAGGATTGGTTCTTTCCTCTTCCTGTAGCAGATCCATGCAGAAATGGCTACTATCATCAAAGCTCCCGCTAACCCGCCAATTAAGACCCACAAACCTTTATGATCAACAGAATTTTACACCTTTTCAATCAATAATTATGTTAAAACATCAAGACTTGGAGCTCAAGATTGCCGATGATCCTCATGGCGATTACCTTTCTTATGGACATTGTGGCTAGCTGAGCTTCCATGTTCATCTGCAAGTTAGAAGGAAAATGCAGTTTCATAAAACAAAAATGAATTGAATCATGAAGTTAGCATGTATGCATAGTTATAACTTATAATCATCGATCGTATTGCGAATTACATCAAAAAACCGGATCGAGAAGCAATGGCAGCTAACTTGTCTTACCTAAGGAATAAGCCCTTTCTCCAAGGCATTGAAATACTGCAAGGACCCAATTCTCATCGTCAACCCTATTGCTTATCATGGATACCAGTGCTGCAAATCTACACACATCGGCATCACCGGCAGGTTCTTGTTTATTGTCCGATGATCCGTTGATCGTTTCCCAACTACTCAAACATGTACGGCAAGATTGATCCGATCTGTGTCCGGTACCTAACACCTTACAGTCTTCTCGTAAGTTTCGGAATCTGTCTCCCATCTTTTCGATAACATCGGTAACAGTATAGTCCGAACAGCCATCGGCTCCACTTGTTAGCTTCTGAATACCACAGCTATATACATCTTTCTCAAAGCTCTCCATTGCTGTCAAGCAGTTGTTTTGTTGCGTGGTATTCAAGTAAATGGCTTTCGTAAGGTTTGCTCGCCGCCCAAGTGCATGAAGGTATTCCTCAAAGGCGCCACCGCAACAACCGCCGCCGATGAAACCAGCCCAGTTTCCCGAGTCACAATTCGTCTCCTTTTTAACATCAAGAATACAATTACCTACCGCCGAAGTGTCGGAAAACGCGAAATCGAGGGCGGAAAACAGAGCAAAGACATTCATAACCATGAAAGGAAATGCTTTACGGTTCACCCTTTTGAAAGAAGCTAAAACCACAGCCATTTTAACAGAGAATAATGATGGTGAAATACCAGGATTATGCCATTAAAGAATGACTGAATCTTTTCAGTTGAATCTGATGTTAAATGAATCCAGGCAAACCAACAGACGATGCTATTGGGATCATAAATGTCACTAAAAGTTTCTATTTTTAATGATAAATGTCAGTAAAGACAGTTTGGAATTAAGTTGAACAAGGGATATTACATAAGGCGCCAAATGTCTACAAGGAGCATAAAAGCTTACGCCCTTTGGATACAAATGGAATCTAATTAATAATCATTTCCAGATATTATTTTCTATATGCCGGTTTTCAAAAAGGGTCAAGAATTTGTCCAAATAGAGTTTAATTTAAAGAATATTAATATTTTTACCTACAAACTTTTAAAAAAATCATTTTAATCTTTAATCTTTTTCGTTGTTTTTAGTCTTCGAACTGCTTGTTTTTTTTGGTTAAATTAATCAGCTATTATTTTATCTTTTTTGTAACGTCAAATATTTTTTTTTATTTTTTTGTGTAAAAATGCTGAAAATATAATTAAAAATAAAAAGTATTACAATTTAAAAAATATAAAGTTATAAATATGAAAAAATGTTAGAAATTTTTAAAAATTATTAAAAACCAGTATTTTTTTTCTTTAATTGGTTAAATTTATCAAAAACTTCAAAATTCAAGAATCAAAAGAGAAAAATATTTAAGTACTAAAATGATATTTTTCAAAAAGTTTGAGGTCAAAATGTCAAGGAATGCGGGCAGTTGCCGGCTTGTATTACAAAGGAAACCAACACTTTTCCGTTGTCATTTTGCAGCTGAATTAGTCTCCCTCTTTCCCAAGTATTCAAGCATTGTTACTCAACTAGTAAAAACAGTGATACCAAACATTAGGGCTATTCATGATAAGTTATCAGTACTGTTTAATTTAAACAATTGGTTAATTATTATAGCGCCATTAACCGTAATTTAACAGTTAAAAATAGTTAAACGTTAAATTTTTAATAATTAACTATTATAGTGGTTAATCGTTAAAAAATAAATCAGTTACAAATTAACCTGTAACCTATTATATATATATTTAAATATTCATTAAGTTAACCATTAACAATTATTTTTAACGATTTAATTAACCAAAACTGTTTAACCTTAACGGTTAAGTTAATTAACCTATAAAATGAACGATTATACCAGTTAGCTATAACAGTTTATTTTGTACACCGCTACCAAGTGTCCTGCTACTTTGACCTAAATTATCATTTAAATTTGATTAATAAATATATTAATACAAAGACGATTACAAGTTCTTTTTATATTTTAAAATATTTTAAAAGAATTGAAAAGTATTCGGATTTAATCTTATTCGACTCCTAAAGAACATCCGAGCAGTTGAAAAATAGGCTACCCTCAAGCAGTGAACATGAATCATCCATATGGCAGGGGGCACTGTCAAATGTCAATAGTGCTCTTCATTCAGAGCGGCCAAAAAGAAGAAGAAAAAAAGGGTTAATACTAACCGATATTGTGCTTAGAAGTATTACAATTACAAACTCAACAAATCCTATTCCCCAATGTACTCTACATTTAGTTCTTAAACGAAACAGAGGCCGAAAAGATAAGGCATCCATGACTCGCCCGACCACGATTAATCAATAACCATGCAAACAAAATCTCAGTCCTGTAGAGCAACACAGGAACCCACAGCAATGTTAGATCAGGATCTCGACCGCATAGCCAGACCAGTCTCTACTTTTTTAATTTCGAATATCAGCATCCTCCACATTTTAAGCACAAACATCTCCGCTTCTTCATCTAATATAGACTGCAGCAGCTCCAGCATTTGGGAAGCCTTGACATGTTCCTGAGTACTCGATACGATGTAATCAACCAGTGTTTTCTCTTCTTCGCCCAAGAACTCCGTAATTTTCTTCGAAATCCAGGGTCTCATTCTCTCATGCAATGCATGCTGTACAAGTGCAACAAACAAAGAGATTGGGTTTAAATTGAAATTATAAGCTAAACATAGCTGTCCAAAGATGATTATTTCCAACAAATGCAGAAGAGAAATATAGATACTGCAATATTCATCTTGGTTCCATATATGCCAAGGACAAATAAGCCTAATGCAATTGAAGTTAACATTAGGCACTATGTTAACTAGTTAAACCTAACCAGAGGACAGATGTTTCTCGAAAAAAACAGTTTGAAAAAAGACGTGAAAGGATGATTACCTGGTCATATACATTCCAGTTTATCTCATATGCAAATAGTTCCTCCTTGGTCTTTGGAATCATATCAATTAATTGTTTCGCATCCAAAAGCTTCTGGTTACCTGTTGTTTTCACCTTATCGTGTCCATGTTCCCTGTCTCTATCCCGATTGTGGATCTTCCCTCTGGTCTCATCTCTGTTGCGAGTGCTATCCTCATCATTACGATCTTTATCCCTACTAGATTTATCATATGAACGTCTGGTTCGCTCTCTTTCTGAACCAGGCTTTTCCTCTTTAGGATTAACATTTGATATTCGCTTTGCAAATTCAGCAGCTGCAACCAAATTTGGAGGAGGTGCACCAGGTTGGACAGCCTGCAGTTCCTCAGTAGAGTAATCAATGGGAACCAGGGGCTTCATTTTCTTCTCCTTCTGTGCATCATCATCTTCCTCCTCATGGAAAACAGATGGAACAGTAGTCCGCTTTCCAGATCCAACAAGACCAAAACCCAGCTTTCTCGCTGGTGTATTCCCACTCTGTTGTGTATCTGACGCAGAAACATAGGCCGCGTTTGATTCATCAATAGAACCATTTTGCATATTCTCATCACCTATCATACACAAACGTATTTCATTTCAGAAAAAAAAAAGATGAACACAACAATTAAATTAAGACAAAGGTAAGAAGACAAACAAATACCATCTATCTGGATTTCATGACTTGATTCGCGCTCATAATGCTGTTCAATCTCCATATCTTTGCTTTCAGTGCTAGCTTCTTCAGTCAACACAGTCTTTTCAGCTCCGTTTGCAGAGCGACCAGACAAAAGCTTTAATGCATCTCGTTGCTGCTGCCGTTGCAGCTCCTCCTCTGCCCTTTTCTTGGCCTCGGCAATTTCTTTCTCTTCTTTGAGCCTATCAGCCAAGTCATCCTCCTTCTCCCGCAACCTCTTCCTCCTCTTTTCCTCCAAAACACTCCTGTGCAGCCTTTTTCTCGAATCATCGTCATCGTCATCTTCTTCATCATAGCGAATCTCCTTCTTTCGTTTGCGATCCCTCTCTTTCTCCCTCTCCTTCTCATACTGTCTCTGCTTCTCCTTATCCTTTTCTCTTTGCTCCCAATCTCTAAGAAATTTTTCATACTCGCGTTCTGCCTCCTCAATCTTCCTTCTCTGCTCCCTCTCTTTTCTCATCCTTTCCCGTTCTGTTTCTCTTTCTAATCTTTCAATTTCACGTTCTTTCTCCCTCTTAAGATCTTGCTCTCTGTCTCTACTCCTATCATGCCTACGATCAGGTGAACTTGTCTCAGGTCGATCATTTTCAGTTGTCGCTTTGCTCTCACTGGTAGTCTCATCATCATTTTTACCTTCAGCTCCATCTGCAAATAATGCACTTAATATCAAAATCTCCTATATTTGAAAAATAATAAGTACCATTACTTCCTCCAGTGTAATTCTCCTTAAAATTTAAAGACTTCCATATAGATTTTGATGACATAAAGGCAATAAAGACGTCAACAGAACCACAAAGATGGAGTGGTGAAAACTCACCATTTCTCATTAAATCAACGTCTGAATTTGATTTTCCAGAAGCATCAGGAGCAGTTGGTAGAGGAGGTGGTGGAGGGAGAGGATTGGTCTTTAACCTCTCCTCAACCATGCCAGCAAGCTTCTCTGAAGCATCTCGATCAGCCTCACGGTCTTCATCAGTGACAATGCCAGAGTTGGCAATATCAACAATATTTTTTTCTTTGCCGCCACTGTCACTGTTCTTGGAATCCTCAACAACTTCTGTTGAGGATTCATTCTTCTCATTATCTACTGCATTTTTACCTTCTTTATCAGACCCTGCAGCTTGAGCTTCATTTGGTTTCTTTGCATTTTCTGTTTTCTTTTCAACATATTTCACTAGATAATCCTTTGTTGCTTGATTAACATTTACCTTTAGTGCAAAATCAAATCAATGAAACAAGATAAGAAGGCCAACAAGTGACCGCAGGCGAAAGTAAATAGTTCAAATAGAAGCTCACAGTCGCAGAATGATATATTGCTTTACCCGTCGTTATAGGACGTGAAGACCATTACCAATTGCTGCTAAAGGAATATTACTTAAAGAAATCCACTTACTCCATAGAACATTTAACCAAACCTAAAATAAGCTATTTTAGGAATAAAAAAGGCATCAAAGTTCCAGTAAAGTGGACCATTTGAAACAACTTTAAGGTGAAAAAATATCTAATAACATTTAGAAAAGGGACAAGGCAATATACTGGTTGAAAATATATCATAATGAAACACACGCATTTAACCAGAAAAGGTTAATTCTATCTTACACCTTAATGTTATTCATGATTTTTTCCTACCATGTTTTACATATCATTCATCATACCATTCAATTTTATATTTCATACACAATACAGGTTATAAGATGCAATCATTTTAAATTAAAGTAAAAGATAGTAGTTTAATCAAATTCAGTTTCAAAATAAACTGAACAGCTTGTCACGTAAATGGAATGCGATAATAATCTAACCTTCACAATTTTCAATCATAGTGAATTTAGAAGTAAACCTTACCACACGCACACCCAAAACAAAAACAAAATAAAAACTTTAAGACAATCATGGGGGATCCAAAAGGATAATAAAAGAACTCACCATTAATTCTTGTCCGTCAATGTTGAATTTGCTAAGTAGGCGTAATGCACGAAGAACCCCTTCAGCTGACTCAAATTCACAAAACCCAAAACTTTTTGGAGCCCCATTAGAGGGACGTTTCCAACTCTTGACAGGTCCACAAAGCTTCAAAAAGGTGAAATAAAAACATTATACAAAGCCAAAGCTCGAAAATAAACATAAGCAAAGCTACTTCAAAAAGGAAAAAAGTACATCGAAAAAAAATAATAATAACTCACACGAAGAAGAGAGAGCATGAAGTCATTGTCCACAGATGGTGCTATCTTGCCAATATAAACTGTAGTTTGTGGTTTCTCTGTTGGAGTAACATTAGGAATAGCTGGTCTAATGACAGGAGGAATAATTGGGCGAACACCAGGAACAGGAGGCCGTAAAACTGTTGGAATCACACCAATAGCTCCAGGTGGACGTGGAGGGAATGCAGGCCGAATCATTACTGGGTAAGGAGAAGGATAGCGGAGAAGTCCTGCACAAACGGAAAACAAATATCTATGCAACCATATCAGAAAAAGTTGACAAAATGAACACATTGACAATGTTTTCAATGTAACTAAGCACTCTTACAGGAAAAGAATTTTCTAAAAGAATAATTAAATGATTTTACCACACATTAAAACTATAAAGAGATGGCACCACAGGCATGGAAACTATCACCAGCTGAATAGCAAACCTGAAGGAAACATCAAGAGAATAGCAACGAATTCATAATCATGGCTGTGTAGAGTGCACTTACCTTAGACATTCACTCGTTAATAGCCCTATCCCATGCACCAATTGCACAATTTTGAAGATTGGATAGCATGAGACTTCCAGCATCTCATGCTTGCAAATGAATTATTTAACTCAAAATTGTACTTTCAAATTTCACCATTTAGATTTATCTCAACTGTTAGAGCCCCAAGTGCCACGTGAGAAAAAACACAGAGAGAACAAGAAAGAAAAATGTAATTGGGAGGATTGTGATACCTTAGGATACAAAGCCAAGGAGCACTCAGTTGTTAACATGGTCAGCTGCTGGCAATTCATAAACCCATGAATGGGCAATTATCCTTAAAACTACCAGAAAGTATACAGCCTACTAAAAATTAACATGACAGAGTGCGACAAGATTTAGAACAAAATGGCACAGTTATAAAGTTGAATTCTTCTGCACAATTTATCACACATTACCATTAAAACTCTAGGCGGTTTTAACTTGAATATGATATTTAAAATCTACATTTCTTTTTAACCCTAAATGCAATAAAGGAAAACCAAATAGACGTGGGTCTCACTAAGAAAATTTGAATTGATGCCCCTCCAACATTTCATTCAACCGTATTCAATTAGGAGAAAACATCTCAACCGTCCCTCATTCGCTTACATTAAAGATATTATCAGCAGATTCATAACAATTGCACCAGAAAGAATATCACAGAAAGGTAATAAGCACAGGTACATACTACATACAAATGAGAAATCCATAATCAACTTAATGGTACAAACAATCAGGTTAAAGATCAATATTTGAATTAAATTCACAATTATGCACCCACTTTAAAAGAGAAGGAATAACCCACCCGGAGGAGGCATGGTGCCCGGAGGAACAGCTCCGGGTACGGCCGCATAACCATTCGGAATCGGAGCAAACGGTCTAAGGGCAGGATTCGGAACCTGCCCCGGAGGCACCTGGTACTGCATCATCGGCGGCGGAAGAGAACCAGGAGCCGAACTCACGCCAGGCGGCTGCAAGCCAGGAGCAGGGAAATTCGGTAACGGCGAGAACTGCGGTACCGGACGGAACGAGGGAGGCGCCGGTGGAACGGCGGTGACAGCTCCGGAGATCGGCTTCGAGTAGGAAGGAATCACGGTAGGAGGTTGAGGAGATACCAAAGGCGCGCTAGGGTTAGGGTTTGGTTGGAGCTGTGTTGGCGTGGTAGAGGAAGGAGTCGGATCGGGTTGGGCAGGTGGCGGATTCTGGTTATCAGAATCGGGTTTCGATTGGGAATCGGTGGTGTTATCTAGGACTGCGGTAGAGGAGGGAGAATCAGCCATTGAAGAAGAAAGAGATCGAGCGATGAATTCAGTGAAGTTTTTTAAAGAATTTTATTTAATTTAAAATCGGATTTTTTTTATAAAAAAATTAAGATAAAACTTCAAATTAAAATCCAATGCTCAGTTAATGCTGTTATCTAAGTGCCCTAAACCTATATATGTTACATAAGAGGAAGGGAAGGAAGAAGCGCGTGAATGTTAATGGGGGAAGGATTTCCTACTTGCCGGTGTATGATTATTAACGTGGCTCTTTTAAATTGACTTTAACTGAAACTGAATTTGGTAATTTCATTAGGAATCGTTTTTCTTTATTAAAAAATAAAAAATTGAGCAAATAGATTTGATTGGTTGGTTAAATTATTTTTTTTGTTTTTTCATTTTTTAAACAATGAATTCTAGACCTATTGAAAACACTCTCTTTCTTTTCCAAAATTCTCTTTCCTTCCCTTTTAGATAATATTAAAATTAAAATTAAAATTTATAAAAAAATAATTTTGATTTATATATACACATTAAATTTTAATTTTAATTTAATTGTACACAAGCTATAATATATATTTGTAATCTATATAAAAATATGAGTTTGGAGAAATTTTTTGAACCAACAAATATTTCATTTATAATTTATTAAATTGTTGGTTGAAGGTGATGAATGACTGAAATTACCTATAAATTTTTTGCACTATACACTATGTACATTGTACTTATATTTGTCTAATTAGACTAAATTTTTTAAACTCGTGAGTTATGTTTAAATGCGCTCGTATCCATGTCTTTTCAAAGATATTGCAACACCAGCCATGTCAATTAAACTAAAATTTAACCAGTCTTGTTAATTACAATTAGGTGTTTGTAGCATTAATATATTATTCATGACACTAAGAAAAAGTAATTATTTAATACACATACGATAAAAATAAAAAGTTTCTACAAACGCTTTAGTTTTAGGGTTTATGGTTAGATTTTTGAGATTAAAGATTAAGGTTTAAGTTCAGTAGTTTAGAATTGATTAGTTGTGGTTAGAATTTTCAGATTGAGTTATAATATAAGGTTTATAGTTTAACACCTAAATCACTAACCATATTACACTAAACTATAAATTTTAACTCCAAACGCTAAATTATAGCCACAACCCATAAATTCTAAACTCATAAACCTAAACTCAAACCTCTAAATCCTAAAATCTAACTCTAAAACCAAGAGGTTTGTGGAATTTTTTTATTTTTAACACTTGCGTATTGAATATAAATTCTTAAAAAAAATGAATCGAATGCCTATGTAAAAAGTAAATTAGGTAAAATTCTTAACATTGATAAAAAGATATTATACAGAAGACCAAGAACATTGCACTTCATCAATAGGACAAATGGCGTTTCAAATTATTTCAATCCATCTAAGCAAATATACAATATGTTCTTAAGTGACTAAAAAGCAGGGCATGAAAGAGTAAATATATTTTTCACTGACAATTGCCGATATTCGTTGCTCCTCTGGTCGTGCTCGTGCATTACACTACACACACTGCCGACAATCAGCTTGGACCGTCACTATAAGTGACTAAATCATTCCCTTCGAGCCAACTTCTTCTTTAGCAACCGTTTCGCCTTCCATTGATGGATGCCGTCAACAATCGTGACAAACCATTTTGGTTCACGTTTTCGAAAACTAAAATATAATATAGCAATTCCAAATGCCATTCCACATCCATAACCTGTTAGTAATGCTTTCCAAAGTTCACTTTCATGCTGAGAATCTGATGCCAGTGGACCGGGTGGTGGTGGTGGTGGTGGTGGTGACGGCCGCGGTGGAAGTTGATTTCCCGAAATGAAGTCCGGAAGCTGCAATAGTGGATTTCCCAGGAAGGATT
>JAGYYJ010003168.1:0-10000 GCA_019671005.1 Hibiscus mutabilis
TTGTAAGACTTAAGGCAGCCAGTTTGGTCGGCATTCCCGGGCTTCGGAGGGGAATTTATAACGAGGATAGGCAAGCAGCCGAGGGGACCGGTATTATGTATCCAAAAGAATCTTGCTCCTTGTTGAAAGAGCCTCTGAAAATACAGAAAAACATTGTGTTTTCAACTTCGTGTCATTTAAATCGAAGCAGATATCGAATATACCTCTATTGCCATAGCAAACTGACTGATTATATCGGAATGGACGCCTTAACATGCTCCTCTGTAGTTGTTGCAAGGCCATAACAAAGATCATTTTGCCCACAATCTAATATGTAAAAAGCCTTGGAGAATTCCTCCGGTCTTGGGAGCCTATCGATAAAATCCAGATTCTTGGCTGAAAAACAAGCAAGTACAATGTTATTCATTGTCATAAATGAAAGAAATATAATCATTTTCTTAGAAACTGAATATCACTTTTTGGAGTAGTCCATGAAGTATGCATATCTAACCTTGATCATAAAGCTCATCTGTTCGTTGTTTGAGTTGTTGGAACTGCAAGAGTTGTATATCAAGAGATAACGGATTGAAACCGGCATCGAATAATTTACCATCGGCTGGTTGAATTGTTGATCCGCTAGACGCAAAATTCACTCCGTGTCTGAAGTTTGAATCTATTGCATCCAGGTATGAACTCAAAAATGGCAATTTCAACTCATTAGCTGCACAGATTGTTAACAAGATAAATCTCTCAGGCCTAATCTATGGTGGTATAAAAAGAACAAAAGAAGTTCCATGACATGGTCACATAACAGAAGTTGACACTGAATATATCAAAATATCACATTTCAAGATATCGTTAAAACAAGGGTTCGGAACCATTTGTGCCAATTGAATTAAGCCACCCTTACCTATAAAATCTATGAGTAGTCGCCTATCAGAAATCCTACCGGCAGGTTTACCGAAAAAGGTGTCACCATAAGGGAGAGGAACCCGACCACATGTCACGGAGAAACTTCCCGTATCGGAGTTTGAATCACCAAAGTTGTAAATTGCTGGAAACTTACAAGCACAAGATGAACCAAGCAATGAAGCAGCAGCAAGTAATAAACAGATTGCCACTGCCATTACACCCTTCTTGCTGCAACAAGCAATGAATATCGACTAGATTATAAAGTCAGAAATGAACCGAAAAATTGGAAGATAAGAAGGGAGGTTTAGAAATGTACCTTAGATAAGAGCAAGAACCTTTTGCGGGAAAAGAGGAATGGAGAAGATCTAGTAATAGTAGAAGATTGAGACTTGATCAGAACTTTTAATTTTAATGTTTAGCCTTAAAAATATTAATGAGCTCTGCTTCATTTGCAGCCTCTAGTGTCAACTTGAAAAACAACACCAGGAAAGTACCATCTCAATTCTCAATCAATTCACACCAAATTTAAATAAATGTAAGCCCAACCAGTGCCTTTCATCTCCCACTGATACCATTTCCAACACTGGGTCTTGCCCCTTGCATGCTAATTCTCTCAGAACTTTTATCAAACAGTTTGACTACTACTCCATAGCTGACACCTTGTTTTACTTGAACCTTTTTGGATACATAAAACAAAGGTAAGGACAGATGATGGATGAATAATGTAATAGTAAAGGAATCTGAAAAGCATGCAACACCCAACTCATAATAACAGTTGTGATGTCGCAGTCTTCAACAATGGTGGCACAAACTTTAGTGCTGCAGTGTTAACTACTACTTGAAGATTACTCTAAAGGCCTACCTACTTCTAATTAAATACTTGTGTTTAATATAAAGAGAGCGTTTAGCAAAAGGAATGCTGAGATTTAGAGCAATAATATTAGTCAGTCAGGGATTCGAATCTTGACGATGTGAATGATGCAATTGGGTTGGTAGGGTCACTCATAATAGGCTTTTTGTAGTACATGACCCGGATTAGTCAATCAATTGTTAAACAAAAAAAATGTCGATCTTCGAATCTTTATTTTAGTGACAGGCGATGGCTGCTTCATTAACAACCTTCGAATCAATAAACGATTTCAGCAAACACCCTTAACAATGAATCCCACAATGCATGTTAAATAAAATTGGAGTCAAAACAAGTGTACAAAAAACAAAAGGAAAATAGAGTGGGGGAAAGGCCATTTTACAGGGTTTCAAAGATTATCGCAGTGTTTAGTGTGCGGATGATACTGAAGAATCATTGCGCCAGTGTTACCAGAGCCAAAAAGAAAGAGAACAATTATAACAAAATATTATTGGTTCGAACAACGCCAATGGCTCACCATCTCTCCCTTGACCTTGGCCTGCCATATAATAATACAAACCAATATAATTTCCATTAGCCATGTGACTCAGCCTGGTTATTCATAAAAATAGAGCAGAAGGGCAACCGAGAATTAACTGGTAATGTTTTGTATCCTTACCTATCCAAATCTCTGCTTCCCAGAAAACCTCTATCCCTGCCACCTTGAAATCCTCTTCGGTCGTCAGTAGGTCTCGTCCATGCATCACTAGAACCAGACTGAGAGGGTGGTCTATCAGTGAAGCTTCCACTCCTGCCAGATCCAGAACCAGGCCTTTCGACAGCTTTCTGCCCAAATCCAACTTTGTTCTCCATATCTCGGATAAGTTTCTCTAATTCCATTTCCTTTTGATGAAGTGTTTCACGTAAAGTAGACTGGTCCCCAGCAGATTCTGAATCTGGAGTTGAATCTTTCTCGAGCTGCTTCTTTAGATGATCTATTTCTTGTTTCAAAATCTTTTCCTCCTGTACTTCTCGCCTGAAACATTTGTTCATTAGAAATGGACATGAGGGTATGGGAAATATATTCAAAAGTTGATTGTGAGCAAGAAAGGATCAAAATGGAATTCAGACACAATTAGGAGCAAGCACAAAGAACAGTTGGGGCATCTGAAACAATCTAGATGACAACCTTACATGGGAAATCACAATGAATCATATAAATACAACAAAGCATTCTATGCTGAAAAATGGAAAATCAGAAAGGAAGTTGATTAAAAAGCAGTAACATACAATTATGTTACATTAATAATCTGGCAATGGAAAAAAAATTATGTTGGATTAAGGCAACCCAAAGAGAAACAAGACTGAACAGAAGTACACTGATCCAAATATCACCAAAGGTTTAAGAGCAAGGTCAAAAGTAGAGGAATGATGGTAAAAACATAGTAGACCAAAAACGATTAAGAACCTTAAAGAAACATAGATGCCTGGCAGATTGTTAGAATAAATGAGAGGAAAGTGTAGTAAGATAAATCATGTAAATTTTGACCGAAGAAAAGAAATAGCTAGTTGGCAACGGCGTTAAGGATAGTGTATTTTTGTTGATCACCTGCACAGGAAAGCAACCAAGTGGCACACGAAAGCTACATGGAATTATTACATTTTCTATTTGATAAATTAATGATTTTTTTATTATTTTTGCAACATGTTTTTTAGGGTTAGATTTAACCGCGGATTGATTTTTTATATAGCTAGACTCTTGCATTTCTTAAAAATAAATTGCAGTTGAGTTATAATAAAATCAATTTATCAACATGTTTAATTGTTATATATATATATATATATATATATATATCAGTGTTGACATACGCTAAATCAACTAATTTTTAATAATATTAAAAAAACTAATTATTAATACATTATTTTATTTTTAATGACTAATTTATGAATTTTAATAATTAAAAACTCTTCTTATATTTGTACGTATTTTTTTTATTCAATAAAATTAAACACCATTGTTAGTTAAAAATAACATTTACGCACACATAATTCTTATTAAAAAACAGAGAAATTTTATGCCCCAAACGCCACCTCCGACTCTCCATTTTAAAGATACATATTATATTGTTGAGCGTTAATAGTTTTTTATATTTTGTTATTAAATTAGTTGTATAATATAAAAAAAAAAAAACTCCAATACACAGTCTATATAAACTTTAATTTACACATACCTTTTAATTATAAACTTTAATTTACACATACCTTTTAATTTTAATTTAAAGGATTAGGGATTTAATTTAACATTTAAAGTTTAAGGATTTGGGTTGTAAAGTTTAGAATTTAAGATTAGTGTTTAGAATTTAGGGTTTAAGTTTAATTTTGATTTATAGTAAAAATAGACAAGCTTGTGTAAAATTTATTTTACACAGCGTGTGTATCAAATTTAAACCCATAATATAAAAGCCTATTCTATGGTAATATTTAAACATTTTCAATTAACAACCAAAAACCAAAGTACATCGGACAACAACAACAGGAGGGTTGTCATAGATATAGAATACAAATGCATAAGAGAAATGAAATGATGTCGGACGTCGGACGAAAAAGAAGAAGATAACTTTCTCATCCTAAACACAGGTTAAAACAAACAAAGAACAGCCATGCTTCTCCACTGCTATGGGGATCAACTGTTTCGTCACTCCAGACTTTCCACTCCAAATTTCATGGTACTTGCACGTTACTCCTTTCAAGTTTTTCAGCGGCAGTACTTAGCAACGTCTGCTAGGTTTGCAGATATCACAGTCATCTCTAGCTTCAAATTGAAAAATGCAAGGTATATTTCTCCTGGGAAAGAAAAATACGAAGACGGTAAGTAAAACACCAAAGTGCTTCAAATAGGCCAACACACTATGGTACCCTGCTTGAATCAGTGGTATAAATTGAAAAAGAATGATGGTCTAAAATATATCGAACCTCTTCTCCCAGTAGCAATCCATGAACGAACTTCACTCGAACCAGCATCATCTGCATGAACAATCAAAATGTAACTTGTAACAAAAGAAGAAGAGAACAGGTAACAAGATCTTGAAGATTTCTGTAACATTCAGTTAACACCAAATGTATCACCTTTCAATAAGTCGACTGTTGCACATAGACCAGAATAACTGTTTACGAGGGAACAGTCGGCATTCAACTCCTACATCTGTGAATTCCAGAACGAATGCATTAGGTTTTAAGACATATTTCACCGAACCTAGCTTAGAAAAACAGTCATCAATAACTAGATACTGAAACCTATCGGAAATGTTTGTATCTAAATGCTAGCTGTCTGATAAGGGTCATATATGCATCATGCGGACTAACGTTTCTCCTTATTCAGGATTAAGGTTCAACAACCAACTGTTTTAGATTCTATATTTATCAATCACCTTTGGCCAGTTTCAATAATTATTTCAACCGTGTTTTCTTCCTTTAGTTTAATCGTGCATCCAACCTCTGTGTTCCGTAATTTTACAAATAAAAACAATACCTGATTCGCATCCCGCTTGCAAGGTGAGAAAGAACCCCCCCCAAACTCTTTTGATGTAAGCCTCCTTCTTGGAGAACCATCCAAGCATATTTCCATGCCATCACTGGCTAATAAATGGAGTGTCCCCTCGTATTGTTGCTTGTATATCATCTCCACTCCCCTGTACAAGTTATTCGACAATGAATAAGAAACTGCATGAGTTAAAACAATATATAGGAAAAGGCTATATATATATAAGACTAATTACGAAGCAAGAAGAGGTTTTCTCTTGTAAAGGCATGGAGGTTTCTCCAATTTCTCTCTCCAGCAGATTTGTTCGAGATCTTGATCGAGAGATTTAGTTGACCAGCCATTTGCTTTGGGATCCTTCCAGGTAGTCAGACCCAAAGCTCGTTTACCTAACGTGCCCCCTTCAGCAAAATCCTGGGGGAGAACCTTTTCCTTTCTTCTAGATCTTCGGCCCGAAATATAAGGAAACTGTAAAAACAACAAAATAGCAAGTCGTGATTAGTTTTAAAAAAGCTCAATTCCCCACATTATATCCATGGAAGTTTACATGCCTCCATATTGTTTAAGCTAAAAGAGTTTATCTCAAGCAGTGTAGGGTTTGTGATCAGGTTATATGTTGTTTCGTCCAGCTTTCTAACATCTCCTCCGAACATAAGAGGTGATTTGACCATAGCCCATAAAGTCATCTGTGAAAAGAAATTGACAAGGTCAATATAAATGTGTACTTTTGGTGCAGTGTAATAGAAGACCAAATCGTAGGTATTTACAACACACCTGAGTTCTTTGCTCGTCAAGATTAAGATTAGAAGTTCTATGTGGACCTTCGTTTGAACCTATAATGCAGGAAAGTCTACAATTATTTGTGGTTCTTCACTGATTCTAGCTAAGAACCTCACATATAACGGCCCGGAACAGAATAGATGCTTTATATATAAAATGGTCCTCAACACAAACAAATTAGTTGTCAGCAAAAGATGATCTCATATAACATTTTTATGTTACAGAATTTGATACTTGAGACAATCAAAGGCCAAATACATTTCTATTGAATATTGATTTCATGTTAAGGACTGAATATATCTCAACCATATTCTTCATGAAATGCTGCAAAGGTCGATTGTGTATGAGCAAGCAACAAAAAATTTCCCAACTGAGAAAACTTAACAGCAAGCATCGCATTGTCATTCTATAATTAATAGATCGGCTTTAATAAATTATGGTTTTACTTTAATCACTCTAGTCATCTACTCGGGGTAAAAAGGGTTGAGTCAACAAGAGCATGAAAAGAACAGCTATTTTCCGGGGATTATAACCTGGATAAGTGAGCCATCCCAATGGTAACATATCCAAGTCGGGCCACGACCTCCTCAGCAACCCCTTGGCACCTATCATTTTAGCATTAGAGAAGTCTCTGAAATCAAAACCAAATCTATCAGGTTGCATAGAAGTTAAGGAAGAAAAGTGCAATGAAACGTAAAAGAAGAAAAAAGTTGAAATTTCATCTGAAATGTAAACTCTTAACAATATGGAATGATAGACCCACCTGGAAATGTCAAAGTGGGAAAAAAACATCTCTCCATGTATCCCAGTCATCCCCGGTAATCCTGTACATGTTGACTAGTCCACTAACTTCTTTAGCCATAGCTGGTGTCACACTGGTACCAGGGGACAATGAATATAAAATGGGACGGTCAAGCTTTCTAAGAACCTGCAGAAGGTATATCATTTCAGAAATTTTAACATGAATATGACTAGTTTACCACAAGCCGTTCCATACCTCCAATACAAAGGTTATCTCACCTATATCCAAATCATCACCAAATACACAGTCATTTTTTACTGCAGACAGAAAAATCAAAGGAAATTGTAAGAAATAACATCTAAAGGATTCCAATTATGCTACCATATAAAGGAATTTTATTTGTCCAAGTTGTCTTTTTGTAATTGAAAAATATAAGAACAATTTATGTCTCTCATTTGAGATGAATTTGGTTATATTCCACTCAGGATTTCCCGTTTATACCCTTGGGCAGTGGCGGAGCCAGGATTTCTATATAGTGGGGTCAGAGTGAGGTACGAAGTTTGAGAAAATTTCTATAGTACTACCATAAGTATTGTTGACCCCATATCCTAAAAAAAATCAAGTGGGGTCAATTCTTATATTTCCTATGAAAAATTCGAGTTTTTTTATAATTTATAATGGGTTTGAAAATTTTTTAGTGGGGTCAATTGCACCCTAAAAGTCTCATACACTTCTGCCCATGCCCTTGGGCCATTTCTAAGATTAACAAAATATTACCACCTTAAGCTATTTGAAAGAAAAATGCCGAAACGAATTTACCATTGTTTGTGCTATTGAAAACACTATATAAAATTACACTTCCTAGGGCATTCAGTCATTTTATTTTCACAACTAAAAGTCCATATGAAACAGACTGCACAAAGACTTTAACATAAGCGTTAACATTACCAAAATCAACACCCCACTCAGCATATTGGAGATAAAGTGACCTCAAGAAGGCTCTTCCAGCCTCTAGCTTGGTGTTTACACTCATGAAACCATGTGACATCCAAGCACAAGCCCTCTCCTTAAGCCCTATATCTTTTGCCCTCCACTGTCTGCCAGACTCTACATATGCAGATCACTAATATAAGATGAAAGAAAGAAAATTCAAACACAAGTGAGAATGCTAACGCTCCAAATTTCTCGAATTTCCTGAAATGCACATTATTCCAAATTACCTTTGGTTATTCAATGTTTTTCTTAAGTCACAATGTAGATTTTTTTTTAAAAGAGTGCTTTGTGGTGGATGTAAGTGTTATAACCTTGGCAGTGTCTAAGATGGGGGTGTTTGCATTAAAAGCTTGCAGGCTTATCCCTCTCATAACGTGTATTCCAAGCTTCAAACCCATGCTGTGTACTTTCTTGGCTACTTCTGAAAAACCTTTCCTGCCTTTGGGTGAGGGCCATCTTCCTGGGTCAGGAATTGGCCTCCCCCATTTGTCAATCACATCGAAACCGAGAGAATAAACGTAAGCACCTGGAACCTTCCTTCTATACCAAAGGTAATCCACCACAACATACTGCGCACAAGAGAGGAGAAAAAATGAAGAAAATAACTTTTCTTTTCCTTTTTACATTCACATAACATTTCTGTAGTTGTGAATATAGAGCATCAACCATGTCACCTCATATCCATGTGGCTTAAGACGGTTAGAAACAATTTCAGCATTTTGCAAGAATTCTTCCTCGGATACGGTCCAGCAAAAGGAATCTCATAAGAGTTCCAACCTCTCGGTGGGGTGCTAGCATGCTCCGGTTCAGTCCTTAAATGTGTTTCAGATGGTACCCTGAAATAAGTAACCAACTAATCATCATGATCATCGCTTCAGCACTGAAAATAAGTGGAGAATCATTATCCAAACCACGTCACCACCTAATTTAATGAAATGGTGAGTAATATAGCAATAAGCCATGCATCATAGTTGACATTAAACAAATAATATCTTTCTAAAAGAAAAGAAGGGACCAAAACTAAAACAAAACAAAACAGATGTCCGACGAATCGAGTTTAACAATCTTAATCCGATCTTCAAGGAAACCATAAATTAAACTGAATAGTTCATATTTGCCCAAGTTATTGCATTTGCACTCCATGCTCATACAGTACTATCTTACAAGAATTGAAAAATAGCGTTTTGATAGTATCATCAGCTAAATTAAACATCTTTCTTTCAAGCCCTTCAATCATCTGAAAAAATAGCGTTTTTCTTAGCATGCTATGAATTGCTTCTCATCAGTTTCATGAGCTGGAATTTTGAAACTACTTCTACCGCTAAAATGCAAAAGCAACATCCTATAGAAAAAAAAAATACGCAATTAAGATGCCCAAGTATCTTTTTTTCTTTACAACAACACGAACAGAGATGCAGTGGGGGGAAATTCAAGGTGTCTCTAAATTGGGTATTCTTTATCCTAGTTTGGAACCACTATTCGGATTCATACAGATTAAAGTTAAACTGAAACAGCGATGAACAAACAATGAATGAACCGAAATTATCAACCAAAGCTTATAAAGTAGAGGAAATGGGCAACCCGTTGGCGATGGAATGAAAGAGAAAGAGAAAGAGAAAGAGAAAGAGCGCCACCTGCAGAGAGAAGGAGCGAAGAGGACGAAGAAGAAACCCAGAACCGATATCTTCATTGCCGATGCTTCCTTGTGGTGTCCAGCTCCAGCTACCCTTAGCTTCTGGGATTTTGTTGGAAGGTGCTGCTGCGGTGCCTGTCATGGATACAACACGTGTGCGACACTAATCATTAGCTACAATGAGTAATTCAGCTTTGGGGTATAATTTTCTTTAGGGAACTTTTGGGGGCATTTTTACCAAAATATGGGAGTAGATTTTTTTTATTAAAATATAGTGTTTGTCAAATTATTTTTTAATTTATAGTATTTGTTATAATAAAAATAAAATCGGTGAGAAAGAAATCTGATTTTATTGTTCATATATTGTTTTAGATATTTTTTAAATTAAAATATTAGAGACAGCGAGAAAGAATTCAGATTTTAATATAAAATATTATTTAAAGTCGGATTATATTCTTTCTGATTTTAATTTTTTAGTCATAAAAATAGATTTTATTATTCAAAGTCGGAGTGTAATCCATCCGACTTTACTTTCACTGTAAAAACAATAATATTTGAAAAAATAATCTGAGTGGT
>JAGYYJ010003235.1:0-125000 GCA_019671005.1 Hibiscus mutabilis
ATCTCATCCCACAAAACTTCATTGAATGGCCAACAAATTACACTTCACTTGAGCTGTTTGTTTAATAAGAATGAAGTGGAAAATTTGAATGAACTCAAAAAAGAGGATAATCGAGAAGACAAAGGTGTTCCTGTTTGGACAAAGGATGTGTTCAGATTTAGGGGAGAACAATCAAATTAACCGAGTGGTAAGGATGTTTATGTTATCTCAACTTACACGAGCCTTAGCCTTAGGAATATAATACATTTTTATTTAATCAAAAAAATTATGTATATGTCGGATTTTTTGTCGGGCCAGTTTGAAAATAAAAAAAAAATCAATACCCGACTAAGATTTTCAACCCTACATCAATAAGCAGGCCTAATGATGGTGCCCTTCAGTGCCATTCATCATTGTATATTTTTTCTAAAGAGTCATTGCACTTTCCACCAAGTATGATACATTGTGTTTTTAGCATTTCAATGAGCCCTAAAATCTCTAAATACAAACTCAAAATCACGGTAAGAAATGCTTACATTTTGATCAAACCATCAAAGCTGTTTGAGAAAAAACAATCACAAGCTTTACTTCTCCATGAGACTCTGAAGACGCTGCTAGTCGGTGCAATCGAATCCATGGCACACGGAAAGCCAGATTACTAGGACTAGAAGTAGCAAGATTCCGAGAACCACCAACTTTATCTTCATGTTTTGATACCACATTTTACGACGGATTTTCGTCCCTTGATTCTTGTAAGCTTGGGCCTGAAGAAAAGACAATAATGTGAAACCTGATCCATGTAAAATCTCGATCGAGCTTGACATCGAAAATGGGATTTACCTGATCACGTAGGTTCTCGGTTTTGTCAGCGAGAGTCTTTAGGTTTTCTCCTCTATCGATTGCCTGAGATGCAGAATTGAATGTCATGTAAACACACCTTTCTTACATTGATTTTCCTATTAGACCTGATCTTTGATTAAAAGCGACCCTCGAACAAAACACTTCGAGCAAATATGCTTTGATAACACAAAAGAAAATCGAACACTAATGGATTTAGTGCCATTGATGGTTGATACTGATTTCTAAACTATTAATCATCACATTTGGAGGTAATGAATGGAACTTGCTAAGTTAAACCATAGTTCAAGCATTGTGTTGGGCACCCTCTTGTTTGCAGCCTATCTTTTATCCGAAAACTCGTTATAACATGAAAGCATGCCACCCTTGTGAGCCTATCTATTTCAAAATTCCGGTATTCCGATATATTTGTGAATGCAGAATGTAACATCACCAACCACATCACCATTACAATCATGTCTAAAGAACAACAGAAGGAAAAGAATGCGATTTCCTGAGACTATGCATATAAAGTACTTACCTTGTCAATATTCTCCAACATTATACTCTTAACTTCTGAAACTTGAGCCTTGACCTTTAGTAGCTTTTCGATTTCTTCAGCGTGTTCGATGATATATTTCATGTGCTCCTTCATTATGGGCCTGCAAATCATATTGTTTCGTTTTAACAAAAAAGATGTTACATTCATGTAAACAGACTGAAAGAAATTAAAGGATTAACCATTTATCAGCATCATGGATATGAACCTACCCAAACTCCTTATTGAGACTTTTGGCCACCGCCGTATCGGCTTTTCCGCCAGCGTATCGTTTCTTGAAGTCCGATTTCAAACGCTCAAGAAATGCAAGAGAAACTTGCTTTCCAACAGCATCTTTGGCAACAACACAATAAGCTGCACACATAATATCAGTTCTTAAATTCCAAGCCAGTCTCAATTCAGTCAATTCTGGCAATTGGAGAACATTGTTCTCAAATACTATTTTTCTTTCTCATAGCTTCATTTAATTTGACTGAGAATTTGTTGAAGAATTCATTTTCTCACCAACCAAACAGAATAAAACTAATCCATACACTAAAAGATGCTAACTTTCCAATGTTTTAACAAAAACCCATCAAATCCCACATCCCATTTTATACTATTCTAGCTAGATCCACCAACTTTAAACTCCAATTCAACCGTTAAAATTCCACTACCCTGTTTGTTTCTCGAGAAAAAAATCAGAGAAAGAAAGAAAAAGAGATCAGAGTTCTGGGAATTACCGTAACCATCTTCAACAAGAAAATTAAAGGTATGGCGATCACAATTGTAAGTGAACCTGTTGTTAGCAGCAGTGAGTCTTTGCAAACACTGAGCTGCGATTGCTGGGAAATTCCCAGTGAACTCAGTAAATTCGGCCAAGATCATTGTTCCTCGAGCCACGAAGGTGTAAATAAACGCTTCCTGACTCATTTCTTTTCTGTGTTGAGGTTAACCGAGTTAGCTTTCGAGCTGATCAGAGAGGAAACAGAAACAGAAACAGTGAAAAAGATAAGGAGCTTGCTTGTTCTAGTTCAAACGTTAGTGTCTGATGTCTAATTTTTTTTCTTCATATTTTTAAGGCCGTGTTTGGTTCTGTTCCCTTGTTTTCAATAAAGCAAAGCTTGCAAAAGCAATGATTTTGTCTATATTTTTCTAGAATTTTATATTTGAAATTTATAAACAATGAAAATAATGTATATCAACATTTTTTTAAAAAATAGTTAAATAAAAAAACAACCCTTAAATTATATTTTATGTTTGTTTTTAGCCTTTAAATTATTTTTGGTCAAAATAAATCTTTACATTATTATTTTTAGTCACTTTAAGTCCTTAGATTATTTTTTGGTTAAAATAAGTACTTAAATTATGTCATTTTTTAGTCCCTAAACTATCTATCGGTCAAAAAATATTTTTGATGTATCAACATTTTATTGGCCGAAATAATTTTTTTGACTTAGATAACTACTGAACTTAAAGTGATTAGAAATGATAGTTTAAGGACTTATTTTGACTAAAAATAGTTTAAAGGCTAAAAGCAAACAATATGTATAGTTTAAGGGTTTATTTTTCATTTAAGCCTAAGAAAATTATTTAATCGAACTCGACTAGTGGTCCTAATAGAAAATATAATATATTTATCTTAGAAGAATCAAGTCCGAACAACTTTATTTGCAAAGTGTGTGACTATTACCAAAATGAATGTCAAGAAAAAGTATGAACATATACCCAAGTAACGAACATTAATGTTTGAGCGATTGTTTGTTACTTTTCGATAGCATTAGTGATCGTTTCGTTATTTTTAAACTTTAGTGGTGAAAGAGAAATTTATTCAAACTTCAGTGACCATTTCCGTAGTTTACCCTATTTACAATTGATGACTGCGTTTGTGGGGAAATGAATCCAAGTCTTGATGGAGAAGTGCTGGTAGCTTAATCACTTGACTAAAAGGTAAATTTGGTGATTCTTTAAAGACTAAAGGACCAAAATAACTATTTAAAGATTGAAGTCCTATTTTAGCATTATGCTTTATGAAAAGAAAGCCCATCTTAAATTCCACCGCCCAAACAGACCCCATCCCAAATTCAAATTTTTAGTTCACCAAGTCAAATCAAATCCATTTCTTTATTCTGGATACTTCTGAAAAGGAAAAAAAAAACCAAAGCTTTAATTGTTGCAAATTAATCAGATAATAATCTCCGTTTTCTAATTGTTGCGAATGGCGTCCTCTGATTCAAATCCTCCTGTTTCCATCCCTGCTCCTCTAGCTCCTGTACTGTCTTCTTTTTAATTTTTTAACTTGTTTTATTGATTTTTGTAGTCATAAAAAGCTTGAAGATCTTTGCTTTCTGGGAAATGTTAATCAAATTTTTGTTTACCCATTTGACAGAAGAAGGAGAACATCACTCCAGTCGGTTCAAAAATTGCAGTAAGTTTTTGAAATTTCTCATTTTTTATAAAGTTTCTGTATTTAATGATTACTTCATTTTTCTAGGGAAAAAGTGTGTTGATTCGATTCATTTATGTCTAACTTTACTTTTTTGTTGAGTATTAGGAATTGAATGAATCAAGGGCTGAGCTACTCAGTAGAATTCAAGGGTTGAAACAGGTAATTATGGAAAATATAACCCTTTCCTCTTTTGGATTTTCACATTTTTCTTTATTTTGGTTTATATTGATTTCAATTCTGAGTAGAAAAGAGATTTTTTCATCATTTTCCCAATAGGATCTGCAAAATTGGAGATCAAAATTGGATACCCAAGTTAAAGTTTACCGTGATGTAAGCTCACTTTTGCTTTATTCACAAATTTTTCATGGATTTTTTACATTGTTTTGTGTTTATTCATGCTGGGATTATATCATAGAGTGACAGAAAAAGGATTGAAAAGGAAATATAAAATGAAGTTGAAGGTATTTAACATTGTGTGTTTTTGTTTCCTGTGAATGTAATATGGAGTCTGGGGAAATTCTAGCTTGATATCTATGTTATTCGGACTTTTCGGTCTTTTTAAGGTATTGGTGCCTGACCTTTGGTTCCAGCATGTGTTTAGATACGAGTATGGAGATGTATGAAAAAACTTTGAAAATTCGAGTCTACCTGGTCGGTCGAATACATACTCTTATTCTACACTTGCCTTGAGCCTTGATAATATAGCTTCAAAACCTGGTTTTAAACCTTCATCCCTTGTGTTTTATGTACACAGCTGCGATTGAATGAAGCAATGCAGTCGAGATTACTTTATATATGTCTTTGCTGCTAATTGAAGTATTGGATAATTGCAAAAATGATAGTAATGAGGTTAAGTTTAGAGAAATTTTGGGGCATTTAGGATATAACTAGTGATTTGCTAGATAAATCCTTCAGCTGAATGATCGGAGACCGAGGAATTCAAGGCTTAAGTTATTGTTTGAAAATATTGATGGAAGAACGTATTTTGAACTAAAATCACTTGCAATCCAGCAATAAATGTCTTGTCTTATTCCTGGTTTTAGATATTTCTTAGGCCGATTGGCATGCCTCTTGCAGGAGCTGACAGACCTGAAGAAAACGCTTAATGTTGAAGTGGAGCAACTCCGGACGGTAAGTGCTTGCTTATGTTAATCAGCCGGCTTAGGTGTGAGTGTCGAATATAGATATGTATCTGACACTGACATACTATTTGATTTTTGAATTTTTCTATGTTTTGAGAAAAAATAGTCCGGCATCGTAGTTGCTTCTACTATAAAAGAATTTTCATTACAAACGAGGAGAATAAGTTACCTAAAACGTTTCATTCTTGAAATAAGGAATTTCAAGAACTTAGGAACACCCTCCATCAGCAACATGAAGATGTTACTGCTAGCTTGAGAAATTTGGGGGTAAGTTACCAAAAACCTTTGTTTTCATTCCTTACTTATGTTGCTGAGATTCGGGTGTGAGTATTGGACATAGATATGTGTTCATTTCCTTGTACCCATGTCTAGATATGCATCAACTCATACATGAAAAGAAAAATGGAGAGCCGGAGTAACATACTTTCTTACTCTAGTTTATTTGTATTGATCTATGCTTCCGGATAAGTAGCATCCCGTACCTAGGTTGAGTCCTTGGGAAATCTTTGCAGCTGCAGGATGTCTCAGAAGGTGCTAAAGAAGCCGAAGAACCGGAGGTTGGAAAAAAGGATGTGGAAGTTGAAACTCCACCCTAAGGAAAATGGCAAGGAAGTAGAGAACTTAATTGGTTATTACTGAAATGACCATTCTTGTATTATGAACTGTTGTCATGTTTCTTAGGCTCCAATTCCAAGTCCTTTATCTGAACCAATTGATAGGATATTGTCATATTTTGTCTTCCAACATGCTCAAGTTATGAGAAATTAGTTTCTTTTTTCTCGATGTCCAAGTAGGTGTCTCATTTATATCCGTATTTGAGTTTATTGCTCTTAATCTCCCCTAAAATTTCCCGGCTTTCGCCCTAGTAGAAGGGAAGGACAAGGAAATGAAAACCAAATTACTCTAATGCATGGTTTAAGCGATACAAAATTTGTTCTGCAACAAACCGAGATGAAAATCATCTGAACTTAAGCTTATGTACAGTTGAAATGAAAACATATAGTGATTCAGGACTGCTAAATCTACTAGTGCTATTTGCAGGACAGAAAAATAGTACATAAGATTCACATATAGGTTGATGCCTTTGAAGTTCGATGATTTGTTCCAAGAATAATCACGATAACGGTAACATCGTCATGGTATCTCCTCCTCCTACCAGCCGGAATGTTCAACAATTCTTCCTTACTGAAACCTATGATAGTAATAACAGTAACATAAGAAAGCGAATAACCGGAAGACACGAGTGATTTATGTTTGTTGTTCAAATGTACCTGCAGAACGAGCTGCTTTGATTACGAGCTGTTCCACGAGAAATTTTGCAGGATCTCCAGACGGGGTGGTTGAGATGTAAGAATGGACGAGCTTTACTGCTTCTTCATTGTTGAAGAAGTCAAATAAACCGTCACTGCCGACTATAACAAAGTGATCGGATCTTGATATTTTGTGAACGTTTAGTGATGGTTCAGTTGAGATATAGGGTGGACTAATGAGGTTTCGAACTCGAAGAATTCCCATCAGTGCATCGTTCATTTTCTTCTGCAAAACATCGGTTACATGTCAATATAAAGAACAACAACGACAAGTCACGATGAGAATAACCAGAACCGACCTTTTTCAAGTAACCGACTCCAAAAGCACGAGTGACCTTCAATTTTCCTTTCACTTTTCCAGCTACTACGGACAAAGAGTCGTCGGGATGCTCATTCAAGAGTCTAGTTCTTTCAACTTCGTTATCAACAGTGTGACTGTCGGTGAGCTGAATAGCTTTCAATCTTTCGGACTGATCCATGCTGTTGCCTTCATCAAGTGCCGCCAATACAGCTCGACTGTCACCTAAGTTGAGTGTATACAAATCCTTTCCGTGAAGAAGTGTAACCAACACACAAGATCCTACCGAAACTAAATCGGGGCGGACCTCCATTTCCTGCTCTACCATGTGCAAGAAATCATTCTCGGCCTGAGTTAGAGCTCGATGGAGGATATCAAGCACCCGATGCCTAAATGAATGAGATGGCACCTCCATTTTAGGATAAGCGCTTTTCCTCATGAAGCCTTTGGCGCTTGCAGCATCAATAACTGCCATACTATCATCAAGAGAACATTCAAATGGCGCAATTGGAACATCCTGCTTTGACTCCGAGTCTAGTAAATTAAAGTAAAACATTATGGTTTCATATAATGTCCCGGCAAGAAAATCGGCAGCATCCCTCCCGTTGAAGCCATCATAGATGGCACAAAAGAGCCATTCGTTCTCTTCGGAACAGACAGCTTGAACCCTGTCTTCACCCGCTGCTCCACCCGCCACTTGAACTTCCACAGCATTAAGGAAACTGTCACTTCTAGTGGGAGCACTCATGGGTTGTCGTACACAAGAATCAGTTTCATGTGAATCAACCAAACTCCGTGGACTGCAACTTAAGTTTGACATAGTACTTTGCAGGGAAGTCGATAGTATATCCAACCTCGAAAGAGATGGAACCCTACGAAACGAATTAGGGGAATCCAAACCGGGAAGAATATCTGATCCTATCAAACCATTGCAGATATTGGTGTTGGCCAAGGTAGCATTAGCACTCAAGGCAGCACCAGACAAACACGAGAAACTGCGGTTCCGTGGTATTTTACTTCCGGATTCGATTCCATACCGGTTACCAGACCCGCAAGGAATACCTTCATGATTGTTGCATTGATAGCCAAAACTCACCTTGATCTCCCCTTCAGAATCAGTATATTTGTCTCCTAGCATTGTGGGCTGAAACATACCATAAATCTCCATCATGTAAAATTTACATGTAACGAGAGCATAACCTTTGTACTAACAAGATAAAGTCCACAAATTTATACAAATTTCAATAAATTCATGATAGGATAAGCAAAACTCAACTCAAAAAAATCGAATTTATACAAAGCTTGAAGCTTTGAGCAAACAGGTCAAGTTATTCACTCATACTCCACAGACACACAAAAGAGTACTAAAAGACTACCCAAGTGAAAATAATCCAGTGAACTTAAAACTTGAATTTTGCAAGAATTCTAAACTCAACCAATTCAGTAAACACTAAAAAACAAAACATGACAATAATCAACTACACAAAAGGGTATAAGCAAAAACATAAACTTGAAAAAAAAAACCAAAGCTTTGCCAAGAAAAAAAGAGAAAAAGAAAGAAAACCCACCTCAGTTTCAGTATCCAAAAGAGAAGAACGAGGTCAGGGAAACCAGAAAACCAATATAAGATTTCAATTTTCAACTCTGACTAGAAATGCAGGAAGAATAAGAGTGAAAGGTGTGAACTTTGGGCAAACAAAGAAGGAAAAAAGATGAGATTTAGGGGTTTAGGAGATAAAAAAGAGAGCTTTTTAATGGAGAATCTGAAGCAATGGAAGAGTGCAATGTGTTGGTTTTGAGGGGAAAAAAATTGGATGGCTGGGAAAGAAAAGGGTGTGTGCCTGCTAAATTTGGAGGAATCTCATTTTGGTCCTTTTGTTTTCCTGTGTCAGAATCACTATTACCGGTAGTGCCGTTTCTCAGAGTCCCATTTTGAACTCTAATGCTGTCGTTTTCTTACTGTTTTCTTTTTTTTTTTTAATTTTAATTTTAATTTTAATTTTAATTTTAATTTTAATTTTAATTTTAATTTTTCCCACTTGGCTTCTACCTTAAATCAATCTGTAGTTGACCATGTTCTATCTCTTATTCTGGTCAAATCATTGAACAAGTCCTTTTGCTTTAGTAAAGATTGCATCTTGATACCTATACTCTTAAGATGTTTTTTTTAGTAAGATAAACATTCCAAGCAAAAAAATGTAGCAAATTATTAACAAAACAAAGAAAACTAGAAAAAAATTAGCTGGTGAAACATTTGACCAACAAAACACTTTTTATGATCATTTGATAAGTGATAGAGATAGAACATGTAAAAAGAAGTATGAAACAAAACTCTTTGTCGCTATCACCCTCTAAGTGATCGAAGTAGGAATGATGAGCAAAGCCAACAATCTAGCAGGTTGCTTTGCAAAATAGATCTGACTAAATCAGCAAACGAACTACAAAAGGAGATCAAACTAGTGAAAAACATCAGTAACCGCAAATCAAAGTTGAGCGTGGTAAAAAAACCATCTATGAACACAAATTTACCACAAAAATAGATGAAAATGTACCATTTTTAAAAGTATAGGGACCAAAAATGTAATTTATAATGTAAGACATGGACTCATATGGTATTTTAACCCTATCTTTACCTTAGTTGACAAGAAGGATTGTCTGCATGTTTGATGAGCTTCAGTGGCTCTTGCCTAACCGGGAGAGACGGGTTCAATTAGGCAACTTGTCAGCTCACGTCGACAACCCAATTATTTATTTATACACACCATTCAACTGTTATACGCGTATACACATGAGAATTCACTGTTTTGTGTTTTGTTTTTTATACCTCTAATCATATTCTCGGTCTTATAATAACATACATTTATTTTTTTAATTATCAATATTCGACTCTTTCAAATCAAATTTTACGGAAATTTAATATGAGATGACTTTTTTAATTTAGTTCTTTGACAAGATGCATATGTTACAGATAAATTATTTAAACTCAAAACTTAAAGATAACAATATTTTTTTTCTATTAAATTCGTTTGAAGGGTTTAATCTTTTATTTCTTTAAAATAACGGATTATATTTGGTCACGTAATGGACAAAAGTACAAATTGATAACATCATTGTTACTTTTTATTATTGATCTTAATAAAAAAAAAGCTTAATCATAAAATAAGTGTCTAAATTATATCTTTTTATAATAAATTTAATATCACTATTACATATTAGTTTATTACTATGTTTCATTATTCTGAACATTTTTTTTTTTTATAAATTAAGAAATGACTTTTACTTTGACCAAAACACTTATTTTTTTTTTTTAAAATAAAAATCTTACACATTTTAAATACTATTAATCTTTAATAAAAAAAACTAAAATTCACTATTTAAGAATTAAGCGAGAAATTAATTGATTTGTCTAGAATGGACGTCTTTTGACGGTGTTACCAATTGGACTTCAAGTTAAAATCAAAGAATAAATGGGCTAATTTTCAAATGTACAAAGAGTATAAAGACTGTAACCATAGTTAAACCCTTTTTATGAGTTAATTATAGGGTAAATTGCAAATTTCATCATTTAACTTTCTTTTCACTCCTATTTTAATCACTGATATTTAAAAAAATTAATTTAACGGTGTTATGACTAAATATCCATCTTTTAAAAATTATAAAATGACCCCACAACTTTACACAAATCCTTCTAAAAATTATAGAATTATAAGTTAATATATGGTAAAATTCAATAATAATAGAGCAAGTGGTCAAAGGCCAAACCAAGCCATGGATTCCCAGTTTGGCAGCAAATGAGATTAGCTAAGAGGACAAGATGAATGATAAGCTCTAAATTACCCTAACTTCATTCAAATAATGAGAACTTTTATCATATGACATGGCATCACATTCTGGCCTCACAGGTTCAGACACAAAGTGAATGGAACACCAACTGTTTAAGCCCCAATGGTGTAGGACACTTTTGTCATTCCCTTCTTGGTTCGAATTTGAGACACCTGAAAAACATAGCCAAAGCATATCAATGGAAGCTTTAAATACAAGTATCCTACTGGAAAATGTTCCGAATTATCACAATGCATTGCTGGAATGGTTCTTGGTAGTAATTTGACATTCAATCATGTGTCACTTCATAAGTTATAGAACATAAAATGCCCAAAGCGATTTGATATTCGTAAACTTTTTCCAAATGTACCAATGTCCGGCAAAAACAGATATTTGGGGCAAGGTTATGAGCGTATGATTCTCCAAATGTACGGAAAAACTTTGGGGGAAAACTAAGCATACAACTGCCGGACACATCCCTATATCCGGCACTCACTAACATACAATTTATCCTGTCAATGCTCATCATCAGGCATGAGTGAGACGATACACATGAGTGCATAAAAAAGGTATGTTCTTATAGGGGTTCCATTAAATGATTTCAAATTAATCATTTTCAAGTGATAATTGATGATATACCTTCATACTTATGATCTCTGAGATATCGGAAACATGGGTGCCGCCACAAGGACAACCAGGGTTGTCCCCTACCTTAATGATACGAGGATTGCTTCCTGGAAGAGACTCAAAAACAAGGCTATCATCAGCAACATAAAAGAATCGGATTCTGAATTCTATCAGGATTTCAGTCATTGTATTGAGTGCCTGACTCCATCGATCCCCTGAGCTTTATAACTGCTATTTACAGGCGACTACGACATAAAACATAACCTTTTCCTGACTTGTCCTTACCGGGGAAATATAATCCGGAAGAGAACCACCACAAAGCTCAGCAGCTTCTTCGTATGGTAATACTGCTGCATAAACCTGAAAGAAACCGGGATGAGGTTCACAAACAAATGCTCTGCAACATAACAAAAAGTCACAAGGCACATCTAAATGATATTTACTTTCCCTCCTTTAGATATCAAGGTATTAACTTCCATCTCTATTTCCCTTTGCTTGTTTTGCAATTCGTTCGATGGAACCGTGCCCTTGTATTCAACAAATGGCCTGAAAAAAAACAAAAAAACGAACTTCAGCAGAAATTTCCTTATAACATAAAGTTCATTTAAGTTAATTAGAAATGGAAGATTCAGCAGAAAGATCCTCATAACAGTTCAACAGTTAATTATATGACTGACTAATGGTGTCCAACTATATTGCTCTGACACTTCAATTGCGGACACATCTTCGGACATCGAAATATGATTCTTCAAAGACCCTCCAAATGCATAGAAAAAGTTTACAAAGTAAATAAATATACACAAGCTAGATATAAACCTGAATCTGACTCTCACACTCGAGTCTAAATAGCATGTGTCCAGCAACACAAAAAGATATAGGAAATTAATCCAAAGCAACAATGGTAAGCTCCTTCTTTTTAGTACTAGCAAAGCTCAAGGGGTGTATATCTTTATGCACATTACATGCAATCAAGTTTGAATCTTTTTGTCAGTGGCAAATAGTTCACAAATAACAGTCGATTGAAAGCTTACGCATCCGGAAAATGATAGCCTTTCCCCGGCTCCAAATGCCCCAAACCAACATTCGGTAACAATGTTTGCACCGGCTTTCAACACACATTCCTTCTCAATGAATCAAAGGTTGCTTGTCCTTGGGAACGGCTTTGGGGAACTCGACGTATAACGTCGATGCCACGACGCCACGGTCGGGAAATCTTGCGCCGTCGGGATTTTATCTCTTGTTTGTGGTTCATCAAGGCATTCCAAGTCAAGGTATTTGGGTCAGGTTGTGGTAGACTAAAACATTTATCTCATTCCATGGATGGAATGTTAGAACGTCCAAAAATCTTATTTTGTTTCATTAAGTTTATTTTCTATGCTATTCATTATATAAAATAATTTATAATGTTCGTGTTTTAATGCGTAAGATATCATGTATGAGTTTTCAATTAATATTATATAATGATTTAAGTTCATTAATAAGTTTATTTTCTATGTCTATTTTAATCTTGGTTTAAATATATTTTAATTATCAATTTAGTGACAGACTTCATGCACATTTGTTAGGTTCATTGGGAACTATATATTTATATATTATAAAGAGTTTTTCATTAATTTTTGGGAGAAGAACAAGTGTCATTGGCCCCTTTTGTGTTCAACCTCTATACAATCCATACATACTTTTATAATGATGGATTATGATACGTAAATGAGTAATAACAAGGGTAAACTACATGGGTGACCATCTAATTATCGGGTTCGTTCTATTTTAACCACCCAACTAAGGCAATTGAAAATATGACCACCGAACTATTTAATTGGTCTTATTTTGACCAACAGCCGTTAAAATATAACAGAGACGTTATGTGGCAGTTAAAGAAAATGTTAGGGGAATAAGTAAAAATAGTTGAGAGGAGACTCAAACCTGGGCCACTGTGATGTGTAAATTCACACAAACAATTAAATCAATTCGAACCATTAAATTAAAAATGAAAATATTTTAAATATACTTAACGTATAATTAAATCAATATTTAAAATAAAAATAAATTTATGATTTTATATTTTTAAATTAAATTGAATATTTTTACATGTTTATTATAATAATTTCACATACATAATACTAAATCGAGTTATTTAATTTAATCAATATTTTTAATTTTTATTAAATATGTTAATTTAATTTAATTTAAAAATATAAAAATCATAAATCTATTTAAACTACATGTGTGAAAAAGAAAAGAAAATTATTAAATTAATACATTTAATAAAAAAATTAAAACTATTAATTAAATTAAATAATCCGATTTAATATTATGTATATGAAATTATTAAAATAAATGTGAAATTTATTTTATTTAATTTAAAAATATAAAAATTATAAATATATTTTTATTTTAAATCTAGATTTAAATTAGGGGTGGTGCTGCAAGTTTCGACGTCTCTAGTTGTGTATTTGAATGAATTAAAGAGTCGCAAATAAGTAGTTCGGCTGCCTCATACGCGTCGTGGAGGGAATAAAGCTGCTGATGCGATATTTGCTAGTTCTGACTGGTAGTTTGGATCCTCAATATTTTCCGCAACCTCCCCCGGTGTTGGCCGTTGTGTTGTGGGAAGATATGGCTGCCTCCATGTGATGGTTTTTGATTTTACTATGGTTTAGCTTTTTTGCTTTGTGTGGTTCTTTTTTGAAATCATGGTTGCTTCTTATCCTCATGAGTACTATTTTCCTTCATTTAGGTGTAGAGAAATTTTTAACGAGGCTTGTTGGGGCAACACTCATTTTCACCTAAAAAAACTATATGTTAAATATATTTAAAATAATTTTTATTTTTAATTTAATGATTTGAATTGATTTAATTATTTGTGTGGATTTACACATCAGAAGTGACCCAAGTTCGAGTCTCCTTTAAACTATTTTTACTTATTCCCCTAACATTTACTGCATTATAAGATATATATATATATATATATAAGGGTGCAATTTATATCAATTGTAAACTACATAAATGGTCCCCCGGTTATGACCCAATATTTTATTGAGTCCCCTGACTATGACCCAATTAGTCGGGGAACCTAATTGTTACTTCTCATAGTTAGGGGACTCAACAAACAATTGGGTTATAGTCAGGGACCACTTATGTAGTTTACCCATATATCAATAAGATTAAGTTGGCACAATGGTAAAGGCTTGGGATTTTAACCCACGCCAAGGGCATCATTCCCCTTTGATTTTCCTTTAACCAGGTGGTGACAACCTGATTGGAGAAAAATAAATATATTAAATAAATTAAAAATCAAAATAAGAATAAATTCATCTAATCGGATGATGACACGTGTCACCATCTGACAAGTGTCATGACACGTGTTGTCATCCGATTGGTTAATTAATTTTATTTAATTAAATTAAAATTTGGACCAAACAAATATGATATGTGACTAACAAGGATCATATGTTTTTTTATACAATTTTTCTTTAACTGTCACGTCATATATCCGTTAGATTTTAATGGTTGGTGGTCAAAACAAGACCAATAAAATAGTTCGGTGGTCAGATTTTCAGTTTTTTTAGTTGGGTGGTGAAAATAGAACGGACCCAATAGTTGGTGGTTGCCAAGGTAATTTACCCTAATAATAATAATAAAAGAAAATTCAATAAAAATTACACCATAAGTCACTCAAGTATTAGTAAGTTTACAAATAAGTCATTAAATTTTAAAAAGTCACAATTGAGTCACTCAATTAATTGATTCTAATAAGGTCACAATGCCTTTAAATCATAAACAACAATATGAGGTGGAATATTTTAATCATGAAAATTCCATATATTTCAAAAGGTTACAATTGAGTCGCTGAGTTAATCGATTGTAATGATCAAGTCGTGTGCAATATAAAATCTAGTTGTTTACGGTTCTCGATAAACCCAAATTCCATAATAAGATTAGGGATGATAAAATTATCCGAACTTGGGTGCCCCGACCCGACTTGACCGGGTTTCCCCCTAAAATTTTGGGGATTGAGGCAGGGCAGGGCTTGAAAAGCAAGAAGTCAGGGCGAGGCGGGTTCAGGTATATGCTAGAGATTCCCCACCCCGCCCCGGTATAATTTTATTATATATATATTTATTTATAAAAAAACATCACTTTATATAAACACTTTTATAGCTTTTAAGTTGTTTTTTGTTTTTTTCGGGTTTGTGCCTATCGTAAAATTTTGTTAGATGTTGTTCAAGCTTTAATATATTCAATTTTGACGGTCAATGGTTCAAGTTTATTCTTTTAAATATGTAATTTAACATGTGAGTAATTTAAAATTGGTTTTATTTTATTTTTTATATAGATTAAAGTCTCTTGAAACCATAATTTGTGATTGTGGTGGAGGATTGGTCGGATCTAATATTTATCATCGACGAAGATTAAAATTTTTTAAATTTTTATTGTCGGGGCGGGGCAGGATCGGGTTTAGGAATTAATATATCGGGCGGAATGGGTAAATTAATATTTAAATTTGGGGCGGCGGCGGGTTTAATAGCTTATAGATCGGGGTGGGTTCGGGGCGACCAAAAACCCACCCGTTGTCGTACCTAAATAAGATTCATATTGATCTTTTCACTTGATTCATCTATTAGATACATGAGAATCTCTCTCAAATGCCAAGAAATCACTCAAAATGTTCAATCTTCTCAAGCTTCGATCTATGATATCCATCATCAAATAACCTCCTTCTCAAGATATATTATTCCTCTCACCAACGTCAACTCTTCCGTTGTTCAGATCGTCAAATGGGTCCTCGATTTTCGAGAAGCCCAAAACCCAAATCATCCTTTTGTAACAAAATTAATTGAGTGATTCAATTGTAATTTTTTAAAATATGGTGACTCATTTGTAAACTTACAAAAAACAGAGTAATAAGTGCTGTAATTATCCAACAAAAAATTAATTATAAATGTTTTTTTCGGCAAATAAGATTTTATTGAATATAAAGGTCATACAGAACCTTTGACTTAAATTGTGAGCCTCATTAAAAACCTCCATAAGCCTCGTTAAAATTATTTTCTACTTGTACTTTTTAATATACGCTTGAGATTAAACAATACAATGATTTGATTGTTACAATCGATTAATTAAACGACTCGATTGTGTCTAACGTGACTTGTGA
Source organism: Hibiscus mutabilis (assembly GCA_019671005.1). NCBI lineage: Eukaryota > Viridiplantae > Streptophyta > Magnoliopsida > Malvales > Malvaceae > Hibiscus > Hibiscus mutabilis. The sequence goes on from JAGYYJ010003235.1 coordinate 16,158, forward strand.
TGCAATTTATCAAAATTACAAAAGATAACATGTTCATCAATTCGTGCATTATTTTAACTTAAATCCAGTTGGTAGTGAAGAATATCAAAACCATATTAAGAAACCAAAATCAATATGTTGAGAGAATATTTCTTGGGTTCGTTTTATCACCTAAAAAAATTTCTGTTTAAATATTTATGTTGACAAAATTAATTAATTTTAAATTATTATTCACAAATCATGAATAGACATGCATACGTATATAGAGAGTCAAACTCTTATCTCATTCGATGGATAGAATGTTGGAATGTCCAAAAGTCTTATTTTGTTTGATTTAGAATACTTAATAAATTATTCATTATATATAATAATCATATTATTCAAGTTCTACCGTGTAAAATATCATAAGTTCCCCTTTTATATTACATGTTTAAATTTTATTAAAATTTTGTTGATAGTTATTCAAACTTATATCATTTGTACAAGTCGTTATAATTATATTTGTGACTTCAAATATAAAAATATATTTACTTGTATTCGATATAAGTCGAAATTAAAAAACTTATATCAATGTCATAATAATGTTATCTTTTATGTATTAACAAAAGAAGAAAAAAAACCAATTAATAGTTGGTCTAACGAGATGAGGGACTAAGTCCTTTAATTAAAGTTAGTAGTTCTAATTTAGCTTTATAAATGGAATAAACTGAAAAAACTAACTATCAGTTGGCCTATTAGGGTGCGAGGGTAGCTTTGTGAATGAAATAAACCGAAAAAACTAAATTTAGTAGTTCAAATTTAGTTTTGTGCAGTGGCGGATGTAGCCTTTGTACACCCTAAAATTTAGATTTTTATCCTATTAATTAATTATTTTATTGATTTTCCCACTCTAAAATTTTATCGGTGCCCACCTTAAAAATGTTTTGTCCTCACCCACATATAAATCATAATAAAAACAGACTAAAATGTTCGTAAGCAATAACTTATTCTTTCTTAGGCAGTCTACAAACAATTCATTTATAACCCTAAATAAAAGCTTAAAAATAATAAATAGTTACAAAAAACATGGAAGATCACTAAAAATATAAGTATATTTCAATTATTATTCTCATTTTTAACTTTTTTTTCTTCCTCAAACTCAAAATTATTTTTAAAGTTTGAGACTCCCAAATCTTTCAAGAAAAAAAGGTATGTATTCTTTATTTATTCAATATATAGAAAGTATATTTCAATTATTATTTAAATTTTGTTTTGTAAGATTTCAAGAGTCCAACACATTTTGTTCCTTCTCTTACGATTGTAACAATACAAATAGGATAGAATAATTGGATAATTAGTGAATTTATGTCTATCATTTTTTTTCTACTTTGGGTTTAGAGTTAAAGTTAAATTAATTGAGACGGGAAGTAGAAATATGATTTTATGAATTAATAATTCTTTATACAAATTTCATCGAATCAATATAACAAAAGCATTCATTTTTTACCGTAGTTTTAGTGATCGAATATAAATTGGTAATAGATACAAATTAGGTTGTTTCGAAATTATTATAGCTTTATAGGTATTATATATCACATCGCTTTGTAATTTTTAATTTGGAGATTTCTGATTCACTAATGTGTTTTTATGGCTAGCGCGAATGGTACGCTTTCATCCCTTTGTTATGCAGGATTGTGCTCAATTCCCACATGGGAAAAATAAATGTTTGCATAAAATTGTCCATAAAGATGTTATATAGGTTTGCCTTTGTAAGTTATAACATAAGAAATTATTTTCTGCTTTTTAAACAAACTTTAAATTATATATGTTTTAGACACAATGGTAGATCCACCATATACTAAGGGTGGTAAGTTATTTACACCCTTGTTTTCTCATTCACTAATATTTGCATTGGTAACTTATTTACGCCGTTGTAAATAAGCATTATTAACTCATTTACACATAGTTGCTTATTATGTTCGCGAACATATAAACGAATATGTTCGCGAAAGCTAAACAAACATGTTCGCGAAAATTAAACGAACATATTTACGAAAACTAAAAGAACCGGGTCTGAACACACTATATAATAAACGGACAAAATTCAAACAAGATGTAAATATACACGTGTCCACCTCAAAAATATTTTTAGATCTGCTACTGACTTTGTGAATGTAATAAATTGGGATGTAATGGTCGCTTCCACACTATATCTTTTATATTAACAAAAGTTTTTTTCTTTTGTCCGCTATTTAAATTTTTAAAAATTAATTTATTTATGAATTTGCCTCCATACTTTCAAACATTTATAGTTTACCTCTCAACCTCAAATCCTGACTCCCTACTTTCAAACATTTATAGTTTACCTCTCAACCTCAAATCCTGACTCCGTCTCTGATTGAGGTGGATATAATCCCCAACATCTAATCATTCATGAACATTAATACTGTATTTTCAAATACTTTCATATGCACGTCTTTAAAAATAAAGAGTTAATGATTTAAACTTGTTCATGAACCATGAATACTGTATTTTTAAAACTTGAAACTATATAATTTCAAAATTCCCAATCATTTTTTATAAAAGAAAATTGGCAACCATTCAAATTGTGTAAACCTAACTTCATACAAAGATATTAGCAATAATAATCCAAAATCGAAGTAGTCAACTTTAAAATAAATAAACTATCATTTCCATTAACAAGAACAAGACCCTCAAGCCTCCTCGAAGCATTATAAATACACCAAATTGAACAGCTCCGATCATCAGCACAAAAACCAACAACTCAACCTAAGCAAAAATGTCAGCCCCGATAACATTCATTTTCTCAGTCCTTCTCCTTCAGCTCCTTTCCGCCTCCCTGACCTCCGCTGCCGATGGCAGTTGGAAACTCCTGCAGAAAAGCATTGGCATCTCAGCCATGCACATGCAGCTCCTTAGAAACGACCGTGTAGTTATGTTCGATAGAACCGATTTCGGGCCATCGAATTTGTCGCTCCCCAAAGGGAAGTGCCGTAACGATCCAACCGACACGGCGCTCCAAGTGGATTGCACGGCTCACTCGGTCGAGTATGATTTTTTTGCCAATAAATTCAGGGCTCTCACGGTCCAAACCGACGTTTGGTGCTCTTCGGGCAGCATCATGGCAGACGGTAACCTGGTCCAAACCGGTGGTTTCAACGACGGTGAACGACGGGTCAGGGTGTTCAGCCTGTGCAGGACCTGCGATTGGAATGAAATACCAAACGGATTAGCGGCAAAAAGATGGTATGCCACTAACCATTTATTGCCCGATGGAAGACAAATCATTGTCGGTGGTCGAGGACAGTTTAACTACGAGTTCGTCCCTAAAAACCTTGTCGCTAATAAGATCAATTTGCCTTTCTTGTCGGAAACCAATGAAAAGGAGTCGAGAACAATCTCTACCCTTTTGTTTTCCTCAACGTTGATGGAAACTTGGTCATTTTCGCTAACAATCGAGCCATCTTGTTCGATTATGTCAACAGTAAAGTCGTCAGAACTTATCCTACAATCCCCGGTGGTGACCCTCGAAGCTATCCGAGCACCGGGTCTGCCGTTTTGCTTCCGTTGAAGAACTTGAAAGCTGCAGCCATTCAGGCTGAAGTTCTGGTTTGCGGCGGTGCACCTAAAGGAGCTTACCTCAATTCTTTAAAAGGTGTTTTCATGAAAGCATTGGATACATGTGCACGGATCACTATAACCGACCCGAATCCACAATGGGTCATGGAGACTATTCCTTTGGCTAGAGTCATGGGTGACATGATATTGCTTCCGGACGGCAACGTCTTGCTCATCAATGGCGCAGGTTCCGGGTCAGCAGGATGGGAACAGGGCCGAGACCCGGTTTTGAGTCCTGTCTTGTACCGACCTGATAATGTCATCGGCTCAAGATTCGCAGTTCAAAACCCGACAACGATCCCTCGGATGTACCATTCCACGGCAGCATTGCTTCGTGACGGTAGAGTTTTAGTTGGCGGAAGCAATCCTCATGCGTTTTACAACTTTACCGGCGTACTTTTCCCTACCGAACTAAGCTTAGAGTCATTTTCTCCGGCTTACTTGGACGCTAAATTCGACGATTTACGACCGACGATCATTGCTCCTAAGTCGATGTCGGGGATCAGATACAGGAAGAAATACACAATCCAAGTGGTGATTTCAGGTGGCGAAGTCGATGAAAGCTCGATTTCAGTAACAATGTTTGCACCGGCTTTCAACACACATTCCTTCTCAATGAATCAAAGGTTGCTTGTCCTTGGGAATGACAAAGTGACGGCTTTGGGGAACTCGACGTATAACGTCGATGCCACGACGCCACGGTCGGGAAATCTTGCGCCGTCGGGATTTTATCTCTTGTTTGTGGTTCATCAAGGCATTCCAAGTCAAGGTATTTGGGTCAGGTTGTGGTAAACTAAAACAATTGTCTCATTCCATGGATGGAATGTTAGAACGTCCAAAAGTCTTATTTTGTTTGATTAAGTTTATTTTCTATGTTATTCATTATATAAATTATTTAATAATGTTCGAGCTATAATGTGTAAGATATCGTGTATGAGTTTTCAATTCAGATTATATAATAATTTAAGTTCATTAATAAGTTTATTTTCTATGTCTATTTTGATCTTGGTTCAGATATATTTTAATTATCAATTCAATGACAGACCTCATACACATTTGTTAGATCATTTAAAAAGTTTAAATTTGTTAGGAATCATTAAAAATCTGAACTTAATTGGGAACTATATATTTATATATTATAGAGTTTTTCATTAATTTTTGGGAGAAGAACAAGTGCCATCGATCCCTTTTGTGTTCAACCTCTATACAATCCGTACATACTTTTATAATGATGGATTTTTATGACAGTTACAAACTTATGTAAATGAGTAATAATTAGGGTAAACTATCTGGGGCTACGACCTATGTGTGGGGAGATAAGGATGGATTGTGTAAGAGATTTATCTGGAGCTACAGCTCAAGGCTACGACCTATTTTCCGATATATGTGTTGGTGTAAAATGGAATCCGTGTATTCATTTGTTATATTGTCCACGAGAATTAAATTGTGTTTAATTATGCTATATTTATGTGAGAATATGATAAATGATCCCAAACATGATGCCTAATTGTGTTACCATACTATTCTTGATGATAGATTGTCATGCATGTCATGTTATTTTGTTACGCTTGTTATGACTACCTCACTAGGCTATATAAGCCTAACATATGTGTGTCTCATACATTTTTTAGGATCTTGAGATCTCCCGAGCTCGATCGTGTAATCTCCCGGTTACAAGTCACTTCCGCAAGTTATATGCATGTTTACTTTCGTTTTCGAACTCCTAGTAGGGTGGAATAAGGTCCAAACATGTTGAAATGACCTATTTTGATATGATTGTATAAGCCTAAAATAGCCTAAGTGATGTATGTGTAAAATGGTATGTTTTGGGGTTTGTAACCTAGTTAAAATGAGATTAAACGCACTAATTAGTAAAATCCTAGTAAACGGATTCGATACGTCCTAAAATTTGCTACACAATTAGAAATATTGTTTTTATGATTGCTGGTAAATTTTGGTAAAATTTGGATAACAATTGCTAGATTAATTCGAATAAAAACCAGTAAAATCTGTCATTACAGGTCAGAGGGTATCGATACGGGTGATGACGTATCGATATGGTCCTTGCATAATTAGTCTAGTCAATCCCAGTCAAACAAGGCATATCAATACGGTTTGGGCGTATCGGTACGGAATTTGGTCACTGAAATCTGGATGAGAAAAAAATATCGATACGGTCATAGAGCGTATCGGTACGGGGTTAATGCGGTTAATGTATATCGATATTGGATTAGCTGTATCGGTACAGGTTTGACATCCTTTAAATCTGGACAATTGAAAATATGACCACCGAACTATTTAATTGGTCTTATTTTGACCAACATCTGTTAAAATGGAACGGAGAGGTTATGTGGCAATTAAAGAAAATGTTAGGGGAATAAGTAAAAATAATTGAGAGGAGACTCAAACATGGGCCGCTTTGATGTGTAAATTCACACAAACAATTAAATCAATTCAAATCATTAAATTAAAAATGAAAATATTTTAAATATATTTAACGTATAATTAAATTAATATTTAAAATAAAAATAAATTTATGATTTTATATTTTTAAATTAAATTGAACTTTTTTACACATTTATTCTAATAATTTCACATAAATAATATTAAATTGAGTTATTTAATTTAATCAATAATTTTAATTTTTATTAAATATGTTAATTTAATTTAAAAATATAAAAACCATAAATCATTAATTTATTTAAGATATTTAAATATCTTAATTCAATAAGTTTAAGTTCTTTTTCACATATTTAATAAAAATAAAAATTATCGATTAAATTAAATAACCTGATTCAATATTATGTATATGAAATTATTAAAATAAATATGGAAAATATTCAATTTAATTTAAAAATATAAAAAATATAATTCTATTTTTATATTGAATTTATATTTACCTATACACTAAATATATTTAAAATAATTTTATTTTTAATTTAATGATTTGAATTGATTTAATTATTTGTGTGGATTTACACATCAGAAGTAACTCAGGTTTGAGTCTCATTTCAACTATTTTTACTCATTCCCCTAACATTTACTGCATTATAATATATATATATATATATATATATATAAAAGGGTGCAATTTATATCAAGGGTAAACTACATAAATGGTCCGCCAACTACGATCCAATACTTTGTTGAGTCCCTTGACTATGACCGAATTAGTCGGGAACCTATTTGTTACTTTTCATAATCAGGCGACTCAACAAACAATTAGGTCATAGTCAGGAGACTCAACAAACAATTGGGTCATATTCGTTACCATTTTTGTAGTTTACCCTTATATCAATAAGATTAAGTTGGCATAATGGTAAAGGCTTGGGATTTTAACCTAAAGGTCTTTCAACCCACGCCAAGGTCATACTTCTCCTTTAATTTTTCTTTAACCATGTGGTGACAACCTGATTAGAGAAAAATAAATCTATTAAATATTAAATAAATTAAAAATTAAAATACAAATAAATTCATCTAATCAGGTGATGACACTTGTCACCATATGACAGGTGTCATGACACGTGTTGTCATTCGATTGGTTGATTAATTTTATTTAATTAAATTAAAATTAGGACCAAACTGATATGATATGTTACTAACAGGGATCAGATGTGTTTTTATACAAATTTTCTTTAACTACCACGCCACATAATGGTTGATGGACAAAACAGGACCAACTAAATAGTTCGGTGGTCAGATTTTCAGCTTTTTTAGTAGGGGCGTTGAAAAGAGAACGAACCCAATAGTTGGTGGTCAATCATGTAGTTTATCCTAATAATAATAATAAAAAAAAGAAAAATCAATAAAACTTACACCATAAGTCACTCAAATATTAGTAAGTTTACAAATAAGTCATTAAATTTTAAAAAGTTGCAATTAAGTCACTCAATTAATCGATTCTAATAAGGTCACAATGCCTTTAAATCATAAACAACAATATGATGTGGAATATTTTAATCATGAAATATACATATATTTTAAAAGGTTACAATTGAGTCGTGAGTTAATCAATTGTAATGATCAAGTCGTGTGCAATATAAAATCTAATTGTTTATAGTTCTCGATGAACCCCAATTCCATAATAAGATTAGAATGGCAAAATTACCCAAACTGGGGTGCCCCGACCTGATCCGACCGGGTTCTCCCCCCCTAAAATTTTGGGGATCGAGGCGGGGCTTGAAAAGCATGAAGTTGGAGGCGGGTTCGGATATATGCTAGAAATTCCCCACCCCACCCCACCCCAATATAATTTTATTATATATATATATATATATTATTATGTTTATAAAAAACATCACTATATATAAACACTTTTATGGCTTTTAAGTTGTTTTATTTGTTTGTGCTTATCGTAAAATTTTGTTAGATGTTGTTCAAGTTTTAATATATTCGATTCCGACGGTCAATAGTTCAAGTTTATTCTTTTAAATATGTAATTTAACATGTGGGCAATTTAAAATTGGTTTTATGTTATTTTTTATATAGAATTAAAGTCTCTTGAAACTATAATTTGTGATTGTGGTGGAGGATTGGTCGGATCTAATCTTTATCATCGACAAAGATTAAAAATTTTAAAATTTTTCAAGTCGAGACGGTGCGGGGTCGGGTTTAGGGGTTAGTATATAGGCGCGAAGCAGGTAAATTAATATTTGAATTCGGGGCGGGATCGGGTTAATAGCTTATAGATCGGGGCAAGTTCGGGGCAACCAAAAACCCTCCCTTTGCCATCCCTAAATAAATTCATATTGATCTTTTTACTCGATTCATCATATTACATACCTAGGACTCTCTCTCAAAAGCCAAAAAATCACTCAAAATATTCAATCTTCTTAAGCTTCGATCTATGATATCCATCACAGATAACCTCCTTCTCAAGATATATTATTCCTCTCACCAACGTCAACTCTTTCATTGTTTAGATCGTTAAATGGATCCTCGATCTTCAAGAAGCCCAAAACCCAAATCATCCTTTTGTAACAAAATTAATTGAGTGATTCAATTGTAATTTTTTGAAATATGATGACTTATTTGTAAATTTACAAATAACAAAGTAGTAAGTGGTGTAATTATCCTACAAAAAAGTAATTAAAAATGTTTTTTTCTTTGCAAATAAGATTTTATTGAATATTATGGTCATACAAAACCTTTGACCTAAGTTCTGAGCCTAACTAAAAATCTCTCTAAGCCCCATTAAAAATGTTTTCTACCTGTACCTTTTAACATCCGTATGAGATTAAACAACACAATGATTTGATTGTTACAATCGATTAATTAAATGACTAGATTGTGTCTTTATGAAATACGATGACCCATTTATAAACTAACTAATAATAATGTGACTTGTGACGCAATTTATCAAAATTACAAAAGATAGCATGTTCATCAATTCGAGCATTATTTTATCTTAAATACACTTGGTAGTGAAGGATATCAAAACCACATTAAGAAACCAAAATTAATATGTTGAGAGAATATTTCTTGGGTTCGTTTTATCACCTAAAAATTTCTCTATGTTTAAATATTTATGTTGACAAAAATAATTAATTTTGAATTATTATTCACAAATCATGAATAGACATACATACACACGTATATATAGTGAGAGTCAAACTCTTATCTCATTCAATGGATAGAATGTTGGAATGTCCAAAAGTCTTATTTTGTTTGACTTAGAATACTTACTAAATTATTCATTATACTATTAAAAAATAAATTATGCATTAGATATAATAATTAATATTATTCAAGTTCTACTATGTAAAATATCATAACTAAGTTCTTTTATATTACATGTTTAAATTTTATTAAAATTTGTTGATAGTTATTTGAACTTATATCATTTGTACAACTCATTGTAATTATATTTGTGAATTCAAATATAGAAAATATATTTACTTCTTGTAATCGATATAAGTCGAAATTAAAAAACATGAATGTTATCTTTTATGTATTAAAAAAAGAAGAAGAAAAACCAATTAGTAGTTGGTCTAACCAGATGAGGGGTAAGTCCTTTAGGTAGGGTTAGTAATTTAAATTTAACTTTGTCAATAAAATAAACTGAAAAAATTAACTATCAATTGGCCTATCAGGCGGCTTCCACAATATATCTTTTTTTATATTAACAAAAGAAAAAGGAAAACTAATTATGTATTGACCTATCGAGATAAGAGACTAGGTTTTTTAAGTAAGGTTAGAGGTACAAATTTAACTATGTGAATAGAATAAGCTAGGAAGAGAGGACTGATCCTTTATGTACTACCCGATCAAGATTAATTTATTTACAAATTAACATTAGTGATTATATAAAAATGTTGTTGGTTAATTATTTTAAAACAAGAAAACACAAAAGAATATTGAGGTTACATATAATCCCCAACATCTAAATCATTCATGAACATGAATACTGTATTTTCAAACACTATCATATGCACGTCTTTAAATATAATAATAAAGAGTTAATGATTTAAAATTGTTCATGAACCATAAAATACCAACCATTTAATAATAAAGAGTTAAATTTTTTTATATAATAAAGAGTAAACTTGAAATTATATAATTTCAAAAATACCAATCATTTTTATTAAAAGAAAATTGTCAATCATTCAAATGATGTAATCCTAACTTCAAACACAGAAATTAGCAATAATAATCCAAAATCGAAGGAGTCAAGTTTAAAATAAATAAACTATCATTTCCATCAACAAGAACAAGTACCCCAAGCCTTCACCAGGCATTATAAAGAGGACCAAATTCAACATCTTCGATCATCAGCGCAAAAAACCAACACCCTAAATCAAAGCAAAAATATCAGCCCCGACCTTCATTTTCTCATTTCTTCTTCAGCTCCTCTTTGCCTCCACGACCTCCGCCGCCGATAGCAGTTGGCAACTCTTACAAAAAAGCATCGGCATCGGCATCTCAGCCATGCACATGCAACTTCTTAGAAACGACCGTGTGGTTATGTTCGATAGAACCGATTTTGGGCCATCGAATTTGTCACTTCCAAAAGGGAAATGCCGGAACGATCCAACCGACACGGCGCTCCAAGTGGATTGCACAGCTCATTCGGTCGAGTACGATGTTTTCGCCAATAAATTCAGGGCTCTCACGGTCCAAACCGACGTTTGGTGCTCTTCAGGCGCCATCATGCCTGACGGTAACTTAGTCCAAACCGGTGGTTTCAACGACGGCGAACGTCGGGTCAGGGTGTTCAGCCCATGCAGGACATGCGATTGGAATGAAATACCAAACGGATTAGCGGCAAAAAGATGGTATGCCACTAACCATTTATTGCCCGATGGAAGACAAATCATTATCGGTGGTCGAGGACAGTTTAACTACGAGTTCGTCCCTAAAAACCTTGTCGCTAATAAGATCAATTTGCCTCTCTACCCTTTTGTTTTCCTCAACGTCGACGGAAACTTGTTCATTTTCGCTAACAATCGAGCTATCTTGTTGGAGAACGTATCCCGCAATCCCCGGCAGTGACCCTCGAAGCGATCCTTGCACCGGGTCTGCCGTTTTGCTTCCATTGAAGAACTTGAAAGCTGCAGCCATTCAAGCTGAAGTTCTGGTTTGTGGTGGCGCTCCTAAAGGAGCTTACCTCAATTCTTTATAAGGTGTTTTCATGAAAGCATTGGATACATGTGCACGGATCACTATAACAGACCCGAATCCACAATGGGTCATGGAGACTATGCCTTTGGCTAGAGTCATGGGAGACATGATATTGCTTCCGAACGGCAACGTCTTGCTCATCAATGGCGCAGGTTCCGGGTCAGCAGGATGGGAGCAGGGTCGAGACCCGGTTCTGACTCCGGTCTTGTATCGACCCGACAACGGTATCGGCTCACGATTTGAGACACAAAACCCGACAACCATCCCTCGGATGTACTATTCCACTGCAGCATTACTTCGTGACGGTAGAGTTTAGTCGGCGGGAGTAATCCTCATGCGTTTTACAACTTTACCGGCGTACTTTTCCCTACTGAACTAAGCTTAGAAGCATTCTCTCCGGCTTACCTGGATGCTAAATTCGACAATTTACGACCGAGGATCATTGCTCCAAAGTCGATGTCGGGGATCAGATACAGGAAGAAATTCGCAATCCAAGTGGTGATTCCTGGTGGCGAAATCGATGAAAGCTTCATATCTGTAACAATATTTGCACCGGCTTTCAACACACATTCATTCTCGATGAACCAAAGGTTGCTTGTTCTTGGGAATGACAAAGTGACGGCTTTGGAAAGCTCAACGTACAACGTTGAGGCCACGACGCCACGGTCGGGAAACCTTGCGCCGTTGGGGTTTTATCTTCTATTTGTGGTCCATCAAGACATTCCAAGTCAAGGTATTTGGGTTAGGTTCTGGTAAACGAAAATAGAAGGAAAAAAGAAAACATTCATTTAGATTTCTAAAGAAAACATTCATTTTGATGGGTTTCAATTGTTAAACCAAAAATGTTAGTGTTTTGTATGTTTGAAAAAGGTTTTATAATCTAATGTGTACATTTCTTGCCTTTTTTTTTGTTGAGTTAATTTCACCACACATCTTCATTTTAAACTATTCTCTAAATTTTTAAATGTTATAATTGCATCCCAAATTATGGCTCTCATTTTAAATCGGTCATCAAACTTTTGAATACTCAAATTTCATCCCAAAACTATGATTCTTATTTTAAATTGGTCACCAAACTTTTAAACATTCTAATTTTCATCATTAAATTATCGTTAATGTCACATCATATTATTACTTAATACACATTCATGCTTACAGGGCAATTAACAAATTTTATAACAGTTATATAACATGGGATATAATTAACACATATTGATAATTTAGGGATGAAACTAGAATAATCAAAAGTTTGGAGTTTACTTTAGAATGGGTCATAATTTGGAAATAAAAACGTTCAAAAATTCTATCTTTACTTATATTGTTGATTTGGACCATAACATGTCATAAGAATGAAACCAAAACTTAATATCTTGAGACAATATTTCTTAGGTTGGCTTATCACCTAAATATTCTCTGTTGACAAACGTAAAAGTAATACATTTTTTCTCGGCAATATGTTTTATTATTGATTAATCACAAAGCCCTAATTCGAATTGCGTGCCTCGTTAGAAATCTTCTTAAACTTAAATTGAGAAAAAGAGTACAACATATTCAGATATACATCATTAAGTAGGGACGAACGCATGATTCTGTATAAGGGAGTGCGATCTATTAGGAAGCTATATTAGAAATGTAAGAGTGCAAAATTACAAAATTTTAGGAGTGCAGAATTAGATTATCAATAGAAAATATAGGGGAATTTAAAATTTTTAGGGGGTGCAGCTGCCCCCCAGCACCCATGGGTCCGTCCCTGTCATTAAGTAATACATTATTTGTTATATATAGTAATCAGGCTTGAACCCAACAAGTATTCTAGTGAAAAAGCGGATAATGTTCATCTTAAGAGACACGAGTTCAAATCGCTATGCCTACATGGTGTATGTACATTGTCAAAGGGTTAAGAATATCTATGAACAAATATTACCTTATAATCACCTTTAGACCATTCAAAAAAAACCAGACTACGACAAGATTCAAATCATAAATCTTGCTTAAAAGATGTAATGTCACGTCCTGCTAGACTAACAGGTTTTAAAAAATCTCCAACTATTTTGAAAAAATTAATGAAGTCTCAATTATTTTATCCAATTAAATCATCATAAAAGAAAGATTCATCACTTAAGTCCTTTATTCGATTGTTTGTCATTAATTGTTGTTGTGCTAACATATCGATAACCTTATTGATGTGAAAATTAGAAGTTTAAAATTAGAGGGTTTATTAGGAGAAATTTGCTCATACAATGATCAAATCTTTACAAACACACAATGCACAAACCACAAACGTTTTTTGTATAGTTTTTACAAACAATATTTTGGGATTTTGAATGAAGTTTTTCGTTTTTCACTTACCACAATCTGACCCAAATGCCTTGACTGGGAATGCCTTGATGAACCACGAACAAAAGATAAAATCCTGACGGCGCAAGATTTCCCGACCGTGGCGTCGTGGCATCGACGTTATACGTCGAGTTTCCCAAAGCCGTCACTTTGTCATTCCCAAGAACAAGCAACCTTTGATTCATCGAGAAAGAATGTGTGTTGAAAGCCGGTGCAAACATTGTTACCGACACAGAATTTTCATCCACTTCGCCACCAGGAATTACCACTTGGATGGTGTATTTCTTCCTGTATCTGATCCCCGACATAGACTTAGGAGCAATGATCTTCGGTCGTAAATTGTCGAATTTAGCATCCAGGTAGGCCGGAGAGAATGCTTCTAAGCTTAGTTCAGTAGGGAAAAGTACGCCGGTAAAGTTGTAAAACGCACGAGGATTGATTCCGCCGACTAAAACTCTACCATCACGAAGTAATGCTGCCGTGGAATGGTACATCCGAGGGATCGTTGTCGGATTTTGCGTCTCGAATCGTGAGCCGATACCGTTGTCAGGTTGATACAAGACCGGAGTTAAAACCGGGTCTCGACCCTGTTCCCATCCTGCTGATCCGGAACCTGCGCCGTTGATGAGCAAGACGTTACCGTCCGGAAGCAATATCATGTCACCCATGACTCTAGCCAAAGGCATAGTCTCCATGACCCATTGTGGATTCGGGTCGGTTATTGTGATCCGTGCACATGTATCCAAGGCTTTCATGAAAACACCTTTTAAAGAATTGAGGTAAGCTCCTTTAGGAGCACCGCCGCAAACCAGAACTTCAGCTTGAATGGCTGCAGCTTTCAAGTTCTTCAACGGAAGCAAAACGGCAGACCCCGTGCTCGGATAGCTTCGAGGCTCACCGCCGGGGATTGTGGGATACGTTCTGACAACTTTATTGTTGACATAATCGAACAAGATTGCTCGATTGTTGGCGAAAATGAACAAGTTTCCATCGACGTTGAGGAAAACAAAAGGGTAGAGATTGTTCTCGACTCCTTTGTCATTGGTTTCCGACAAGAAAGGCAGATTGATCTTATTAGCGACAAGGTTTTTAGGGACGAACTCGTAGTTAAACTGTCCTCGACCGCCGACAATGATTTGTCTTCCATCCGGCAATAAATGGTTAGTGGCATACCATCTTTTTGCCGCCAATCCGTTTGGTATTTCATTCCAATCGCATGTCCTGCACGGGCTGAACACCCTGACCCGACGTTCGCCGTCGTTAAAACCACCAGTTTGGACCAGGTTACCGTCTGCCATGATGCTGCCCGAAGAGCACCAAACATCGGTTTGGACCGTTAGAGCCCTGATTTTATTGGCAAAAACATCGTACTCGACCGAATGAGCCGTGCAATCCACTTGGAGCGCCGTGTCGGTTGGATCGTTGCGGCATTTCCCTTTGGGCAGTGACAAATTCGATGGCCCGAAATCGGTTCTATCGAACATAACCACACGGTCGTTTCTAAGGAGCTGCATGTGCATGGCTGAGATTCCTATGCTTTTTTGTAGAAGTTGCCAGCTGCCATCGGCGGCGGAGGTCAGGGAGGCGGAAAGGAGGTGAAGGAGAAGGACTGAGAAAATGAAAGTGATCGGGGCTGACATTTTTGGTTTGATTGGGGTGGTGGTGTTTTTGTGTTGATGGTCGAAGCTGTTGTGTTTGGTCCTATTTATAATGCTTCGTAAAGGAGAGTGGTTGACCACTTCGATTTTGGATTATTATGAAACTTGCAAGGTTTGAAATTTGGCTTATTTTTTATTGAAGACGTGCATATGAATTAATTAGAATATAGTATTAATGATTCATGAATAATTAAAATGTTTTGTTTTTTTATTATTTTTTTGTTATTTCATCTTTTGTTTTTTTAATTTT
Source organism: Hibiscus mutabilis (assembly GCA_019671005.1). Taxonomy (NCBI): domain Eukaryota; kingdom Viridiplantae; phylum Streptophyta; class Magnoliopsida; order Malvales; family Malvaceae; genus Hibiscus; species Hibiscus mutabilis. Next base: position 31,620 of record JAGYYJ010003235.1, read on the forward strand.
AATAAAAATTTTGCTCTTAGGAAACGTGATTTCTCTGCTTTTGTGGTACACTTCTTATTAGATTTTGTAGTTTATTTCATTTAATGCTTGGTACGATTTCAGCATACTGTAGCGATCGTTTGGTGCTCGTATAGAGATCCTCACGGCGCTAATTTTTTTTATTTGATTCTGCCGGTGGTCATAGAAAAGATTGATCCTCACTCGTTTGATGGTTTGTTAGCCTATGTAATCAGAACTGTGTAGCGGAGCAATCTGTCTGTTAGTTTGGTTCGCTCACCACTCATTTTTATCTCGTAAAGCATCTCGTTTAGCTAAAAACAATGAGATTTAGAAAGGTTTCTGGGTTTTGATGGTATGCTAATCTTCATGAAAGGTTTGCTTTTCTTTTGCAACTTTGTATGAGATTTTTTTAGTCTTTTTTTAATGCAATGTATTTGTAATATCTTTCATGTTGGTTAATAAAATTTAGATGCCATTATTCAAAAAAAATGTTGGGAAACATTTGTACTATAATATCTTTTTAGATTATTCCAAAAAAAAATATTAAGGAACATTTGTACCTTAATATCTTTTGGATTATCTTGTTTCAAAATAGTTTAAAAATAAAATAAGTATTAAAATTTTTTCTTGAATAGTTTCAAGATTATTATAAGGTAAATGTTCATAATTTTTAACTCTTTAAAATTTGACACGTGATTTGATTTTTAATTTTTTTAAAATATTAATAAACTTTATTCTTTTATAAAAAATCCTAAATTTCATACGGAATTCTAAATACGTAAATTTCTAAGTCTCGAATATCATCCGTCGTTGTCAATTCAACCTTTTCGATGATCTCCTCCGTCAATGAACATTTTCTCTCTTCTTTGTCGATCGTCTCCTCTTTTCTTTATTTTTGACAATGCCATTCGACCTTGAAAATATTGATGGTGCAGCCGTGGTCAAACCTAACAACAAACGATGGGTGAGGAGGGCGGCGGCCGACGTGAAAGTGAAAGGGTGATTATTTGAATTCTTTTCAAAGAAAATGGAACTTATAAGTTTTAACAGCCGTTGCCGAATTTACTTAGAAATAATAACAAAATAAAACGTTAAATATTTTTAATAAAAAATATTAAATATTAATACAAAAAATATAATTTAAAAATTTATTTTACAGTTAAGCCTTTAAAATATTATAACAACAACAATCATTTTCCCACTTTTATGTCCACCTGACTCGTTTATTTTTATATTGGATATTATAATTAAGGAATCTATTGGTATTTCGAATTATTATGTAACGTAACAAAACACATTCGTTAACTTTTTATGCTAATAAATCTATTATTAATTATTCCAAAACACTATTAATATGATTAATTTTTTCATATTAATGTATTCAGTAATATCCATCAAACAAAATAAGACTTTTAGACATTCCAACATTCTGTGCATTGAATGAGATAAGAGTTTGACTATATATTATATATTATATATTTTCATGATTGGTGATTAATAATTTTAAAAATTAATTACATATGCTTGTCAACTGAAATATTTAAAAGAGAGAATTTGTAGGTGATAAACCAACCAAAGAGGTATATTCTCTCAAGATATTAAGTTGTGATTTTTTTTAAAACTTTTGATATTATTTGACTTCGATTCGAATTTAAACCTTTAACATTAAAAGCATTATCTTATATCATGAAGTCAAATTAATTCTTATGAATTGATATAGATAGGTAATCCCATGTAGTTGCAATAAGTTATAATAATATAAAATTTAGGCTTTAATTTAATTCGTGATAAGTTCGAATATTATGATTTATTAATTTTTCATTCTATTTCGTAATTTTATTGTGTGAACTGTCACTAATCTCCGAACTCTTACCTCTATTTTATAAATCAATAATATTTATATACACTAAGTTAACGCCTCACTTATGTAGGAGAATTTATAATTTAATAATAATATATAATTATAAATTATTTTTCATTAACTTTTAAGAACTTGTTTTGTTTATTAAGTTATATTTTATGAGAAATAAATTTATAATAATACTTTAGGGTTTAATATATACAACCAACATATGAATTAAGTTGGGAACAATCATTTTAAAATTGATAATTTAAAATAATTTTTTTTCTCTATATGGATTAGTGAATGAATTTTGTGAGTGAATATATAAAAGAAACTATTTTAAATACATTATTTTGAAAATAAAAAATGAATTTACAAGAAAGTCATGTACGGGTCCTTAATTAATTTTTTGAACAAATATGATCGAGCTCTTTAAATATATCAATTAGAATGTTACTATTAATTATATAATATTTTCTTAACCGTTACAATTAGATTTATGATATATCAATTAAAATGTTACTATTAATTATTTGTTCATAGTGAGGTTAGATGGATACAAATATTAAGTCGACCGACAATCATTCGACAATTTTTTGACTGTCAGTGGAACTTTACTAATATTTATAAATACCAATAAAATTGGAGAAATTCTAACCCTAGCGGGGCTTCTCTTTCTTTTTCATTTGAACATTAGCGATTTAATTTTTTATTTATTATTTGTCTAATCAGCGGCGACATTAATTTTAGTATTGGTTGTCGACTGTCGATAATTTATTTTTTTTATTTTCATTTGTTTGTTTTGTTTTTTTCACATATGTTGTGCTTTTTCTATCACTATGACACGTTTTCTCTGTCTTTATAGTACATTTCTATAGTTACTTTGTAGACTTTTGGTGTTCGTACGGTGACTCTCACAACACTTGTTTTTTATTTATATTTGTCGGTGGTCACGTAGAGTTTGATTCCCTTTTGAGTTGTTTACAGATGTAATTTATCATCTTTTTTTGGGAATATGCGTGAAAGATGGTTGCTGTCAATTTTGGGAATTTCATCTAGTTCGTGTTTTGACAACTCTTCAAGGATCCTTCCTACAATTGACCTAGAGATTTTCTTTGGTGTTAAGAGGAAGTGTATGATCTGACTGGTGCATCGTTTATCTTTTATTTTTAGATTATCATTATCTTTCTTGTTGTTTTTGATATTCTAAAAATTTCTAAGTCATGTTATATTTTTATTTTTGTTTATTAATAAAGTTGTCTGGTTAATGCGTCAAAAAATAAATTATTTTATAGTGGATATAAGTAAGTATATTCTTATATAATTATTAGTTACACATGTCACTTTAAATTTGTGCATAATTTATTTTTTATAGACCATTTTCTTTAAATGCAAGCACTATTCTAACCCTCCAATTTTGTTCTAGGAAGCATTGACATTAATGATGTACAATATTTTAGGCTTCAAAGATGTTAAAAGTGTATCTTTCTGGTTATGTATATAATTCAATACTTTGTCTAACATTAAATTTTTTTTATCAATAAATTTGTACGATTTTATTCAAGGATCATATAAGCAACCAATATCCGCATAAGTTTTGTTAAAAACCTCCCTAAATCTATTGGAGTAAAAGAGTGCCCACACGTATATTAAAAATAAAGACAAGACACTAAAGAAAAGCAAACAACCTCCCAAAGCATGAAACAACCAAAATCAGCCTCACAAAGAAAGCCGAGCCGAGCCATAGCATGCACGCATCCATCCAACCCATCTCTGCCCAAAACCCATTCGTAGCATGATATTCTCCAAAAAAAAACCCAATTCACACAATCGTACGCCTTCTCGAAGTCCAATTTCAAAACAAAACCTCCCGGCGATGATTTTCGCAACGAGTGGATCACCTCATTGGCCAACAAGACCCCATCCACTATCTGTCGGACACGTATGAACGTCGATTGTGTGTCACTAATCACAACATCCAACGCACCTTGTAACCGACCAGCAAGGGTTTTTGCGAGAATTTTATATACTGAATTAATCAACGTGATCGGTCTATAGTCGCCTAGTACTTTAGGCTCAGACTTCTTCGAAATGAGAACGAGGAAAGCTGAATTAGCCCCCTTCGGCAAATGACCCGTCTCATAAAAGTTCCACATAAACTTCATGATGTCTTCCTTAACAAAATCCCAGCTCTTCCTGAAAAACTCAAAATTAAAGTCGTCCGACCTGAAGCCTTCGAACCATCACAACTCCAAACAGCAGCTTTAACTTCCTCAACAGTGAAAGGCGCTAACAAAACATTCACACCCCCTTCCTGCAACTGAACAAAATCAGCCTCTAACTACCATGTACAGAACCGAACAGCCATAGAGAATTCCCTCCGAAATTCCCTCACCACATAATTCCGTAACCGAGATGGATCCGATTCCCATTTTCCATTTACCCAAAAACTGGAAATGTAATTTCTAGCAGCTCATATTTTTGCCGATCGGTGGAAGAATGTTGTATTTCTATCGCCTTCCTTTAGCCAAATAACCCGAGACTTTTAACGCCACAAATTTTTTTTACGGCGCATAGCCTGCCACAGCGCTTGTGTCCATTGATGCCTCTCCCCCAACAACTCCTCTCCCACACCACCTGCAGCCACTATCGTATCACCCTCTTCAATTTTGCGTTGAATATCAATCAATTGCTTTTCAACATCTCCAAACGCCGTAACATTTCAATCACACAAAAACAATTTTAAGGATCGCAACTTAAGCATAATATTATCCTGGCCGATTCCAGCATTTGACAACCTAGTCTATTCCGCCTCAACCTTTCTCACATTACTACGATTATCGACTCACGTGTTCAAAAAACGGAAAGGCCTCGGCCCCCCAATCTTGCACATCGTTCAATAAAATAATCAGATAATGATCAGAGATTGTGCGAGGCAAAGTTACCTGATGCAATTGAGTGAATTTGTCCATCCAAGCTGCCGAAACTAGAAAGCGATCCAAACAACTACACTGATTACCATGCCCAAACCACGTGAAGGCTTTCCCCGGCACCGGTACATCCACTAGACTCGCATCATTAATGAACTGACAAAATTCTTCCATGTCATGCGGTGTCTATGAACATCCCGACCTCTCTGCGGCAAGTCGCACCTCATTAAAATCACCACCCACACCCCACGGCCTCTCGAATTCCGTCATAACACTGACAATTTCACCCCACAAGACAACTTGATCTGACACGTTTCCGGGTGCATACACCGAGATCACACACCCATCAAACCCGCGATGAATCCAATAGTCTTTAACTAACACATAATGACAAGCTACCATCGCTAATTCAAGCTGAAATCAGCCCAACTCCCATATAACAAAGATGCCACCACTAGCTCCCACCGATAATGCAAACTGATCAGAAGGCCAAAGACGCCTCACCATATCTCCTGAAACTTCCTCCAAAATTACTTGTACTTTTGCTAAATTATCCAAAAAAATACTTATACTTTCGTTATAAGTCACCAATATTATGGGTTAACCAGACGGGATTTTTGTTATGGCTTTCGGTCTTTGTTTGCCGGTGCTATGTTGATTATTTTGTTGTATCCCCTTTCACATGTACTTTTTTTCTCCGTAGGCGGGTGGTTTTGTTAAATTATAAATTTTAGGTACATTTGGGAAAAAAATTAAAGAAGGTTAGATTTTTTTGAAATATATTTATTTTAAGTTTAAAATTTAAATTGTAGAAAAAAATTATTATGGTTTCATTTTATCTAAAACCCAATAATTGATATAGAAATATTTTTTTTAGAAATATAAATAATTTGCTAGTTGCAAGTTTGAGTATGTACCAAGAACTTTTTTATTAATTATTATGGAAGCATTTTTATTAATTTTAAAATCTAAAATGTAGAAATAAAGGTTTTTCTTGTTGTTTATTTTATATAATACCAAATAATTAACACGTAAGTATTTTTTTTAAAAAGGTAAATACATTTTCTAGTTGAAGTTTTAGTATGGATCAAAAAATTATTTTAAGATTTACGTGTGATCTATTTTTAGTCATGTTTTATTCCTTTTATATTGTATCTTAATTTATTTCATAATTATATAATTTATTATTGCGTTTTAATTCAGAGAAAATTGGTATATTGATGTATAATGCAATTCTTTTATATAAGCAAAAGCCTTCAAGTGAATTGACTAATATTTTGACACCTGAATGACTTGAAATTTAAACTGCATAATCCAATAAGTGTCCCAGTAAAAAAAACAGATGATGCTCATCTTAAGAGTCAAGACACGAGTTTAAATTACTTTATTTACAAGTGTTTGTGCAATATCAAAAATAGTTAAGAATATATATAAATAAATATTATCTTGTAATTACCTTTAAAATATATATATATATAAGGTTAAAGAGAGAAGACGTTAGAAACCGAGTCTCGAATAAGCTTTCCTTCTATGAATTTTATTGAATTAAATCAATTCTTTTTAAAAAATTAATTTTTTCTCTAATTAATTTGACATAATCAATATAAGCCATATATACATATTCAAAATAATATTAGTGCCATACAATTAGTCGCATGACACGCACTTATGTCACGAGTTTTCTTTTGTAACAGAAAATTGGGTTAGTTAACATTATAACATACATCAATGTAAAGAAGTTAAGAGGCAAATTGAATAAAAAAAGAGCAAACACATTTGACTGATTAACCGAGCTGCTTATCTTTATTTTTTTATATTCTTTAAAGTTATGGGTTCTACTATTTTACACTCATTAAAAGCACTTTTATTCTTTCCCTTAGAGTTGTTTTCCTTTTTTTCTAAGTAAAATTAAAATTAAAATTTATCGAACAAATAAAAAAAGCATTATTCAAACAAAGAAAAGGGGAATTCTAGCTAAACAGCCTAGTTTTTTCTTCCTCTATATAGCGCATCTAGATTTTTTAAATATTGCATTTGCTTGATCGGCAACGCCATTAATTTTAATGTTAATTGTCAACTGTTAGTATTCATTATTTTCTTATCTTTTCGTATTATGTATTTTTTTTCACAGTGCTTGTTTTCTGATTTGAGTTTGTCAATGATCATAAAAAGTTTGGTGCCCTTTGATGGTCGCTTGTCTATGTAATCAAAACTATGTAGTGGAGTAATATGCATGGTTGTTTGGTTCGCTCACTACTTCTTTTTCACCTCATAAAGCGTCTCATTAGAATAGAGACAAAGAGATTCATAAAGGTTTGTACCTTTGGGTTTTATATTTTATTTTTTGTATGATTTTTTGTGAACATAAATACCTTCTATTATTCTTTAATAAAGTTCGATTGCCATTAAAAAATTGAACAAAAAAATTTAAGTACCAAAGTGATAATAAAACATAACTTTAGAGTCAAAATATCACTTAACCATATAATTAATAGCATATAAATACGCCGCATACAAATGTCAAATTCATGGAATACAATTATATATACGTATATAAATATAATGTCGTACATCTAATTTTTTTAATTAAATAAAGATTTTACATTCTCATATCGAAATTTGAGCTCATACAAAATAGAACAATATAAACATTTTTTAGTTATTAGGTCAATTAATAAATCTCGTATGTACATCCAAATTTCAATTATGCAAAGATATTCTAAATATTTATTTTTTTTTTTGCCACCATCCAACTTCCAAGAGTGCTCTACACTTTGAATTTTAAGTTTCATAATCTAATGTAAAAGTTGGACATCAAAAGGGATTAAATTGTAAAATTTTAAAGAGTATAAGGACTGAGAGCAGAATTAAACTAAGAATAAAACAGCCTTTTAGTTCTGTCTCCATAATAAATCAGCTTAAAGCTACTGTCTTTGTTCTTTCTCTCACTAGGTGGCGGCTCTCTAAACCTTTACCCTCATACTCTATCTCTAAGTTCTATTCCTTTCTTTGACAAAAACCCTAATTCGGAAATATATTTGATAGGTTTCTATTTCTATTCTTTGTTTTTGTATATTTAAAGTATTGATATAATGGAGGCTTCAGCTGGGCAAAAACCCAAACGCTCGGAGTTCACTTTGGCGGCAGTTTCCGAACTGTCTTCTTCACCGGTTTCGTCCTCGTCTGCGCCAGTCGTTGCTCGGTTCTATGCTGATCGTGGAGTTGCAGAGCTTCGGTTTTGCCAATATTCAAAATTTATCGATGGCTTCGATTTCAATCTCGGAACCTCTCAGGTAAGAGAAACAAAGAGCTGTTTGGTTCTCGAGAAAATGGGAATGCGCTGCCAGGGTTAAGAAATGGGTGATAAATTTTGGGTAGATTTTTGTTTATCCTCTTAACAAAGAAAAAATATAAACTTTTTTTTGGTTTAGCGAAGGACTATGTTGTTTTTTTCTCTGGCATTGAAGATGTGCACATGATTCTGAAAATTTCCCTTTTTTGGTATTGAATTTGTTTCAAAATGACTAGACTTCTGTACATTGGCTGTTTATTAGGCACAGTGAAGTGAAATTGGTGTTTGGATTATTGAAATTTATAACTTTTGAAGTATAACTTTTAGTCACTGATAGGTACGAAGAGTGTAATATGGTTGAAATTTGTTCTTTATTTTATTGTTTTCAGCTATTCAAGTTGGGACCTGTCCAATGGCTTTGCATTTCCGAAAGTTCTGATAGTAACAAAGAGGTAATAATGCCATTTCAATTTCTTATGTTATTGAAGTCAAAAACAATAGAAGGAATGCATATGTTTCGTTTTTTTTTTAATTTCGGGTTCATGGTAAAATGTTGGTTAGTGGTTAAGTGTGTGTGTGTTGGGGGTGGGGTTGAAAATTCTTCTTAGTTGTATGATTTTAAATTGTCGGATGTTACATATTTTTGTGCTATTTCTTTTGAACCAGAAATCGTATTCACGGGGAGTCACGATCCAGTTTAGAAACAAGGAGGAGAGCAGGGACTTCCATTCTGCATTTGAGCAATGGCAGAATGTAGATGTCACTCAAGGTTCTAATTTTCGAGATGGATCATGCAGATAAAAATTGACTGCTATATAGGCTTTTATTTGATCCTTATTATTTTTTTCCTTCTCATACAGGAACAAATTTACCAAATGGAACCATTTCTGATGTTAGGAGCAAGTTTGATAATAAAATCGAACCATCTTCTGCTAAAATGTATTTCCACTATTATGGACAGTTGCTACACCAGCAAAATATGTTACAGGATTATGTGAGGACAGGTTATATCACGGAGCTATTTTCAATGTTCCTTTTATTTTATGTTACAAGTTCACTTTGAATTTTGTAGACAATGCTAACAACATATGTACTGCTTTGGGATTCTATGACATATGTATGATCAACATACAAAAGAAAATTTTCAAACCATAACTTTAACTATAGGTCAATAATTTCATATGCTGATCATTATTTGACTGTTTTTATATTCTCTAGGAACCTATTATGCTGCTGTAATTGAGAACCGTGCAGATTTTACGGGTAGGGTGGTGGTTGATGTTGGTGCTGGTAGTGGTATTTTGTCATTATTCGCTGCACAGGTAATCTCAACCTTTTGGTCCGTTTTGACCTCATATTTGCTATTACTTTTCCTGTTTGTAGATTGATGCCCAAATTCCTTTTATTTTCCCCATCAGGCTGGTGCAAAGCATGTTTATGCTGTTGAAGCTTCTGAAATGGCAGAATATGCTCAAAAACTTATTGCTGGGAATCCCACTTTAGGGCAGCGGATTACTGTATGTGCTTGTCCTTTCATTTTGTTGCTATTCTCTGCTGTTTTCAGACTGATCTGTTTTTTGTTTGCTCGGTTATAAAATGTCATGTAAAATATAGGTAATCAAAGGTAAAGTTGAGGAAGTTGAGTTGCCTGAGAAAGCAGATATTCTGATCTCTGAACCAATGGGTATGTTGGTGTGCGAGGCTTTGCTTTTGTTATTATGTTTATGATGGAAATCTCATGACACTGATGCTTCACTAATTCTTGCTTCCATGCTTCATTTCACGGAGATTACCTTTTTTCAGTCAAAACATAAAAGTGCTTTGAAGATGTGATGGAATTATTTTGTGTATATTGCTACATAGTTTTCATTGAAGCAAAGATTCTTTAATTATATTTTTTACTTGCAGGCACCTTGTTAGTTAATGAGAGAATGTTGGAATCCTACATAATTGCAAGAGATCGGTTTCTTGTGCCCAATGGGAAAATGTTTCCTTCAATAGGAAGGTAAAAGCTACACCATGGAATCATCTTGTTTCTCAAGTAATAAAAAATGTTCTTTTATTTGCAGATAAAATTATTCCCATGCTTTTAGGACTTTCGCTTTAAATAAAGATTTGAATTTTACTTCCTTGCTCTGTGATCTTACTTTACCATTTTTTTAAGGAATTATCATGCTAAAACTGGTTAAAGCCTTTTTATGATTGTTGTCATGCCTTCATCCTATGGTACCTCTTGGTTATTAATTTTAATGTTTTTATTTCATATGCTACTTTACCCCCTTTTGTCTTAGGGATATGTTGTGTTCGTGTTGTTAATTTCATTGATTTATGTTTTGATCATCATCTGTAAAATGATTAGTCTTTTTCCTTGGGTTAGCCTCATGATATCTTAATCTTGTAGGATACATATGGCACCTTTCAGTGATGAATATTTATTTGTTGAAATTGCAAATAAGGTATGTATTTGACATTATTTTGCTGTAGTAATATCTGCCTTTTATACATTCCTATGTGAAATTATTCGTCTTTGAAGAAAGTTGATCTAAGACATCTCATGACTTGTTCACGTGAATCTTTTCTTCCTCTGGTCTTATTAAGAGAATTACTTAGAAAGTTATTGTTTGTTGTATGATCCATGTCAGATATTTCCAAGAGCATTGTATTTTTCTTTAAAAACAAAGCAACCTTATGGGTTTCACAAATTTTGGAAGCTGTTTAAAGAAAAATAAAAAAGTGAAATATGCTTAGATTTTCAAGCTTTGAATTATCTGAAGACCTTCCCTTGTTTACAGACTACAGTGCATTAAACTGAACTCCGTTGGAACGTTTTATTTATGTATGCTTAGTAATGCTTGCTTTCGCATGTCAATCCTGGTGTTTTCATTTCCATGTGCTTGTCATAAACTGAAATATGCCTAGATTTTCTATCAATTTTCCTGTACTGTTCCATTTAATTTTGTATTATATCTATTTTTTTCTGTTCCTCCCCTAACCCGGAAAAAATTGCAGGCTCTTTTCTGGCAGCAACAAAACTACTATGGTGTTGATCTCACACCTTTATATGGGTCCGCATTCCAGGGATACTTTTCTCAGGTTTGTTTTATAGACAATCACGTGCATTTGTGGACCGAAAATGTGAACTTCTACAAAACTGTCAGTAGAATGCAAGGTTTAGGTGTTTTCTCAATACTTGCCTATAAAATTTCTTTGGCAGTTGTCGTATTGGTCTTCCTTCACATTTTTTTTGGTTACTCCATTGACATTGCATTCTGTTCCAACCAAATTTAATGGAATGCCTTTTGCTTTCATATCAGCCTGTGGTGGATGCTTTTGATCCAAGATTATTGGTGTCTCCTCCAATGTGCCACGTAATTGACTTCAATGAAGTAAAGGTATGAGCGAGTCATTGACTCGTGACTCTTATTAAACTATTTAACTCTTCTAGTAAATTCAATGGTGTATTCCTTGAATCAAAGTTCTGTATAGCATTTGTTTTCCATGTTACAATTTTTCTAGACAAGGCTGCCTTGCATCATATACCATTGTTTTGTAGGATGACTTTAATATCCATGGGATATAGGACCATATTTCTGAATCATGCGAAGTTTTTAACTTAATCAAAGCTGTTCGATTTAGGCTTCTTTCTCTGAATACAGGATTATGTTAGATGGTTATTAGTTAAACATGTAGTAAACATGATGTTTGTCTTTTTGCAGGAAGAGGACTTGTATGAAATAGATATTCCATTGAAATTCATAGCATCTGTGGGGACTAGAGTGCACGGGTTAGCCTGTTGGTTTGATGTCCTGTTTAATGGGAGGTAATATTTTCAGATTTTGCATTTTCATCAGTTTACGGTTTCATTCAATCTTACTTCTGTCGAAATGCTTTACCAACAGCTCTGTGCAAAGATGGCTTACCACTGCCCCTGGAGCTCCTACAACCCACTGGTACCAGATACGATGTGTTCTTTCTCAGCCAATTTACGTAATGGCCGGGCAAGAAATTACAGGCCGACTTCACATGATTGCCCATAACGCTCAAAGTTATACCATATATCTAACATTGTCAGGTTGGTTTCGAGCTTGGTTTCTGTGTTTCTAATCTGTGGTTTTGTTTTTTTAACGAAGTATGTATCAACTCTTATAGCTAAAATGTGGGGCCCCGGGGCCGAACAAGGAGGAATTCTTCAGACCTCATCATGCAAACTCGACCTCAAGGAGCCTTATTACAGAATGTCACAGCCCCAACCCTACACAATGGCACAAGACCAGCAACCACATCAGCTACTGCAGGCTCAGGTATCAACTTATTATCAATTCATCTAAGATTAATGGTTTTCAGGATGCAACTCGAACATTGCAATTCTGAAACGAATCAACTGATAATAATTGTTTTGCATTTTAACAGGATATACAGATCCATTCCGAGGACTTAGAGGAACCTGAGTTTGCTGCAGCAGCAGCCATTAGAAAATTCAGGAGCTCAGCTCCAATAAGTGATTTAAAAAAATATTTGAACTTCAGCCAACAAGGATTCTAACAGGCATGTGGCTTTTTATCCCTGTAAAGTAGAATCTGATATGATTCATTATTCCTATTATTGTTTGAGTGTCTGTTTGGGATCTTGTATGACGTTTTTTTTTATCATGATTTAACCAGTTTAATAATCAAATCATCTTCATTTTGGAGGTAAATGAGCCTAATCAAAGCCTATTTGAGTAAATTTTGAGAAATTCCATCTTTATCTCAAATAGAATTCAGACTCTAAAATGAGAACCCTTGAATTTCAAGTTAAGCTTGACTTTGATTGGCTTGCAAAGATAGTAATTTATACAATGAATAAAGTTGCTCAACACCATTGAATAAGCAGGTTCTATTTCATTGAAGTTTCAGCTCAGAACACACTACTAAGTTGCTAAAATAAATTTAAATTGCTAAACTAAACAAAATCTAGCACCATTGAAGTTCAAAGTGGCAGCCCCTATAATGGAAATGCTAATATGCAGAACTTTTAAAATCAGAGCCAGGACAGACCATCCGAATGATGGAGGCTGCAATTGGAATGAGAGAAACCAGTGCTATATGTAATTGATCCGAGCTGCTTGTTTTGATACTGATTTGTCCACTCCGCTTGTTGTTTAATCCGATACGAACCGCCATTGAAGAACTACGTCCCATAGAGAACTGCGACCGCAAGTTGGCCATTAGAGCCAGATCTCGCTTCCATTTCATCAAAGACAATCCGAAAGAGGTCTGATTTTGCTCGATGGGAAAATCCTCATCCTTCAGCTGGATTTCGATGTTAGCCCCATATGCCGTATTGCCTTGGGATCTCATACCTCCTGCACTTCCGGTCAAAAGCATGCGTTTCCCTACTGCAATCTGATCCTCGATCTTAAGTCCAGTAGCCACATTTTCACCTAGGAAAGTAACTGATAAACCAGCAGTAGTTCGATTTGTTTCAAAATTTCTGAATTTTGTTTCACCCCTGAAGATGTAAGCAAGCTGTTTTCCGACAGTTTGGATGTCAAATCCTGCCATTGTTGACACATTCTCTCCATGTTTTGCACAGACTGAGGAATCCAAATGGATGTTGAATTCTCTTTTATCCTTTGTAATTTGAACAGCAAATGCACCAGGGAAATAACCAGCTATAGCAAGACTTCTTTCAAGGCTAAAACCGTCATACCCGATATCATGATCCCAAGCCTGTGGATCCAAAACCGGCCTAATGAGAAGCTGCGAAGCAGAATCCAAAAACCGGTACCGGTAAGTGGGGTTGTCTCCGTCAAACGAAGGAGGGAGGACCATGTCAGGCAAAGGGACCTGTATAGTAGCTGGATCACCTTCTTCCGTGTTTCCATCATCTCCGACATAACCATTATTATCACCATCTGTTCTTTCCTTCTTAATTTCCCTCATTCTTTTTACCTCCTCTCTCCATTGTTTCTTCTGAAGTAGCTTAATGCGATAATCGTACTCCTGGTAATAAGCTTTCTCTGCTCTTTGCTTAGTTTATCAACCTGAGATCTCTTTAAAGGCTTGAATGGAGGAAGCTGGTCATATTCATCATTATCTTCTTCATCAGAATATGTCGAGTCTCTCAATGCAGTATCAAGTCAACATCCTCACTCCCATCATTGTTAGGTAGTTTCGGATGAGGACGGGATTGCAGCAGTGAAGACAGTAAGTAAGGTAGAGGTGGGGAACGAAGTCCGAAACCAAAAAGCTTCTGGTGATCAAAATGTTCTCGAGGTTTCAACAGAGAACTTGCTTCAGATAAGATCTTCACCGAATAGCACAACAGTAGCAACTGTGACCTCCAACTTTGCCCATTTGGAAGCAACGTATCTCCATTTCCGTCTCTCTGACCTGATGGATGGTTCTCAACAAGAGCCACGGGATGCATCATACTGGATTCATTAGGCGCAGATCTTCAACTGCTTGGCTGATAGCTCGATGAATCATATGGGACATTTGAGCAACAAAAACCTCAAAGCTTAGGGGTTCTCCAAATGTTCCCTCCGGGGAAGCAGCTGCAGCATGAGTGAGAGTTACAATGGCATTTTGCCATATTGATGAACCAAGAGAATCAGTGAGAGACTTTAGTAATAGAACATCAGTAAGATCTTTGTCATGCATCTAAACGATCAACATAGAGAACAACATCGGGTGGGAACTTCCTTATGAACCTCTTCATTGATGCTAATAGTTTGCGATTAGTAGCTTCTTCTGTTACAGGTGACCGAAGACCAGGTGTATCAAAGATTCTCATCTTAGCTCCATCAACTGTTCCAACAATCTCCTTCACAGCTGTTGTTGCTGGTTGAAAAGCATCAATTCTGGATTTTTGCTCGCACAAAATGGAATTAACGATTGCACTCTTTCCCACTCCAGTTTTTCCAAGAACCAAAATGTTCAAAGAAAAGTCCAAGTCATCTTTACCTTCTGCTTCAAGCTGCATCGCCGCTCTCTTTGCTGACTCAAGGGTGAATTCTTGACTGAAAAGACTACCTGAGGCAAGGGCCAGCCTGTACAGCACCTGTGCCACCATTGGATCAGCCTGAGAATGACCTAGTCTCTGCACAAGTCTCAAGAACTTCACCCTTATTTTCACTTTTCAAACCTGCTTATCTTGTCCTTTGATGCATTGTCAACCGTATTTGATGGTGGAGCAACTTTTGAAGAATGCAATGAAGAACCTGAATGAGCAGGGTGGTGAAGAGGAAATACTCTGGAGCCATCACGAGAAGTGATTGTGAGGCCAACACCATCTGATTCGCCACCTGCTGCAGCTTTCAAAAGAGCAGCCAATGCAGCAGAACTGCAGTTCTTTTGCTTCATATTCCCTCTCAGTCTCAGCTTCAGCTTCTTCATCACTTGCTGCAGCTTTCAAAAGAGCAGCCAATGCAGCAGAATCTTGTAGCTCTTTAGCTTCATATTCCCTCTCAGCTTCAGATTCTTCTTCTGAGTCTAGGACAATCTGATGACTCGCCATCTCTAACTGATCTTCCAAATCTACCTCATTCACTACCTGTTTGGTTGTTTCAGAGCTCCAAAAAATCAGCTCCACAACATCATCATCAGAAAGTAAACCTTTCTCCACAACACGCTTAGCTATATAGATCTTCTCCTGGTTTAACAGTCTGGTCTAGAATTGATATTGGATCTGAAACTTCAACAGAGTCAACATCACTCGATTCTTTCAGATCAGGCACGACAACCTTGTCAACACATTCCACCATAACAGAACCATTTTCCTCCATCTCATGACTGTTTCCAAACTTTGATTGGACTGTCTCCACATCCAGATTTTCCAGTGCAATGCATGTATCAGCAGAAGGCTTAACATCCTCATCTAATTTGGAAATTTCAACCAATACATCTTTTTGTCCCCCTTCCAAACTAGGCCCCTTATCTTCACCTACAAAATCCTCCAAACCACCCTTTTCAATCTCCGAGTTAACCACAGGTTGAGAATCATGATTGGGACCATTGACCATAACAGAACCATTTCCCTCATCTCACTACCATCACCATGCTTCCATTTGACCCTCTCCTCATAAGATTTTCTGTTTTTGTATCAGAAGAAGGCTTAACCTCCTCATCTAATTTGGAAATTTCAACCAATACATCTTTTTGTTTCCCTTCTAAACCAGACCCCTTATCTTCACCTACAAAATCCTCCAACCTACCGTTCTCAACCTCGAGTTAACCACAATAGACGAGACATATTGGTTAGCCAATGGTTCCTCTTCTTCAACCCCCAAAGCCACCTTTATTCTAGGTGAACTTTCAACACTACCAGGGACCTTAACCACACCAGAAAACCCACCATCATCAACGTCGGCCACCATTTCCTCCTCACGAGACATTTCATCAAACACTTAATCATCCATTGACAACTGAGCAATAGGAACAACAACAGCCTGGTTTGACTTAGAACCATCAACCAAACCAACATCCTCGTCCACCATTGAATTATTCTCTAAGCTCTCCAAATCCCCATCATCATCATCATCTTTGTTAGCCACATAAAGTTTGTAACTTTGACTAACCCCTCCATTATTCTCACCTCCCAATGAGATTTCCCTCTGTGGGTCTTCACCCAAAGGCCTCTCTCTTCCAGAAACAGCGTCGTACTCCTCATTACCACTCTAGGAAAACCCTCACCTTCTTCAGACAACCCCAACTCACTGTTGTTCTCATCAAAACCATTGAAACTACTACCACCACCAACGCTGCTTGCTGTCTCAAGACCGTTGGAATCATATTCAGAATCGGAATCAACAGTTAAAGGAGCTCGGATAAGTAAAGAACCTGCTGGGGTATCATTTGTTGAGGGAACAGAGACATTGGATGGCTTTGAGTCCATGGAATTGAGCTCTTGTTTGTTTTTTTTTTTAGAAAAACAACGGTTGCCAAAGAGATAATGAGTTGAAAAACACAAGAAAAAAAAATAGGAGCCTTTTATTTATGTTTTGTTTGTTCTTGGATTGTGGCAGTGGTACTACTGATCATAACTATGATTTTGTTTTGTTTGGATGATGTTTATGTTTGTGTTTAATAGGGTTTTAACTCCTCTGAGAAAAATACATTTGTCTCATCTTTTGATATATTGCCGGCCCCCACCTTACCCATCTTTTGGACTATAACCCACATACTAAATTTCTATACTTTTCTTCTGTCAAAAAAAATCTATACTTTTCTTATGAAAATAAACTAGTGGCCACAGTCTTGCATAAAATTGATTAGAGATTTAAAATTATGAAAATTTTAGGGTTAAACCTTATTTAGGGTACCATAAAAAAACCTTATTTAGAGTTAGTCATTTTTTCATCGTCATAGCATCAATCTTGATTTGTTGAACCTTTGTGGTAATATAATGTTTGTATAGCGATCATCACGATATACGTTCATGATTTAAAAAGGTCGACGATAATATGATTAAATATATTTTTGTGATATCTTTAGAACTTAGCAGAATAGTCTGTTGTAAGGTTGATTTGTTGATAAAAACAAAGTTTGATAAGCGTGCTTCCTTGGGTTAATCAATCAGGCTTCAAAACTGATCCATGGTGGCTGAAACTCATAGTTGCTAGCCTATTGTATCAAACTGGATGGATTTGATTACTATGTTGACTCTTCATTACAAATACCCGTATTTGAAATAGACACCCGAATCTGAGAAATGATCATCTGCAGGTGAATTCCTAACGTAAAAAATCAATGAAATCCGGTCGAGTTCCATTAATTAAAGAAGAAATAACAGAAAATGTGTTATTCCACATTACAGAAAGGGTGAAAATAAAGTGGATGAAACAAATTAATGGCCAAATCATGTAAAGACGGCATTTACATGAACTATGAACAGCTTTCTACCACAACCTGGTAGAGCTGCTGCTAAAAACTTTTACTCTTAACCCTAACTACGAAGAGATAACTTTGATCATGGACTGAGCCTGAATGGATGACAAGCTAGTCTGGCAAAAGTTTTGCCACACCGCCTCTGGATTCTCGTCGTCATTTTCTGTAAATGACTCGTATACCAAAAACACAATGCTTCTTGCTGCTTCTCTGGCCTCGGGTAGTCTATCGTTCAGCAAGTCTGCAGCCATTTGAAGCAGGGTAATGAACCCGAACTCTTTCATTTCTTCCACACCCTGCAGTTGATAACCATATGTAATTATAATGTCCAAAGAGTGAGACAATGTGTTAAAACACATTCTATGAAATGTTCATTACCATCTTGGAAACAGAGTTCGAAATGGAAACAGCAGCTTTGGCTCTGACCCTAAGGTTGCGATGGTTGACATATCCGCTCAGCTTCTTAAGCAGAAGCAAAGGAACAATGGAGTTAGCCATTGCTTTCAGCGACCTATCGGCTTCTTCGCATACAATTTTCTTGTCTTGAGAAGCTTTCAGTAATAATTGCAGTATCTGTAAACCAAACCATAAATTTAACACGCCATTTCAACACCTCAAAACAGGAAATTAGAGACCTCAAAAAGGGGTACTCACCAACTGATCAAATGCACCAGAATCAGTGAAATCAAGCAGTTTTTCACCAAATGCATTGAAGATATCCGAAGCAGCCATAATCGAGGTCTTGCAAAGGGCACTTCTTGGTTTACTCATTGCCTTAACCACTACCGATATTACCTTCTCTCTGGAATAATCACAAACATTTTATCAGCATAAAAAAAAACTCACCACCAAAAAAGAAAAAAAATTGAGAATCTTACAAGATTGGAAGTAGTAGTGTGGAGTGATATAAAGAGAAACGCCTCGCGTCATTCAACGACTCGCAAACCTTAACCCAATCCTTTGACTCTAACCCTTCAACTAAACACTGAAATTTTATACAAAAAAAACTTACAATAAGAAACAGGAATCGGAAACAGGGTTTTACATTTAGTATAGTGGAAATGAGAATTACTTGGATTTTGGATTCTGGGTCTTGAAAAGGTTTGAGATCCTCGGAAGATATGTAATCAATGGAGGCCTCTGCAGATGGTGGTAAAGGAGCCTTGTTTTCGTCATTAACGACACCGAAATCGGATGTTTTTTTCTGGGTTTGAATTGGAATCGACACTTTGGCTTGTTTCTTGGGTCTTTCTGGAGTGGTCGGGAGTGCATTACCAATGGGTCTCAACGCCATTTTTGCTATGAAATCTGAAAGCAGAGTTTAGTTTTGTTTTGCTGTGAATTTGAGACGAGTTTAAAAGGGATGAGACGAAATGTGGTAGGGAAGAACGTTTCACAATTTAAATATTTGAAGGAAATGGAAAAGAGACGTTGGACTTTCCTTTGTTTTTTTTTAAAAATTCTTAACGGTCGAATCTATAAAAAATTGGAAATATACTCTATTTCCATTTATGATAGAACACGTAGCATGGGTTTGAATCCCATTTTCCTTTAAATTGAATTATCAAAATATTAACATCAACAATCAATTAATCTAGTATAATAGCACCATATCTTTTAAGTAAAGTTCAGAGTTCGAATAATTGTAGGGTTGGGAAGATTGTCCACATAATGAACTTCTACTGTATCTGATTCGAATTTATTAGCTAATAAGTTAAATACCGATGATTATACAAAAAAAAATCAAAAATTTTTCCTTCTTGATATGATATTGATACTTCGAGAACGTTTTGAAAATTGAAAACAGATTTAAAATTTGAAATATTGTTTAGAAACATCTAACGCCATTAACCTTGCATAAAATGATTATGAAACATAGAATATTTGACCCCTAAATTTAGCCCATTGTGCTCCTCTGTCTAAAGTAAGATTCAATAGATATTCAAATGTGAGCATTTGCAATGCCTTTCTGTATGCCTCAAAGTGCAAAACTGTAAAATAATTAAAATATATAAGTGGTCTGTCTTCACTAGCTGCTGTTTTTGTTTGTGTGCAGAGGGAATCTGTCTTCTTAATCCTCCATGATGTATTAGAAACAACCTCGGTGAGAGAGCACCTATATCGATCCGTATCAGTATAATGTCACCAAGAATCTTGTACTATAAAAACAACGAATATATGTGTATGTGGATCTATATATGGGCGAAGATTTCTTTAAAAGATTCATATCAGTTACCGGAATGACAAAAAGTCAAAGAACTTCAACCAGATCAGTTTTCGTAGCTAGTTTTTTCATTCCCCGTGTCCATCAGATTGAAAATTTACTACAAATCAGATCCTATGTGCAGCTAGTGGCCTATATTTGAAATCCAGGGAACCACATAGAGTCGGTATAGAACTTGTTTTTAGACGTTCATAAGAAGTTATATGCGTAAGACTCGTAAACTAAATGCAATCATAGCTTAGATAACCATATGGAACACTTAATAAGATGAGGAATTACCTTTGCTTAAGCTCGTCAATAGAAATGGGCTACTAGTAATGTTGTCCAGGCCCATATTGCTTCACATTCAACATGGAGTAAGATCGCCTAATTATGCATTAATTGATCTATCCAACACCGAACCAAAACATGTTACCAATATTTTGAAGCATGTTGAGACTTTGCCGTTTCCTTCAAGACAGCCCCCACGATAGCTGCCTGCTCGAGACATTCGGCTTTGTGCAATGCATCTAGAAGAACAATGCAGGTTTTGGTATGAATGTTACAACCTTTCTGTCGAGTTTCTTCAAAGAGTTTATATGCATCCATTGCCCTATTCGCATTGCTTAACCCTTCTATGATGGCATTATAGCATGCAGAATCCGGTATACCCCCGTTTGCCTTGAACCTCTGAAAGAGTCCACGAGCATCTTCAACATTACCGGCCTTCGCAAGTCCGGAGATCATGGTGGTGTAAGTGATGGTGTTCGGTTTTAACTGTTGCTTTTCCATCTCTTGCCAAAACACAAAGGCCTTATTGAATTTTCTGGTTCTGCAAAGACCGTTTATGAGAATGCTATAAGTAATGTGGTTGGGAACACAGTTCAATTCTTTCATAGACTTGAAGCAGACAAGGGCTTCATCAACCTCTTCCGCTTTAACCAGAGCATCGAGCAAGCAATTCCATGTGTATACATTAGGTGTCAAACCCTTCTGCATCAGTTCTTCCAAGATTAGATATGCTTCGTCTATTCTCCCGACTTTCCCGAACCCATCAATAAGACTACTATAGATAACCAAATTCAACTCTATCCCCTGTGCTTTTGCTTCTTCGAAGAGCATGTATGCTTCATCAAGCCTATCAATCTTAGCAAGACCATCAACGACAGAACCATAGGTTACAACAGTGGGTTGGTGACCTTTTGACTTCATTTCCTCTAGCAGCTGATAAGCTTTGTTAACCTTACCGGACTTACAGAATCCATCAATCACGGTGTTGTAAGCACGTGTGTCCAATACACAGCCTTGCTCCTTCATTGCATGAAACAATTGATAGGTTTCATGTGCAAAACCTGCTTTCACAAGGCAATGTATCAGAATAGAATAGCTTCGCACATCAGGAACGAATCCTTGAGCCTTTATTTCCTCAAACAAAGCCCTACCCTTCTCAATTTCTCCGGCTTTAAAAACACAATCCATGTAAGTATTTAGGAGCATAAGATCGGGAGTGCAGCCCCTACACAGCATTTCTTTGTATATCTTATGACCATCCTCCTTCCTGCCACATTTGAAGAAGTTCCTGATGAGGGATGTATATACAACAGCATTTGGGATCTTATTGGAATCCAGCATCTTCTCATAAAGTCTGTAGGCATCATTTACTCTGCCATGCTTGCCCAAGCCATCTATAAGGGAGCAAAACGTAACCTCATTAGGGCAGCAAACTTTATGATCCATTCCTTCAAATATAGAAATAGCCTCATTGAGTTTTTGTGCTTTACATAGTCGATCAATCATTATGTTTACAGTGCTAACATTGGGATACAAGCCAGCTTCTTTCATGGCATCCCGAATCCTCCAAGCATCCTCAAGATTACCTTCCTTACAAAGCATTTCTATAAGAATGTTATAAGTTGGAAGGTTGGGCACGGCATCTTTCTTCATCTCCTCGAAGACCCTCAATGCCTCCTGCACTTTCCCCTTCTTCCCGAGGCAAGTAAGAATGCAGTTATACGAGATCACACTCGGAATGGACCCCTTTGCCTTTTGTCTTTCTAGTAAACTGTATGCCTCATCAAACTTTCCTGCCAAGCCATAACCCATGATCATGGTGTTATACGCATAAGCACAGGGGACCTTTCGATCCTGCTCCATCAGCTCAAATAATTCTACAGCTTCTTGCAGCCTATTGGCTTTGCATAAAACACCAATCATGCTTGTGAAAGTCACGTCGTCGGGCACTAGGCCTTGTGCTTTCATCTCGTGAAAGAATTTCCATGCCATATCCACCTTACCTACCTTACCAAAGCAGTCTATGCAGACATTATAAAGAACAACATCGGCTTCAAAAGAGTTGCTCCTCATCTCATCCAACAAAGAAAGAGCAGCATCAACCTGACCTTCCTTGGCAAACACACGAATAAGTGTAGTAAACAAATGGACACTAACTTCATAACCTAGTTCCTGCATCTGATGAAACAGAGTAAGCATAAGATCGGATTCAAACACAGCGGATAAAGCACCAATCAGAGTGGTATAAGCTGAAAAAGCCGGTCGGAATTTGAACTTCCGCATCGTCTGTATAATATCAAAAGCTTCTCTTAACTTTTGGGACTTGACACAACTAACTACCAACTCGATGCAGGCATTGTTCGACAGGCCAAATCCCGCGACACTCATTTCTCCAAGAACCTGTTCCAGGCAATCAAACTTCTTATTCCGAGCCATCACCATGAGAAGTGAATTGTATGCTTCCGGACAATGTGCTTGGTCGGTTTTCCTCTCGGTCCATCGAAAATAGTTTATTGCTAGATTAACATCCTTCAACTTCCTCAAAACCCCAATGACCAAACCAGGTTGAGGCTTCTCGTTGAGCGAAGACAGAGCATTTTCGATGGCGGGTCCCCATGGACCACTCTCTAAGATGCAACACACATCATCTACTTCATTCTTTACACCTTGAATTCTACTTGAGTTTTCTTGAATACTATTAACCTTACCCTCAAAAGCAACAGATTTCTTATACAATTCGGATGAAGGCGTATCGGAGAACGAAGATAGGTTCTTACAAGCACTGAAAATATGAGAACAATTTGTACGAACACGAAGACTTATTCCTGCAGCCCCAGATAAAAGATGAAAATTAGCAAATTTGGGATTTAAAAACACATGAAAATGGAAAAAAAAACAAATAAATAGAAAACCCCAAGACAGAAACTTCATTTGTTTTTATATTGTTAAGCTTAAAGATCCAAAATATTTTTAGAGGCTGAAAATTTTACCTTGATTTCTGAAGACCATCTTCATGTATACATTTGTAATCTCAGATCAAAAGTTGAGAAATAAATTAAAAATGTGGCAAAATTTAAATTTTGAAGGAATTAATCAAAAAGAGAATTGAAGAATTTAGGGTTTATGAAGGGTTTATACGAACAAGAAGGTAAGGTAAGAGAGATTCTTCAAAATTCAAGTAAAAACCGACCCGTTTTGTTTCGTTTTCATTTTCATAACGCCCGTTTCATTGAGTTTTTTTACCTACTACATTTGTGAATTCTGGTCTGGACCCAAAATATAATCCATTGACTTAATTCGATTTATAATCATAAAATATTGGGTAAAATAAAAAAAATAGATAAATCCCTAAATAAATTTTAGCCCAAAAATTAACAGTTAAAAATATTAAGAATTTTAAAATTTAAAAATTTGAGAAATAAAATGTGTTACAATTCATTTTTTTTAAATTAGATAATTTGACACAAACTCAATCTAGATTTTTAGAAATTTTAGTGGATCGACATAAATAATATTATTTTTTTAATTTAGATAATTGAAAAAATATAAATAAAGAATGAGATATTATAAGAATTATATTATTTTTACTCGACAAAATAAAAGACAACTGAAAAAAATAAAGAGAGGGGGCATTATAACAATTATCCCAAACAAAACTCAATCAAACCCAAATAAATTATGTCTTGATTATAAAGTCTTTTAGCAATTTTTTAAGTTTTTGTTCAGGGAGTGGCATATAGCAAGAAGTTATAGAGCACTTTTTTTTTAATCAAAAACCTTAAACCAATAACAATATAGCAGGAAGTTAAAGAGCATGCAAGGTCCCTGAAGAAAATGGCCCTCATTTCATTGTTTCCATCTAAATGGTATCCTTTGATTGGACCAAATGATAGACTAACTGGTATGGCTTCAGTGAGAGCAACAACTTCAAAATATGCAACTTCAGTGAACATTTCTGCTGTATGGAAACCTATGTCTCCATTTCATATAGCAAGAAGTATTTCTCTGATGGCAGTAAGTACGAAAACTATATCTTAAAGTTTAAACCGTTAAGAATTCAAATTTGCACTCCTTGATGTGGTGCAAGTTGCAAGTTGCTGATAATGGCTGCAAACCACAACTTCCATGCTTACAGTTGGGGCAAACCTTAAGGAAATTTATCCATTTGTGTTGACATATTTGAAGATATTAGTTAAAAACCCTTATAAGACTTTTGTTAATGGGGAATGATCCAGCTAATTAGAAGAATTTAATGTTGTCAATTCCAATTTTAATGGTATGTTTTTAGGTTTCAACTAAAAACAATAACCTTGGATAATTTGGTGGAGACAGAAGAAGGTGAAAAACAATATAATTGTTTGATGGCAATAAAGATTAAAAAAAATCTGATTATAAAAAATTATATCTGATAAATGTTTTATGAAAAAATATTTTCCAAAATATATTAGATTGACAATATTTTTCATTAACTCAAAAAAAATTTTAATAATACGATGGTGTTTCAGAATTGGTAATTTTTCTTTTGATGACAACTTTTCTTTTGAGTGAGGCAATTCTGAAGAATAAAGGGGCTGAAATGAGACAAAGCTCGGCTAAAGAGAGCGTTGGCCTGGTATTTGACGATGGTGCAAAGGATAATGACCCATTGAATGTACAAATGCCCGAGCTTGGAACCTTGAGGACAAGGTTCTATTTGGAGGCCGGAGTAATGTTATGAATCGGGAATGCTACGAAATACCTAAAGAGGACCACCCAAATTAATTAGATTTTATATTAATTATATTTTAACATTTTTAGTATAAATAGACTAAGAGACTAGAAGAAAAGGGATTGTAAACATTGGTTGCAGCTATTTTCCTCTCTATTCAGGTTCAGTGTTCTTTACTAAAACCTATCTTCTTCAAATCTTTCTATATTTTTCTACATCACTTGATATTATAACACATAAAGTCAAATCAAAATCCATAAATGACCATTTTTTAGAATCATAAAATAAGATATTGGACTTGGACACCTATAGATATCAAGTTTAGTTATATTTTTCTTACTTTTTTTTCCTTGAAATGATTTTATAAAAACATTTCTCGTCACCCGTAAACAACAAAGAAGGCCATAAAGCCCATGTCAAACTGAACAAGAAAACATCAGATTCATTTAAACAGATACATTTTTTGACAAATTCAATGACCATACAAGTATGCACTCGAATCCTCGTTGCCATTGTATTAGCAGGAAACATGTACGAAGCAGTAACATCGATACCTGCAAGACACGGCTGAGGTTTATGCAATGCTGAATTTCTTCTCCTCGAGACCTTGAAGCGGCTGAATGCATGTGAGAGAGTTATGTGATGAGATTGGATGCAGTAATGCAAGAGAACAAACAGCCACCTTAATGAGGAACTCTCTTCCGACTCAGTATCTCCTGCTCTTTCAATCGATGTTGGAACCTGGCAAGGCGAGACTGAAGACTGACCAGACCAGCAGCCTTGCGTGAAAGCACAAAGTTTAGCTGGGTCACATAATTGTCAATCAGGCTGCCTGGTTGGTCCACTTCTGCCAAAAGCTTCATTTCCTGTAATGTACGTGCTCCATCATGTAAGTTCTAAAATAAAAAATATTTGTCCGCTAATCAAGTGCAAGTTTACTTACTTCACGAACGATTTCCATTGTATCCTCGATTTCTTTTCGGTGAGCAGCAATTAGAGCCTCTTCCTCCTGTAAAAAAACCAGAAGTATACAAAGAATGAAGTAAATCCAGAAAGGAACACCTAATAGGCTAACAGGATAAAAACAATAACCACACTGATGGCCTGCCTCGAGTATTGCATTGATATTCTCATCAGGAGGCTCGGGATCATATTGTCTATGTCCAGCATTATTTGAGTTGTTATAATTAACAGCATTCGCCTGCTTAGAGTTTGTACTCGACAGATCAGATCGCCCACCATCTTTCTTAGCCAAGTTCCCCACAATCTTATCAGATTTTTCTTCTCTTGTAACTTTTCTGAGAGGAGGTGACACCTTCTGCACTCTCTCTTCCATATCAGCTGAATTTTGAGAATTTGATGAATAAACTCTTTTTGTAGAACCACCGTAGGAATTATTCACTTCGAATCTATCCCTATCCGTTGGGCCAGAAGATAGTCCGATTTCCTCCCTCCCATTGAAAGGGTAACTAGACGAAAACGTTGAGGGTTGTTTGTCAAAGTCAACAGTATAAACATCTTTTTCTAAAACCCTTCGATTTGAATCAACAACTTTTGCTTCCTGTTGTTGCTCATAAACAACTTCTACATCTGCGGTAGTTGGAGGAGAAGATGCTGAAGTAGCATCCTTACTATTTGGTGGTAAAGAAGTACCAGCCTGATCTTTTTTAGGATTACCGCTTTTGGAAAGACTTTTAACCCTGTTCATTCGAATAACAATAATATTTATTTAGTTAACAAGTGGAAAAAAATACAATGTAATGTAACAAAGAAAGTTCTTTTGTAGAGGCTCATTATGGAAACAAACATACCTATCAGCATATCTCAGAGTATTGAGTGTGTGTTCACATGAACCTGCATTTGGAGAAATACATGAGATCATAACAGTCCTCGAGTTTCCAACAAAAGAGTCACGGAGCACTTCAGTGAGTTTGCTCCCACGAAATGGTATATGGATCTGATCATTGTCCAGGGCACGAATGCACTCCTTAAGAGCCAAAAGGCTCTTATTAATTTCTGCACCCTCAATCCTGGCAAGAATTGAAATTAGTGATATTCAGAACAAGCTAAAAACAAACCGGGTTTGGAGAAAAAACATATATAAGCCTTGGGAATGGTTTCTCCACACTTTTTGCCCTTGCATATTCAAATGTACCTAGTTTGCCGGTCATTGTCAGTTGTATCTGCACCTCTTTCACTGCCAGCAAGATCAATAAAAGAAATCTTTCCCACAACCTTCCCACTTTTAGATTCATTCCCATCATTGTTCCGCTTTGACTCCTTTATCTCAGGGTGTTTCTTGATGGCAAGTTGTAAAATAGCATGTGACCTTGAAGACTCCTCGTTTGCACCGGTAGATCCCGTGCTTCTAGCAGCATTTCCTCTCTCAATGTATTCCTTGACAATTTGCACGTCTGACACCTCAAATTCTTGCAGTCCAACGATACATACTTGTTGTCTACCATCTTCTCTCATGCAAAGTTTCCTATAGAGAAACTTTTATTATTCAGTGATCTAATAGTTATTAATACGTGTATGCATCCACATGGATACCAGGATACATAAATGTGTTACTGACATGATAGAAGGTCAAACCAGCAGACACTTCAAAGTTATTACACATCATAATCAATCAAGTACGTTTGAAAAAACACTGATTTGTAAAACACAAACATAAATAAGCAAGGAAAGAAAAGGGAAATACTTTCTATCACTCAAAAGATCAAAGAGCTTTCCACCATATATCTCAAAAAAGCTAAGCCACAATTTAAATCTCTGACTCCGATAAACTGGCTGATGCAAGAATCTAATAAGGTCTTGGGCAGCTCTGAGAGGTAATGGCTGCATTGTGAACGTCTTACCACTACCTGAAATAAAAAATACATGCCATGAACTGGAAATTAGCAACAATACAACAGAAACTGCAAAACAATGAGATCTGAAACAAGAAAAAAACCAATGAAATGAGAAAATGACTGTCGTGTCTTAGGTTAAAGTGATTTCTTTAGTTTAGAATGGAGCTTCTTCTCTTTATCAGGAACTGTTCTTTTAGCACTAGTTCTCTCATCAATCTTGAAATTCCAAATCCCAATCATATGCATCAACTTTCTAGTAATAATTTTAAATCTCCTAAATAGTGTCCATTTTGTTTAAAATATCATGTACATATTTAACCCCAAAAAAAAATTACAGTTCCCTCTCAAATCTAATTTCTTCTAACTCTTTGAATTTGGGCTCTAGCAATGTTTCTAAACCAGAACAGCCATTCCTAGTAAGGCGTAAGGGAAAATGAGTATATGTCAAATGATGGAATATAACATATAAACAATGCAAAAAAGAAGTTTACACGTTTTACAGCCAAAAAGAATTCACCTAGAAGTTCTAAGAACTAATAATGAATCAAAAACTACCACTTCAATCTTCACGTGAGAACTATATTTAGAATAAACTGAAAGGGATATATGCCTAGACACTATCCAAGATGCATGTAATGTTTTGATATTAAAAAAACTTCCTTCTAGCAATAATAAAGCTTCAAGCATACAAAAAAGAATATAACAAATATAGCACATGTGCCATTCAAGGAAAAAGTCAGAAACTGTACACACCTGTTTGCCCATACGCAAAACAAGTGGCTTTTGTTCGCTGAAAAATTATGGGAATAATTGGCTCAACAGTAACACGATAAACCTGTTGAAGCAAAAACAAGTAAAAAAATCAATCTTTTGCTCTAACAAAACACTAAACAAAGAGAAGGCAAAGTTTGGTCATAATATACTCAATGTTATTCAGGAATAATGTTTAGATAGCAACAAAGCATTAAATTTTTACTAAGTTTACCTCGTCATTAGTAACATGCTCATCCAGAACAGCATCAAAACAGAACTCATGCTTCTCTACATATGCCGTCAAGTCCACCTTTCACATAACAACCAAAGCAGATATAAGCTTGAGAAGAAATGATATATCAAACAAGCACCAATATTTCCAAAATATTCATCTCAAGAACACATAGTAACATCACATTAACTTCTGTGAATAAGAGACAAACCTTTAGCTTGGGTTCATGGACCGTTAAAGCATTCTCATTCACAGTTACTACATCATCCTCCTTCCGAGAAATTTCCTTCTTGTTTAATGGTCTTTTACGTACCTTATACCACGTGCAAGAACAAAAAAAAATAAGCTTCACCAGGAAATTTAGAAAGTAAGGCGTATAAAGCTGTACTATGAAAATGCATACATACATACATGCATCAATTGTGTTCATCCCAGATAATATAAAACACAATGGCAGGGTAACATACCACGACTTTAATCTTTGCAACATTATTTTCCCTTATACTGATTTCTTTTTCATTGACAGTGAATGATGAAGCAGAGGCATCTGCATTGCTTTGCTCTTTCTGCTGCCAGCTGGATGTCACATTAAATTCGTTTTCAGATGCTTTGTTCACACCAGGCATGAATGGTGATGGCTCAAAAGGTTCTTGGATAACATGCTGCCAATAAATCAAATCAAAATTTATATTCAGATGGAAAAGAAACATACTAAGCACCTACACTGAACTCAAATTGAAGTAAATTTTACTGAAATTAGAAAATATCAAAACCGAATAACATCAAGAAACAAAAAACATCTTAAATTTTTTCCGCAAAAATGAAAGAAAAATAAGATTCATGAAGTAAACAATATAAACTTCAAGCAATCAATCAAAGCTCCCCGACAAAGTAATGTTCAGTGCACTATAACCATACCTCAGAGAGAAGCTCTGTATCATCGATAGCATGAAGATCCAAAAGTCCAGCTCCAAAATCCCCCCTGAACTCTGGAGAATAGAACCCATCAGATGTAGCCTGCCCTCCTGAACTTTGGGCACTTGGTGTGTATGGCTCCAAACCAGATTCACCATTAAAATTGAGGTTCCTCATTAATTTGAAGAGCCGCTGCTTCTCTTCTGCAGATTCTGCCCCATAACCCTTCATGAATGTAATAGTAACTTCTCATTACCCTACTTGTCAATACTAAAGTAACTTTTTTCTCCACTTAATGTAAACAAAAAGGAAAAGATAAGCATTTCATCAATTAGGCGTGGAATATAAATAGAAAAAAGGACAAGTAACCAGGTGAAGAACAATGTACAAACTTCATATACATTTCCCTTAATTAAAATGCGATAGCCGCAAGTATTTTCAGTTTTCACGAAATCAGTTAATCAAAAATGACAATTAGTAAATTTAAAGCAGTTAAAAATACATTAACCTAACTCAAATTGCATGCCTCGGAATCGAGCATTGAACAGAGAAGCACAGAAACATGGATAAATAAATACACGCTGTAATTAAAAGCAGAACGTTGGTACCTGCATGAGGAGATTAGGAAGGAGGCGTTGGTCGATGCCTGTAGAAGCCAATGGAGATGCCAGATGCTGCAATCCAGCAGACTGCAACCACCGTGCCATAACAGCATCACCGGCATCGCTGTTGAAGGAACCGCCACCGCCAGCGTTATCGTAAAACGCTGTCGCCGCAGCATTGCTTTGCTGCATCTGGCCACCGATGTGGCGCTGCGATCGCCTTTGAGGAGCCAATTTTTAAAATCAGTTTACCAACACTACCATAAGAGGGAAAAAACAAAATAAAATTTCAGAAACAATAAAAACAGCAATAGCAATGTAAAGAAACTAAGATATAACTAAAATTTACTTACAAGGTGGAGAAAATTCAAAAATTGAAGAACATGAAAGCGGATTTCCACAATTTGTTAACTCTATCCTAGAAGAAAAAAAAAAGTCACTCAAATTGAAGCATTAAAATTTGTATAATATAAAGAATAAAACAAATAAATAAGTAAATAAAATTACCAGATAAGGTAGAAACAAAACGAAGACGGCCGACGGCGATTGAAGATCTACGATCAGATCTGAAAGATAAAGCAAATTATAAAAGCAAAAAATCAATGTTGAATTTGATTTGATTTTGAAAGAATTCGATGAGAACTAAGAGCAAATAGAGGGGAAATTAAGTAAAATGATATTTAATATATATATATATATATCACTTGTATATACGATTTAAAACAAACAATTAATTTAGTGAAATTTAATACTAAATATTTAGATTAAGATTTCGAATTCTGTATATTAAAAAAAAATTAAATTATGTTTTATTTTTTTGGTTAAAAATTTTGTGATTTTATTTATATATATAAATTCAAATTATAATATTTGCAAATTTAAAAAACAAACAATCAATTGATTTGAATCATTGAGGGTTATTTAATTTTTAGTTAAGACAAATTTATAATTAATTAATTAATAATTTGATTGAATTAAAATAATAAATATTTTAAATTTAGAGATCAAATAATATTAAATATTTAATTTTTCTTTTATCATTCAATTATATATAAAAAAAATATTGTTGGTTGGATCTGGACCCAAGTAAAAAGAAGAAGAAGATATATGATAAGATTTAAAAACTTCTTAATATATTTTATACTTTTAAAAAACAAAACATTGCTTTAACTTAAAACTTAACACCATGTCTAATTTTTTTTATTAAAGACTTGCTAATATTATAGTAGTACAATTATTTGATATATGTTATTAATAGCAATGATCAACTAGTTTAGTAGATTATGATTTTTTTTTTTATCACAAGCATTTTATATAAAAAAAAATGTTGGTTTCTCCTCCTCAAAAAAAATTAAAAAGAGGAAAAATATTTTCCAAAAAATTAATTTCTTTTTAAAATATTTACTTCTTTAAAACAAAACAATCAATTAATTTAGTAAAATTTTGTCAATTAATGAATTGGATATTAAATCTTTTTAATATTAAAAAAAAAATTTTGTGAGTTCAATTTTTTTATTAAAATATAATCATCTTAATTTAAATTAAAACTCAAATTTATTTATATCAACTATTTTTGATTTAGTGAGAAGACGTTTTATTTAGATTTATTAAGCAATATATGAATTTTGGATTTTAACATTGTAAACGGAGTAAAATTAGGAGTTTAAATTAAAGTATAAATAATTTTTTTTATCAAATTAGGTAATTAGCTAAAGATGTTGGAAGCACCATTATATGGCAGCATGTCATTAATGATTGTGAAGAGGCCCAAAACCTAGGACTAAGCTGCAAATCAAGGCCAAGATCTGTTACATTCTAAATTATTGGAAATCTGAAACAAAAAAAAATCTAAATAAAAAATGATCGAAGATTCGTTACGTTAGAATATGAATTTCTAGGCATAAGGTAAAAAGTAACTCAATGTTTGACTTTTTGGTCATTTTAGTTCTTATTTTTTTTGTCCAAACAACCACCTAATTTTTGAAACAAAACATTTTTCTTAAAATTTTATTCATGTTAAAGATTTTTATTAAAGACTTTTAATATTATAGTATAATTATTTTATATGTTATTAATGGCATGACGCATGATTAAGGTAGATGATGTCATTATGAACTTTTATGTGGCACTTACTCGACGTGGCATTCAAAATTATTTTTAATTAATTTTTTATTTTGTTTTTTTATCAACTTTTTACCAAATCGGATGATGCCATGAAGGCATTTATATTTATTAAATAATGTAAGAAATTTAAATATAACATTTAAATAAAATTAAAAAAATTAATTTTAAAAAAATAAGGTTAAATTTTCTAGATTTAGTAAAATATTTTTTTTTATCAAATTAGCTAAGGAAATCCAAATCATGATTTATGGCAGCATGTCATTAATCATATCAATCAATAATTGAGGCTTTTGTCTTAATGTTTTTGTATGTTTTAATCATTACTTATCAACTTAATTATCACCCTAATTAGATCCTGTTTTGTTTGACCTTTTTAGGTAATTAGGGCAAATCTAAAACATCCGAAGGTGTGGATTTGTTTATTGCTTTAAAGGGAAAGAGGATTGTTACAAAAGATGCCAACGTATATTCCATTTTTAATTATTTAATGAAATTTAGAACGATTTAGGAAAAATTTAAAATTTTTAATATTTTATTTAAAAACATATATATAATAATTATTTTAAAATAAGTTAACAAAAAATATTTTTAACCAATCGAGATGATGAGATTAAAAAACTTCAAATAAGTAATTGGCATTATTGAAAGTTAAAAAATTTTAAATAAATTTTTAAATAAATAAATAATCTTTTAAAACCGCACAAACCAAAAGTGATCCAAACTCAACATGATCTAACAAAAAAAGTCAAGCTTTAAACCCGAATGATTTAAACTTAAAATAACATTTTCATCCAAGTCGGGTGAAAGTTCAAAAAAATGAAATGTTAGGTGGTTGTTTGGACAAAAAAAAAAGGAATATTCATAAATTGACCAAATTTCAAACGTTGGGGCTACTTTTGATATTTTGTCATTTATATTTAAATACATAATCCAAATTTTGGGATGAAAAAAGAGAGTGATGTTCATCTTAGGGGACACATATAAAATCATTTTTATTTGCATGGTATGGATATAATTAAAATATATATATTGAAGAGGATCATTATAGCAATTATCCCTAAATATATAGAAAAAAAATTATATTATTATCTCGGATCTTGTACTTTCCACCCTAAACCCAATACAGCATGATTTTATTATCCACAAAATCCGACTCGAACCTACTTTTTTCGTTTTAAAAATAATCTTACAAAATTACTAACGGATCAAAATTATTTTATTTTCAAATAACTATTTGACTATCACTTTAAAATTCAGCATGTTATATAATATTCTTTATTATTTAAATGGATTAAAAAATTTAATTTTAAGGTTTAAGATTTTGAACAAATAAAAGAAAAAATTTTAGTTTATGAGTTTAAGATAAACCGAGGACCCTTGTAGAAAGGTTCAACATTTTTTTTGAGGTTTAGGGTTTGGATTTATATTTTAACCAAATAAATATTTAAATTTTGACCCTCAAAATTAAAATTCTAAAAACTACCCTCTAAAGGTGATTTGAACTTAAACATATTAAACCAAAAGCAAGTCACTTAAACACTAAATTAGAAAGGAACTTTTATATATCCCCAAATAATTAATGTTTAATTTAAAATGTATTATCACTTCAAAATTAAATCAAAGTACTAAAAAATCAATCTAAAATTATATTTTCAAAAGTCCATGGAATACAAAAATGTATTATTTTTTTATATAAATATATTAAATCGTTATAAAAATTAATTAAATATAAAATAATTTGTTCATATACATGTCAACGAATTAAATATTATCTAAAAATTCTATTTTATCCTAAATAAATATTATAATTTTTAAAATTTTTAATATTAATTTTATAAAATAAATAAATTATTATTTTTATTTCAAAACGAAGTGGAAAATAATTCTAGTTTGACCTTCAATTTTAATTACATTTCAAGCTAAAAAGTTTTTTTTAAATTAAAATAATAATTTTAAATCTAAATAATTATTTTCAAATAATTCAATTTTTATATTCAAAATTTTTAGAATGACCTAATACATTTTTAAAATAATAGATAGTTAATTTTTTATTACAAAAGAATTAGAAAACTAATTTTAGTAGTATTATTTATTTATTTTTTAAGTGATAATAAATCTTAAATTAAATATTAGATTTTGTGGATACATAATAAATTCTTAACCTAGTTTAGTTTAGTGGTTAAGCACATAGCTTTTAGTTCAAAATGTTGTTGGTTCAAACTATAGATGTAGTTTTGCTTATTTTTTATGTTGAAAGAGTATAATTTAAATATTAGTTTGGATAAACATTAGACAAATCTTAAGCTTGGCTCAGTGGTTAAGTGTTAGACCCCTTATGCAAAGAGTCTCTGCTTTGATTCCGTCTATATGCACTTGAGTAGTATTTTTACTCCTTTGATTTGTTCAAAATTTAGAGGTGACACGTATCACATCCTGGTTGGTCAATTGAAAAAATAAAACATACTATATAATATGCTGATGAGGAAAGAGAATGTTGATGTTGAAAATAAAAAAAAATGTCATGTCAGCGATTCCGTTAGTTTTTCAACGGAGGGGGACCAAAACAGAAAAGGTATCTAACGGGAGGGACGATTTTGACGAAATAATTAGTTGGGTGACCAAAACAGAAAAATGTAATAGTTTAGTGACCACCAATGTAGTTTTTCCCAAGAAATAAGTATGAACAAATACTATCTTGTAATCACCTTAAAACTACTAAAAAAATTAATACAAACGTCCTACGAATTATAGGTGATGGAGAGGAAGTTTAGGTAGTTTAGACATTATATCAAATTATATGTCAAAACAATTAATTCGAACAATTCTATTTTTTATGTAGTAGTATTATTTGACTCACGTAGATTTTAATATAAATTAATTTATTTAGAGTTAATTGCATCATGCGTTATCAAACTATGACTCTCATTTTAAATTGGTCCCAAAACTTTTGAATGTTTCATTTTCAGCCTCGAACTATGGGTCTCATTCTAAATTGATCCTCAAACTTTTAAACATTCCAATTTCATCCTCTAATTACCGTTTATGTCGAATCATATTATTACATAGTACGCATTAGTGTTTACATGAAAATTATTAATTTTATAACAATTTTATTAACATGAGATATAATTAGTATATATTGATCATTTGTGGATGAAATCATAACCATTCAAAAGTTTGAGGATCAATTTAGAATGATGGTTATAGTTTGAGAATAAAATAAAAATGCTCAAAAATTTGGATGCCAATTTAGAATTATAGTCATAGTTTGGGGATGTTTGGTGCAATTAACTCTTTTATTTAAGATCAAAAAATTAAAATTTATTATTCAGCTTATTAATACAAATGATGACGAGCACGTGCCCACGTGCCTATGCAATGAAGTCAGCCCGAGGGGTACTGTAAAAGCAGACTCAATAAAAAGACAACGAAAATAGTTGAGACTTGAGAGTGAGCTACCACTGCCCCTCCGTACCAACCACCGTGTAACCGCCGAGACAAGACAGCCACCACAACCACTGTTAGTTATTAATCAACAGTGTTCAAAGGAAAAAAAATAGTACATATAATTAAACATAGAAACGAGATTTCCATTTCTAAATGACAAAAAATGCCCCCAATAGCTCATGATAAGTACATGTTCACTCTTTGATCACTTGGTTATTCACGTCAAATCACAATAAAAAAGCTAATATAACCTCTATTTATAGTGTAACTATTAATAACCGGCGGCGGCACTTCTGATCACCAGAATCCGATCCTCGATGGCGTCGAATCAATGAATAACACACAAAACCCTCTGAACCGTGACGTTGAAACTGTTAATCATCAGAATCATCGCCACCGCCGAAGATGGAAACGCGATAGTAAAGCAAGATCAAGACGAGGAGAAGAAAGAGTCCAACGCCGACAGGGGAGCCACTGAGACGGTGGATGGTGTCTGGTTCGCCGGTCGAGAATACGGCAGATACGAAGGAGCCGCGATCGGTGGAGAGGAACTGGATTGCTAGGAGGAGGAGGATGGGCAAGAGGAGAAGACCGAGTGGAGTCAATAGCTCGGAAATGGCTTCGGTTATGGCTTCGCCTTGGTCTCCTGTTAGGAACGGAGCTAACACCACGATAAATACGACCACGGCTAGTATCACGCCGTGGGGTGCGCCGCTGCCTTGTCGTTCTTGCAACATTGTCTTCGTCGTCGTAAAGGGATTAAAGGGAAATAGAGGAGACAAGTTTATACCATTACCAATTGATTTTGTTTTTAACTTGTGAGAAATCAAAAGAAAGACGAGGGTTGTTCAACCGTTCATAACATTTTATATTATAATATTAATATATACAAATATATATATATATAGAAAATATATTATGCATTACAAAAAATTTTCACAACTGTCTTAGTTTTTTGATTTAGAGATTTAGAGGTAGGGTTTATAATTTAAGATTTATGGTTAAAATTTAGGGTTTAGAGGTTAGTGTTTAGTTTTAGGGTAATATGGTTAGAGGTTTAGGTTTTAACCTATGAACTTTAAATTGTAACCCTAAATGCAAAACTTGTCCACTAAAACCCTTAAACACTAGACCATAAATAAAATTTCTAAACCCTAAAACTAATATGTTCATAAAAACTTAATTTTCACAAGTACTTGTACATGAAATAATTACTATATATATATTATAGGTAAAATAAAATTTCACAATATTTCAAATTTTCGATGTGATATTAATTATTATCGTAACAATTTATTGAAGGTGTGTAATTCTATATATTATTAGAATGAAATAAAAATATATGATTTAAAAATTTTAAAATTAGATTTTTCTAGTAATGCAGTATTCTTTAGTTTAGGGATGTGGTGTATAAAATATTATACGGTCAATACATCAAAAATAAATCTATAATACATATACGTTGGGCAGTTGCTGCATCACTTAAGGTAAATCCTTGATCGTTGTTATTCTAAAGCTAGTTTGGAGCTCCTACATCTACTTCATTTGGGAAGAGTGCAAATTTAGACAGTTTTAAAATCTTGCGAGAGAATCTGACCTTATTTTTGACAACATACGACACAATGTACAAATTCGATTAAAACAAAAGAGTTAATGTACATCTCTGTTTTGATCGGGGAATTCTAGGCTAAAATTCTTTTGAAGATATTTTGTAATTCGTAACAGTTAGCTGCTTCTTTGGTAATAATACAAATTTTATCCCAAAAAATCTATAATATATAATGCGAAAAGATGGATAAAAGTAACTATGTTGGGTCGGTTCATAATTCAAGCAAAAAATGGTATGACAAGATGGGTAAAAGGTAAAGTATTTACCCATTTAAAAGGAAAGACTTAATTGAGTAGTCTTTGTTTATTGGGTAAAGCATACAAATGGAAAAAAAATATCTTTTTACTCACTAAATTTTTAGAAATTATAAAATATTATTAAATTTATTGAATTATTATAAAATAGTCACTATACGTTATAAAATAATAATAAAATTCAATAAGTTTAATTAATGATTTGTAATAGTTCAATAAATTTTAATGACAATTTCATAACTTTCGAAACTTCAGTGATTAAAAATCTCATCTTAATATAGTTCAATGGTCATTTATATACTTTATCGTTGTTTATTTTGCGGAAACAACAAAGGCAATGATTTATCAGAAACTTGGTATATGTTACCATTTTATTGTTATCTTTTTATACCAATCGATATTTAACGAATTTGAATTCAAATTTTGTATAACTACCGATATCTAACGCATTAATTGACTAATTTGGATTGATATGAATTCAAATTTCAGTATCTATAACTCATTTCTTTATTTCCGAACTATGATTTCCTTTTTATACCGGAAAAATGATTTCCAAAGAGCAAGTTGGACAATTTGGTACACAAAATAAACAGAATATCCAAGGAGTCATAGGGTTTGCAGAGTA
Organism: Hibiscus mutabilis; assembly: GCA_019671005.1. Taxonomy (NCBI): domain Eukaryota; kingdom Viridiplantae; phylum Streptophyta; class Magnoliopsida; order Malvales; family Malvaceae; genus Hibiscus; species Hibiscus mutabilis. The sequence continues at coordinate 70,172 of JAGYYJ010003235.1, forward strand.
AATAAAGAAATGGTTTTGCAGTTAGATTGAATCCCACACCACATGCTGCAATGGGAACCATTTTCTTCTTATGATTCTTATGCTTTGATCTTATATAATAATTTGGGAAAAGGTTTTTTAATTTTCTGATTAATTATCTCTATGATTACATTAATATTTTAAGTCACATCACACCCCCATGGACTGACAGATTTGAGCATTGGATCTGAGACACAATCCTTAAGTATCTCTTATAGTAACATGTCATGGATAAATGCTAATAGTGAGGGGTGTTTAAAGTCAAGTTCGGTTAATTGTTTGTAAATTATTTCAGTTAATCGATAAATTTATATTATTCAATTTTTTATTTTAAACTATAATGACTAAATATTAATTGATCAATTAATTAAAATATTCAATTCGGTTTAGAAAATGGATTTTTTATATTTTTTTATCAGCAAAGTAAGTATGATTTTATTAGAGTGAATCATACATACTAGAACATGGTCATAGGCCTCGTTAAATATCTCCCTAAACCTAAATGGAGGAAAAGAGTACCCAATGAACATGTGACAAGGAAGAACCAAACACCAATACAAGAACCAGACCCTATTGCAAAAAGCAACCACATCGCATGACACCTGAAACCAAATGCAAGCACCCAACCAGTCATGAGCATAAAGCCAATGCACTCGACCAGTGCACCCCAACCCTATGCAAAATCAAACAGTAAGACCAAGCAAGCATCGCCAAGTATCACTAACCTCTAACACCAAGCATGAGGCCACATCGCCCCAATCACTCAAAACCATCAGAGAACATAGAATGAGGGATCAACACCCTGTTTAGCCAAGACGTCCACGAAACCGTTAGCTATCTGAAACACATGTGAAAAATAAACGCAACATAACTTCGTACCAAGCCGAATCTATCACCACAAAAGTGCTCCAAAACCTCCACGGCCAACGTTCTTTATGCAACACCCAACCAATTGTCACACTAGAATCCGACTCTACAATCAAGCTTCCCACCGTACACCATCGCGATCGTACTATCAACACCCGAAGCCCCTCCAATTTGCTTTCAAAGCTCTATCTCCACCATGCTTTCAATTACGTCTTATACATTACCGTCTTCTTCTTAGTTACGCTACCTAAACCGCTGATAACCCCTGATAAAATCTCATCATTTACTATCACACGTGTCTCTCCCACTTTTCAATAAATCGTGCAATATCCTTTTATCAAATTCTCCTCATTATATATTGTCGCTCATCGCTCTTTGCTATTCCTCTCGATCCCCCTTATCTAATAAACGCGTTATATCTTTAACGATCGCTTCTTCGTTACCAATTGTTGAAACTCCTAGGAATTTCCCTAACTCTACTGTTGCTCTCGCCTCCTTCAATAGTGCTTGATGTCGCACAGCACACTCAGATGCAGTGAACGAACCTTCATTCGCCCAACACGCTTGCGCTGCCAATGATATGCCATGTCCTCTCACTTTTTTACACGAACGAGCATTCTCACTTGGCAATATCACATCCAACACGTTTCTTGCCCCTTGCTGAACGACCTGTGCCTTAACCTGAGAAGTTCCAGGTAACGGCTCCACTGGAATTGTAAGCCTAGCCTCTATAGGGTCAATCTCTCCCGGTTCTACTCTCATGGACTCAAAATTTATGGGACAATCTATCAAATCTAATTTATTTAACCCCGATCTTACCTCACACTGCTTATCAAGCTTCACTCACGATATTATACCCATATTTTCATCCGACATCCAATCCTTTGAACTCGACTGAACTTTTAAAGCTCTATCCTCTGATCGCTGCTCCTCAAACCATAATTCATTTGCCCTCTAGACTGGTGCAACCTCCTTATCCAGCCTTTCTCGATTAATCTCATCATCTTTGGCAGTCGAGCCACATTGCTTCATATCCCGTGTATCCTCCTTCACCAGCATGTTCGTCTGATCACCCTCGGACCCATCTCTATTGGAATCATCATCCTCGCTCTCACTCTCCGACCCATGCGCACGTTCACAATAGGAACATAATTTCATATCTGTCAACGGTTCAAACTCAACAACACGAATCTGGTACGCCATCCCTTGCACTTGTAACTCTAAAACCTCGACGGTATGTTTAAATTGATCCGTTTCCACCAGCACATGTCCTCTTTCAAACGAATTAGGCTCCATGAGAGAATCCTCACACTTTATCAACGTCTCCCACAACGATTATATATTAACAAAGGTATCCCGAGACTATACATGCATTGGGACCCTACATAGAGACAACCAGACCCTCCGATTCCCTCTATTCAAATCTGGCTTCCAAGTTTCGACCTTAGAAAACCATTTGCTTAATACTCCATTACTAAGAACCTCACGCCGAGTATCACTACTTGAGAACATCAGTAACATTCCCGACCCTGCAATACGCATTATTGAGAATCTGACAATCTCCGCCTCTTTCAAAGCTCGTGCGAGCGATGCAATCCCCATTGATACTCTGCACCACGCAATTGCACAATGTTGGAGGATTTCAATTTTACCATCATCCTCCACTCCCTGAACAATTCGCTTATAACCCTCCCCTTGTAAGCATCCACTCTAATGCTCAATTCATCACTGTCTGCCTTCTCATTCCTCACTTTCGCCTCCAAAAGTACTCTCGTGACTCTCTGCGAGCTAAAGATACCCTTAATCTAGACCCATAAATCCAACTACCATCTAATCTCTCAATCATACTTCTGGCCGCAACTTCCGACTCCATACGCACAAAGCCAAATCTTGCTCCATCAATCGCCATTTTTTACTGGAACAAAAAATCCAAAACCCACCCATGGTGATCAAACACCTGCCATACTCCCTTCCAATGAATTTGATCCGATAGATTCCCAATGTACAAAGTCCAAACCTGACGGCGGCTACGACTGCTCGACATTACTCTTGCTCTTCAATCTCAATTTTAACTTTGGACTAACGCTAATAAATTTCAAACAGTTTACCCACAAACCCTCAATCCATCATGAATCGACGCCTCAATCCCGATAAAATAATTATAAAAATAACAACGGTTGCGACTCCAGTCACCAAATCCGTAATCAATAAATTAAAAGCTTTCAAATAATGGGGAGAAAACAAATAAGAAAAGACGAATCAAAAGAGAAGAAAAGGTGACTCACAAAGTACGGAGGGAGAAACGACGACTATAATAATGAATTTTTTATTATCTTATTAAAATATTAAATTTAATAATATGTAAAATTTAATAATTGCTCGATTGTGGTAAAAATGCAAAAAATTTAAAAGTTTAAAATTGTAAGTTTACACGTAATCAAACTCAAAACCAAAAAGTCTTTAAAGAATAAAAGGACACCACAATTACTGGACTATAAGATATTCTAATACATAAAATTTACAAATATGTAGATAAATTGTCTGATCAGTTAATCGATTTTGTCCAAAACTGTGAACCGCAACGAATCTAAACCAAATTTTCGATTCAAGTAACTGAAATTTCAAATCAATTTTTACGAGTTTTAGATTCAATTTCAATTTGTCGAATTTTCTGTCCCAACACAGTTCAATCAACATGCTTAATAAACGAAGTATATAATGATAATTAGAATAAATCACTTCAAAGTACAATCAAGTGGACTGATAACTCAAGTATACAAAACGGTACACGGAATTTTTTTAGTACATAAAGAGCCCACATATAATAGAACTTAAATTCGTCCAATTGGAAAAACTTAAATTTGTTTGCAAGGTGTATGCATTGTCAAAAGGCTAAGAATATGTATAAACAGATACTACCTTATAAATCACCTTAATACAATATGCATTCATACACATAAATTTACACATAACGAGACTTAAACCCGAATACTCGATATCTGATTTTGGATAGAACTAAACAAGATTAAAGCATATGTGGGCTTCAAAGAGAAAAAAACCCAAAATGGTGATGGCTAAGGCCTGGAATATAAACCCAATCATGGCTCCTATTCCATACCTTAAAATGGAAAACATGTGAATTCTTAGTAAAAGCTTCTGTGTTTGATATTATATATACTACATATATAGGTGTGGAAATGATGGGTTTCTATACATTACTTATATGATGTTTATTTGATAAAAATGAAAAAAGGTATGGTCTATTTTTGCCCCAATTAGACTCCATGATAACATATTAGGATTGCATGTGATTCCGATCCAACGTTTGACAGAAACAGACGTCCATGTATTTTCCGGTACACTCGAACAATATTCGAGCCCGTGACAGACAACGGTCCAATCCATCTGTAGAGAGGGGTCCACCATTGATTCCATTGCACACTATTTCGTTTCATAACACATTTACATGTACACACACACACACACACACATATATATATATATATATATATATATATATATATATTGTTAAAAAAAAAAACACTCATCGAGTTTTATCGATTTTTATATATTACAATTAGACTCGGTTGGTTAAACTGTTCATTTTTATTCTATCGCATTCCTTTAGATTATTGGTTCTAGACCTACTAAAAACACTCTTCTTCTTTATCTTAGAATTCATGTTCCTCTCCTCTCTAAGTAGGATTAAGATTAAATTTAAGAATAGTAAAAAAAATACTAATCGATCGAGTTTAATTTGATTATTGTCGTTGTTGTTATAGTATTTAAAAGGTTATGAGTTTGAGTATATTTAAACACACGAGTCAATAATTAACGAGTTTGAAGTTATTGATATATAGTTTATATATTATAATTTCTATATATAAAATTTGTTAATGAAATATTGGTTTTAATAGTGTCGATTGAGTATCAATTTAGTTAGAAACATTGTTATTATAGTAATTTGAAGGTTATGGATTCGAAAGTGCAATGCCTCAGGGTTTAACGGATTAGAGATACTTTTGATAAAAAAAAGGATTATAGATACTTAAGAAATAATTGTACCAGAGACAGAGCTAGGATCGAACGTTGGGAGGGACAAGAGTCCATTAAACTTTTAAATCTAAAATTTGGGGGGAGCAGTTATCTTATTTAATTAATATTTAAACTAAAAAAGACTTAAAATGATATTATATCAAAAATTTTAGCTCCGTCCCTTATTGTACCCACATATACATAATGTTACCTCCTACAAAGCCGAAGTACATTAATTCCACTTTAAAAAAAAGATTTTAAAATATAAAAATAGTAACCTTGCATATTTTGCTTGACAAGAACAAAAACTATATCTTCAAGTTTTTTATTTAATTGATTAAAGTTAATCGTTTTGATCGAAACTAAGTCGATTCCATATCTTTCTAAACTAATATATTATGAGAAATTATTTAATACATTGGTGATAAAAATAAAGTTTTTTCAAGTGGATTGATTTTAGGGTTTAAGACTTAGAGTTTATGAGCATAAAATTTATGGTTTAGGACAACAAGATTATAGATTTAGATTTTAACTCTAAATCTTATATTTTAACTATAAACTCTAAATCTTAAACCTCTAAACCTAAACCCTTAAATTTTAAACTCTAACTCCAAAATCAGTCTACTTGTGGAAACTTTTTCCACCACATGTATATCAAATAATTACTAATATATTATATGAAAAAACTTTGATATACAAGCTAAGTAATCTAAAGTTATATGGTAATCATTTCATGCACTGTCAGTGAATTTTTTTTTCACAAGCAGGTTTCTAAAGATGCCACATGTCTATTTTAGGGGCCCTAAACCATAACCTCTAAATTCTAAACCATAAACTCTAAACTTTAAACTCTCAAATATATTCTCAAACCTTAAAAACTAACCACAAATAATAAAACCCTAACCATAAACCTTGAACCCTAACATCTAAGCCCTAAAAATGAGGCTTTTGTGGAAAACAAGTTTTCCATCACTAGTACATAAAATATTTTCCCAAGTTACACAAACTTGGTAAATTTGGAGTTTATGGTGTTAGTTTAGGGTTTAAGATTTAGTATTAGAGTTCAAGGTTTAGATTTTAAGGTTTTAGATTTTGAAGAAAAGTTGCGTAATACTTCTTTTAAACAGCTTGTGTATCAAAATATAATTATATTTAGTTAATTTTTTATTCGATCGGTCTTATTCTGTTAGTAGGGTTTTATAAGTAAAACGAGTGATTGTCATTGTTTCAATCTATCCTTTGATGCTCAAGTTGTCACTCTCATGACAGCTTCATAAATGCCATCAAAATTGGCCTCCATCAAACCAGACAAAACTAGGGATAATGCCCTATGCAATGAATTACCATCTTACCTCAATTGCTTCAAACCCACAAGTAAACTGGGCCAAAATTCTTTTTTTATGCCAACATTAATTGAAGCTAAATGATTTCATAATTCCATTATTTGTTAGGACAAAAAGGAAATGGTTTGACTGATCAGAATTGGGGGATAGTCCCAATGGTTTGCTGTGAAAAAAAAAAAATCTTCTGAGAAGTCAATATCTACCGTCTGTGGTCTGCAATTCAATGACAAAAGCAAAGGGGTGGAAAAAAAAGTAATTTTACATGTGTGTTTATTCGAGTTCGAGTAATATAATTTCGAAGTTAGATTCATGGTAAGTGACTAAAAAGTTAGCATGTTGTTGATGTATGAATTGTAAAAATAGAAATCTTCTGTCACTTTTTTGTCCCCTATTTATTCACTCACACTAAAAAATTATGTTTACAGTTTAAAACTAAGGTTTAACGTTAGTGTTTAGGATTAGGATTTAAGGAATTAGGGTCAAGGTGTATTTTTAGGGTTTAAGGTTTATGATTTAGAGTTTAAAATTAAGGTTTATAATTTAATTTTTTTAGTGTTGAAGCATAGAAAAAGACACAAAAAAGCAGAGAATTTTTGTTCGAATTGTAAAGGCATAAAGGGGGTGTTGAAATAATTAAGAACTCGTTGGTAATAATAACATGTTAATAATGCAGGAAGAATCTTCTCCCGTGAGAAGATAAATATACATAGTTCAAATATGGTATAGAAATAATGCTGATGGAGTAAAGGTATGATCAAATCCAGGGTGTCTATCTCTCTTATTCTATGATTTCGAAGGTCTAGAAAATACGTTACAGATGTTAACATTCGAACAAAATTTCAGGTTTTAAGTAGAGATGTCTATTAATAAAATTGGGTCGCATCGATTTATAAAGTTAACAATTTATATAGTTGTCCGGACCTAAACCGACCCGAAATATAAATCTCAAAATTTGTCCAACTCTATTTTTTTTAAACGACTCATGGACAGCTATACCTGAGCTTAATCTTAATCATCGCCCTTTAGCTTCTCTTTTCGTACAACTAGAACACACTGCATTATTAAACTCTTAAGAATCCAATCAATTCCAAAATGCAATAATTAATGTATGATTAGGCCTAATTTTTTTTGTGCAGTAAACAAGAAAGCATGATGACTTAACAGAAGTGAAAAACATGTAAAAAAACAGAGGATGAACTGCCAAAAACAAATGTATGTTTTGTTTTCTTGTTTGTTTTTCTCTATCTTTCCCTTCTTGCAAGGAAGCAACGGTCAATCCTTTGTCTGTAGCAACAATGGCGGGACCATCATGAATGTGGTGGAAAATTTTGGCTGAAATCGTCACGGGATGTATGTATGTATGTATGTATGTATATCTCTTCTATATCACATTTCTTTCATTTTCTTTCCCCCTTTCCATTTTTATCTTCCTGTAGTGAAGTAAGAAAATGTCTGAAAATTCCATGGCTCCTCCTCCTTCGCCTTCTTTCTTAGTTCCGGATAGACCGCCGGATGTTGAATCGATGAGGGTCGTTGTGAATTCCATCAGCCGATATGTTTCCGGGTTGGTGACCGATGACCGGGAGTGGGATTCGGTGAGGTTGAAATGTAGCTCCAGGTTGAATTTCCAGAAGCAGGAGTTTTTCGAGTTCTCCGAGCAGGCGGTCCTTTCGAATCTTTATTGGGGTATCGACGGCATCGAGACCTCGTTGCAAGCAGATTCGGGGGAAGATAGAGCGAATCAGCTGAAGGAATCGGAGAAAATGCTTCAGGTTCCGGCGTTGCTTGACGAACAAGGAAGCACTGCAGGGGTCCCTAATGAGTATTTGGTTTGTTGCTCTTACTTTTACCTGTCGGTGATTAAGAATCTGCAGAACGATCAATTGCAGGCTGCTTTGCATTATCTCCAAGCATTGCTGGTCTCGCCGATGCTTGTTCGAACCGAATTTGCCTCGGAAGAACTCTGCGAAAGCCTTTTCCTTTCAGGAAACGATTCTGATAGACGAGAAATAGGTGGAATCCGAAGACTGAAATCGGTTTCTAGCACTGGCTCTGCTTGGGGAAACCTTACTGAATCGACGAGGCAGATGGCGAGGAGATACAAGCATTGGTTAATGTATTATCGGGTCATGTTATATGGGAAGACAACTCAACTACAAAATGAATGCAATGATATTCTGTCACCCGGGTAAGTTCTCTTCTGATATACTTTATAACACGATAATCATGTCCGAGCATGTCTCGGAAATAGACGTAGTCCGGATTCAATCAGCATATTCTAGCAGTGTACTTAGCACTAGAAGTTGCCTGTTGCCTGGAAACATGGCATGAATAACATGAATATCCATCAATTAGTCATCTTTGTTACTCTTTTCAGTTTAAAATAGTTGAAAATGCAGTACCCGATTACACGTAAAGTCGGATTATGTTAAAAATATAATGTTCCTTTTCACATCTCATTGATATTCTGTTAATGTATGAGCAGTCATGAGAATGCCAGCAGCACAGAATCGTCAAAGCCACCTGAGCACCGATATAGACCGCAGACTAATTTTAAGGTATGCCACTGTCCCTCTGTTCTCATAAATCGGTGCAACCTTTGGATCAGACTTAGAATCAGAATCGGAATAGGACTTACTGAATTTTGTTTGCTTTATATGAAAAAAAAAACTGATACAGTTTGACAAGGTTCATCCACTTGATCATCAAGAAGATGTAACTAAAAGCATCATAGCATACGAAACTCGGGCATCCATAAACAATAATGAAGATCAAGTTCGTAGTAGAGCTATAAAGGACTTGGGTCACATTCAAAGGCTACAACTGCAGAGAATGCAGCTAAACCGAAATGAAAGTATTAAACGCCTGCAGGATGTCCTGGATGAATCCCAATCTGATACAGAGGATTTCAAGGATGAATACGATTCGGAGGTGATATTTCAAACACATATAATCACTGCAGGCTATATAAATACTCTTTTTTTAGTTGTTTCCTATGTTTTTCTGGTCCGCTTTTCCTTACGTCCTGGATAGCATTCCAGAATCACATGATATCTAACTAACCTCTTCCTGAATCAGGAAAGCGTGGAGGACAGCACTGCGGTGTTTAACACTGCAAGAATAGATTCGGATGACCAGAAACAAGCTAGCTATGATCAGTTCGGTAGACATACATAGCTATATCACATTTATTTTCAATGCTAAGCCTAAACTAAATGAATATTTTTCTTATATCTTCCGTTCAACTCTGCTTACCTATACAGGAAGTTCAATCCTTGTAACGGCGTATCAGGACAAGAGTACGAAGCAATACTGTTTCCTCGAGTTTCCAAGAATCTAACAGATAAAGATGTCATCAATGAAGCAAACATCAGTAAATATTTTCCGGAGAGATTGTTCAGAACCATCAGTGATTTAAATTTATCCATGCTAGAAATCGGGGACACAAAAATAAACACACTGCAGGTCGAAGAGGCACAGAGTCAATTCGAGCTAGAAAAAGTCCAGCTCTTTGAACACATAGCACCGACCTATCGAAGGAGCAAAAGCATGATTCACATGAAGCAAGAGAGGACTGCTGCAAGGGAAAAGGTGGATTCACGTCGCTGGGGAAAAGATTCTAAGAGCGAGTTGGTGCAAATAATTGAGAATGCAGTTTCAAAACTATGTTTCCCGGACGGATTAGAGAAATCCGGGAAAGATTATGCAGTTGAAATCACATCCATATACAGAATGTTGAACAATAAACAAGGTGTGAAGTACACAATGTTAAAGGATGTGCTTCTGGAGCAACTGCTGATAGCTGTTTCGACTTCCAAAGAGGAAACAGTGATAAGGGCATCGGTTTCTGTCCTAACGACAATCGTTTCAGCGAATATATCAGCCATAGATGAAATCAAGAAGAAGGGTTTACGGTTAAGTGATCTAGCACGGGCACTAAAATGCAACGTGCACGAGGCAGCTACTCTTTTATACTTAATAAAGCCATCTGCTGCAGAAATAAAGACTTTAGAGCTCTTACCAACTCTCGTGGACGTCATTTGCACCTCGAACAGTTCAAGATGTAGGCCATCGAAATCACTTACACTTACACCTCCCGCGGCATCGTTGATGATGATCAAAGTACTGGTGACTGCATTCGACAATGCTACAAATAACATGCACTTAGCAGCAATCAATTCGCCTCGTGTCATATCCAGATTCCTCGATGTTGCAAGGAATCATAGCTTGGAAGAACATATTTCTTTGGCTACAATTCTTGTGAAGTGTATGCAGTTTGATGGACAGTGCAGAAAATATATATCCCAAGCTATTGCAGTGGCTCCATTTATCCATTTGTTACAAAGTAATGAGAACCGGGCCGTGTTCATCGCACTTGAATTTTTTCATGAAGTCCTTCGTATTCCACGGTATGAGAAATTACTTCGATAATTTAATATGTAATCCAAAAACTTATGTAAAACTGAATTAAAGACATGAATTTATATTGTTCAGGTCATCAGCCATTAGCCTATTGCAGCAGATACAGAAAGAAGGCGGCGTCAATATCATGGACGTATTAATGGATTGTCTTCGCTGCTTCCAAGCCGACTATCAAATTCTAGCAGCAAATTTATTGCTTCAATTAGACACACTGGTAACCTTATTGTCCAAGCCGACATTTTAGTTCTTCTGTTAACAGGAACGAAGTTTGATAGTGTGCATTTTCAGTCAAATAAAAGTCGATCATGTACCGATAAGATACTTCACTTGAAACCTGTTTAAAATGTAATAAAATGAGCTTTTGATCCTTCATCTACACCAGAAATCTGAACCACAATTTAAAACATAGTTCCAAACATGTTTGATCCGAAATAGGACTAATTATACATACCTTTACATATCTGATGGCTCAACATGCAGGAAAACTTGAACGGTAAAAGTGTGTTCCGAGAGGAAGCTATGCAGGTCCTTTTTCAGTCGATAGCATCGGAAGACAGCACTTCGCAGCTATTGTCAGCGTTCATTCTGTCAAATATTGGTGGGACTTATTCTTGGACAGGGGAATCATATACATTAGCATGGCTGGTGAAAAAGGCTGGTTTAACGTCTTTGAATCATCGGAACATGATAAGAAACTGCGATTGGTTGGATCCGAGCCTGCTGGTAAGATGCCTAAAAGGATAATGCAGTTTAGCCTATGACTGTTATATTTAGATGTCAAACAATGTTTAAATTTGAAGACGGATTTTAAACTTACAGGATCCAGAACCGATTCATGGTGCAGCAAGATTGCAAGAAGCATCAATGAGTTCGGTAAACCAGCATTTGCCGCTTTAGAAAAGGGACTAAAGAGTCAGATAAAGAGGGTTGCTCGAGATTCCCTCACGACCATCGCTTGGCTCGGTTGTGAAATTTCCAAAAGTTCGAACAGCCTTAGATATTCAGCATGTGAGATCTTACTTGGTGAAGTTGAGAAATTTTTGCATCCAGGAATGGACCTGGAAGAAAGACTTCTAGCATGCCTATGCATCTATAACTATGCTTCTGGAAAAGGTAATCTCCTTACAACCAATATGCATACTCTTTCGACAATCACACTAATCCGATCAATGATACCTCCAAAACATGAAAATCCGGACAACATTTCGAGCCACGTTAGCTAAATAAATTCACACCACTGTAGACCCTTTTTAGTACCCCTGAAGTTCTGTCATCGAGCTATTCATAGATCCGATATTCACTGCAAAACTTTTTATCAATATGCAGGGATGAAGAAACTGATTCATCTCTCGGAGGGTGTACGGGAGTCACTTCGGAGATTTTCAAATGTAATCTGGATGGCAGATGAACTACATAGAGTAGCTGATTTTTACCTGCCTAATAAATCGGTTAGTGTTCTTGAGGAAATTTTAAGGCATAATATGCAGTGAAATGAGACTATTAGTGGAAGTAATTTTGTAATGACCAAGATTCAGATGCCTTCTCTATATAACATCCATATATATCGGACATATCGAGTAACATAATGTCTAACTCTTTAACTTGTTGTTTCAATGACAAGAACAGCGTATTTCTTGCGTTCATACGCAAATCGTAGAGGCAAGTCACAAATACAGTGGAGCTGTAAATGCCCTGATTTACTACAAGGGAATGCTTTTCAGTGGATACTCTGATGGTTCAATTAAGGTATGGCACCAACTTCAACTCAAGAAAAGATTCCAAGTTAACTACAAAGTGCAACAAACGGGTTCCAAATGTTGCTCCTGTGTCGTATGAGAGACCTTTTCGGAGGCAACGGACTAATCCCACTGCCTACAACAACACCTGGGAGACATTCTGAAACCCAATTGTCACACAAATCACATTTGCTATATATATGAATCTCCAAAACTTGGTTGATTGAATAGGTTTGGGACATCAAAAGGCAATCAGCCACGCTCGTGTGGGGACGTGAAGGAGCACAGGGACGCAGTGACATGCTTTTCACTCTTTGAACCAGGAGAGACCCTTTTAAGTGGATCTTCCGATAAGACTATCAGAGTAAGTTAAAGCCGGTTTGTTCTTATAGTTTACATATCACACTCGAACTCAGGTACGAGTGTCATAGCATGAGTGTCTAATCTAACACGGACTCAGGTGTGGCAAATGGTCCAAAACAAATTGGAATGCATTGAAGTTATAGCCACAAAAGAACCGGTTCAAAAGCTAGAGACATATGGTCAAATGATGTTTGTTATCACTCAAGGCCACCATCTTAAGGTAACAAATGACAAATTCAATAAGTTCATCAAACATACATATATATATATATACATACATATAACACTATTTTACGAGACATGATTCTTCTTTCAGGTTTTTGATTCATCAAGAACAATCAGCAGTATCTGCAAAACCAAAAATGTTAAGTGCATGAAGATGGTTCAAGGAAGAATCTACGCTGGCTGTGCCGATTCGAGCATTCAGGTTCAATAAAAACAGTCCTCAAATCCGATTCGAAACTTTACAAAACAATCAAAAACCCAACCTTACATACGATAAATGACTCTTTCCAGGAGATTTCTTTAACAAGTAGCCATCAGAGGGAGATCAAAGCACCTGTAAAGAAATGGAGAATGCAAAGCAAGCCCATCAATTCAATCACCATTTACAGAGACTGGCTTTATTGTTCAAGTTCAACTGTCGAAGGCTCTAATATTAGGGTAAAAATCAAATACTTTCATGTGTTAAAAACATGTTACAGTGAAATTCAAAAGCTTGGAATATGATTTGTAATGGCTATGATTTTCAGGAATGGAGAAGAAACTCTGAGCCTCAAATGTCATTGAAACCAGAGAAAAGAACAAATATACTAGCAATGGAAGTAGTGGAGGACTTCATATACTTAAACTGCAGCTCATCAGCTAACAGTCTTCAGGTAACCAAATTTAGTTTCTTTCTATGTTATTCCAACTTTTCATTTTAACTAATGTACATGCCACCAATGTTACAAGTATTCGAACACGGAAGATATCCGATACTTACACTCGAGTCCGGGTACTGTTGTTTGAGCAGATATGGTTGAGAGGAACACAGCAGAAAGTGGGGAGAATATCAGCAGGCAGCAAAATAACAAGCCTCATCACTGCAAATGACATGGTTCTGTGTGGGACAGAATCTGGGTTTATCAAGGCATGGATCCCTCTGTAAACTGAGAATTGTGACATCAAAAAGCTTAGAAAATGATGATGTACATAGAAGAAACAAGAAAAGGGAATGGAACGAAGATAGATTTTCAATGCTTCTAAAAGGATGCAATTTGTGTATAGTTTTGTTATATGTGTAATTATATTACACTTAGTTAAATAATAAAGCCATTGTTTACATCACATGTTGAGATCAAATAATTTAATTATAGATATGTTGTACGTCTGCTTTGGAAGTCCTCCTCTGTCACTCATTCGCATATAAGATTTCGAAGTTTCCAGAGTTTTTTCTTGAAATATACATGACTCATCTAGAGAAATTGGCGGATCTTAACAACAGAGTTTGAGAGCCCCAAATTAAAATTTTTAAAAATTTTGAAGGATTAATTTAAAATTTTCAAAATAAAACTGTTTAACTAAAAATTTTAGAAATTTTGAGACTTAGAGAAACTTTTAAAAATTTAGAAGAGGACTTAATTAAAAACATTCAAAAAACTTAAGCATAATAAGAAATTTTAAATTTTATAAGAGTCAAATTAAAAATTTTAAAATATTAAAGGACTAAATTTTGAATTTTAGAAGTTAGGGGCCAAGACTCCCCTAGCTCCCATATCCGTCCGCCCTAAGAGAAACCCCGTTATATCTTTTATTTAACTACTATCCTTAGGCATATTGTTATTAAGTCTATTTGTCCCATTCATTAACTGATCCAGCCGATCCATCAATCTTAAAATTAACATCAGCAAGCAAAAAATAACTCTATTGTTAGAGACATAAATACTATAAAAGATTTTTGAACACATACCACTGTTCATCATCTTTTACAATTCCCATTTCCTCTTTCCTCTCTTTTTTCTCCACATAAACATTAAACCCTGAATTTTAAATCTTACTAATTATTATATAAATATTAAACCTAAAATCTTAAACTAAATTTTAAATTAAATAAAATTGTATAAATACAAATGTAAAGCTTATTAAATTTATATTTTATTAAAAAAATCAATTTGCCACCTATACAACAAGTACACCTCAATTCATCCCTCCATCCATCCATCAATCAATTTGAATATGTCATGAACAAATAGAAAATGTAAATACAACTATTACCATCTCTTACAATGCTTTCAAACCTTTCATTCTATCGGCTCAAAAAGGCTACATATCACATCTATCTTCTTTTTAGACGGAACAATATGTAAAAATTAGATAAGTAAAAATTAAAAAAATCTAGAACGGACGACATATACCGCTACATATGATTAACACAATATATATTTATAATGTGTTGTGTTAGTAGTATGTAGTGGTATACTTCGCCCGTTCTAGAATAATTAAGTGTCAACATGATAATTTCTTGGGAATAGGGAATTGAAGTCCAAATGGGAATAAAAACAAAAAGATCCTATCTTTTCTCCTATATTTATTTATTTATTTATTTGTTTGCCTTTTAAAGTTTACCTTGCAGATTCTCTCTTCATAAATAGCTTTCAGAAACATTGTAATACACAAAGACTAAACCTTACACCCTAAACAAATACATAATCTCAAGTCCCAAGCCTGAGCACATCCCAGCAGTCAAAGGTATATGTACTTTTTATATGTTTTTTATTAGTAATTTCAGCTTTCTACCTGCTTGAATTCTTAGCTTTTCTTTTCTTTTATATGATTCTCACAGTAATCATGTTTCCATGGGTTTTTTTCTTTTTCATTTCTTCTAATTATGGTGACAGATGGTAACATATGATCCTGGTAATGATAGAATCTTGTACGATTTCATAGACTATGATAATAAGGATGCATTCATTCGAAGGATTCGCAGTGAAGCTCAATCAGTTGGCGGTTATGATATGTATCAATCACTCATGTTATCACACATTGTGCGTTCGATCATTGTAGAAAGCTCAGAGGAGTGTGCAACCGCTCTATTAGAGGGACAGACAGGTCTCAAACTAGACATTAATGCTGTTGATCCCCGATGTTGGTGTCGCCCCACTACATCTTTCATCAGACGATCCTGAATTAGTTGACTTGTTTCTTCGCTACAGAGCTCGAACGGACATCATATGTAAGGGCTGTCTACCTCTAGACTGTGCTATTGAGAACATAAGGTATTGGTTTGGAACATTTTCCTACTTGATGAAAGCTCATGCCTATAGAGCTTACTGAACCTTTCCTCGATTACATTATATAAGCAAAATCGGGAAGTAGTAGTACTAATACGATTCTCGTTATGTAACATTTATATGCATGTCTGTTTCGTATTGCAGCAACTCTATGACTGGTCTACAAGGCAATCTATCTACAAGACAATTGTTTTTATGTGCGAACTACAACTGGTCAGGAATTATCTGTGAACTCTGTTCTTATAGCGTTAATATAAATATTTCTTGGACTCCTAGTATTTTATTATTATTAATAGTTTTTATGTCTTTTGTGAATACCAGGAACGGCAATTTGAGTGTGTTAGATTGCTATTTAGGGCCACGAAAGAGGTTGAGAAAGAAATATATCGATACCCGAAGGACGGGAAACTTATTGAGATAGCTGCCTTATTAATGGTGGCTCCAAAAGAAGTTACATCGCCGACTCTTTTCAAAGGGTTTTGTGATCCTGCTTTGGATGGGAGCATGTCACTTCGTCAATTGGTCTTATTGGAGATTGTATCACAAATGGCTTCGCAAATAACATTAGTTTCTACTAGTGAGGAGGTGCATGATGAGCTGAACAACAAGTTGGAAACAATGATGTCTATGTTACATTTGATTGAAGTTTTTGAAAGGGTTGGCGATAAGATCGAGCTATAACGTTGATACCTATCGAAACCTATCGAAGAAGGTGTGCTCTTTGCAATGCTTCTATTTGCCTTCTAAAGTGGCATGATAGCTTGTATGGTTAAAAAGGTTATGTGTTAATGGTAGTGGTTTAATTGGTTTTGTGGCGGTGTGCACTTATGGTTTGAGTTAGTCTTTTCCTTGACTAAGCATTGTCTTGATTTACAGCATCAGGAGACTTTATTGGCTGCACACGTTGCATGCTTGCTTATCGGTGAAGGGTTTTCCGAATATAAAGACTTGGAATTGAAAAGGTTTCAAATTTTGCTTCTTCCATATGGCCTATGATGTTTTGCTTGCATTTATCACATATTTAGAAATTAAAAAAGAGGTCAATTTTTCCTCTTGCATTTAACAATCGAAAGTTTTCCTTTTGGTTCCTTGTTTTGGCTGGTTGTGATATGATCCAAGAGATGACGTATCAGATTCATGCGTTTCGATTGTGTCAGGATTCAATGACTACCTTTTGGAAATATTAGGTAAATGCTTTAGTTGTTTTTCGTTCTGTTACTGCTTAGATTGTAAAGCAAATATCATGTAAGATTTACAAACACCATACCTTTCAATGTAGGATGGAGATTATATGAAGGCATGCAGTCGGAGAGTGGGACTACAAATCTTTACAAACAACATAATGCGGTTGCCATGATAAGAAAAGAAATGGTATTCTGCTGAAAGATGTGTTGTTTAAAGTGTGTAAATGGTGTCTAGTCTTATTACACGATCAGACCTAGCTGATTAACATGTGCTTTGTGATCTTATAAAACACAAAGCAGATTCCTTGGTTGTCAAACCAGCCACCGACTTTGGAGGCCATTCCAATACTCAGATTATCTCTTGAAAAACTATGGTAAAAGTTAATTTACCCTGTCAGTTTCCAATTGGCTTATGCATCGCTTTCGTGTTACTATGTTCTGAATTGTTGTTTTTCTTCCTGCTGACTTTCTAACCATTTTCGTTTAAGTTACCTTTCATATACCTCGTGCATTTATTATCCTTATTTGAATGATTGGACTCCCAAAAAATCCATTTGCAAGCTAATTTGTATATTATGCCTACCGGAGCTGGTTTGTTTGTTTTATTTGTTTACCCCATTCTGCTATTTTTGTGGTTTTACTTTTATGCAATTGTGTAATGCATTTTTACTTTGATTTTATCAGAAAGAATCCTTGGAGAGCATCAGGATGGTTGCATGCAAGACTGAGGGAATCGAGACCATTAGTTGTGATTTGGTGAGGCAGGAGAAGCTCATCGAACAGGCTTCACTATTAATGGTGGCTCCAGAAAAGTTGATTGCAACCACATCACCAAGAAGCAATGATTTACGTTCAAATAACATTCACTGATGCATAATGAGTGATCTCCAAGCTGTGCTTAACGCGGAGGTTAGATTAATCGGTAGAAGCAACAGTCGCAAGTTACTTGAGGAATGTAAGGATGGGAAGGAAATGAAGTTGTCTGCACTCCTGCTGCTGGAAATGTTTGAGAGGACTGGCAATTCTATTAACCAATATCTTCAGTCAGACGCGTATAATGTACGTATCTGGTGTTGATTGATGCTTCAAGTGTTTAGAATTCTAGTTGTTCTTATGAGCTTCATTCATTTTTATGTACCATATTCTGATTTAGACGTCGCCATAATATTATTGTAGGATGGTACGAGATCAAGATTAGAAATCGCTAGAGAAATTCAGAACCTGCTTGAGAAAGCAGGCTTTGCTATGAAGCCCAAAGACACAGATTTGAATGATATAAAATGGTATGTCTCTCAGCATTCTGGTCATGTAGTCAGCAAAAGTTGTCCAAAATTGTCATATTTGGTTATCTATCATTACAAAATAACAAGCGCAATAATATGTCTGTTTTATTTGATATTTATCGATGTGTATATGTGTGTGTATTTATATTACTTGTGTTTATGTGACACCTCTCATTTGATTGCACTAGTTTCTCACTCACATTGGATCCAGTTGATTACACTAGTTTGCCATCAGCACTGCGGCCTCATCAGTTTTCTGTTGCAGAGGTGATTACAGCCAGACCTATACAAAGGTCAAACCCTCAACAAATCCATTATCCCACGGCGGAGAAATCCCAGCAGTCAAAGGTATACTTCTTTATATTTTTTTTTATCATTTCATTGGCTTATTGTCTTCTCGCGGTTGGGTTGCTGAACTCTCTATTCCTTATTTATCCATTTGATAGATTTAGAATTCAAGTCTACCTATTTGAGACTGCTGGTGATAATCCATTATGTTCTTTTTATTCATTTTTCTAATGAGTCTCACACTAATCGTGTTTCCATGGACGTTTTTCTTTTCTTTTTTTGATTATGACTACAGAAAGAAAAATATTATTGTGGTTATGATTTCATCATTCGTAACTTCATAGAATACAGCAGATTCCATTATGGTACTCTGTTGATTGATATGGTGTCTAGTCTTGTTACACGATCAGACCAAGCTGATTATGTGATCTGTGATCTTATAAAATACAGCAGATTCCTCGGTTGTCCAACAAGCCACCGACTTTGGAGGCCATCCCAATACTTGGTAATGAGGATGATGCTAAGGGTTCTTTGCCACTCAGAGTATCTCTTGAAAAACTATGGTAAAAGTTAGTTTATCCTGTCCCATTATATTTGTTAACATCATGAATGTCAGTTTCCAATTGCCACATGCATCGCTTTCGTGTTACTAAGCTCTTGAATTGTTGTTTTCTTCCTCGTGCAGCTATCATCCTTATTTGAATGATTGGACTCCCAAAAAATCCATCTTCAAGCTAGTTTGTATATTATGCCTACCACAGCTGGTTTGTTTGTTTTATTCGCTTTCCCCATTCTGCTCTTTTTAATGTTTTTATTTTAAGTAGTTGTGTACTTCATTTTCACTTTCATTATCAGAAAGAATCCTTGGAGAGCATCAGGCTGGATGCATGCAAAACTGAGATTGAGACAATTGGTTGCAATTTGGCAAGGCAGGGAAGGCTCGTCTAACTGGCTTCACTGCTAATGGTGGCTCCGGATAAGTTGATTGTTACCAAATCACCAGGAAGCAATGATTTAAGTTCAAGTGTCATTCGCCGATGCTTAATGAGTGATCTCCAGGCATTGATTGATGCGGAGGTCAGACTCATGGGTAGAAGCAACAGTCACAAGTTAGTTGAGAAATGTAAGGATGAGAAGGAAATGAAGTTGTCTGCACTCCTGCTGCTGGAAGTTTTTGAGAGGGCCGGCAATTCTATTAACCAATATCTTCAATCCGACACATATCGGTCATTGAATCCGACACATAGCGTACGTATCGGTTGTTGATTGATGTTTTAAATGTTTAGAATGCTAGCTGTTTCTTGTGCGCTTCATTCCCTGTTAGGTATCCTATTCTGATTTCACACATCAAATATATGATATTATTGCAGGAAAATACAAGATCGAGATTAGAAATCGTTAAAGAAATTCAGAACCTGCTTGAGAAAGCAGGCTTTGCTATGAAACACAAAGACACTGATTTGAATGATATAAAATGGTATGGCTTTCGTCATTCTGATCATGCAGTCGATTGTAATATTTGGTTATCTATCAGTACAAAATATCATTGCCTATGTTTATGTAACACTTTACCATTTGATTGCTCTAGTTTCTCACCCACACTGGATCCAATTGATCACACTAGTTTGCCATTGGCATTGAGGCCTCATGAGTTTTCAGTTGCAGAGGTGAGTTACAATTCGTGTTTTTCTGCATATTTTTCCTTGATCCGGGTGTTGGATTAGTAACTTAAACATCGATAGCTGGGCGGTTTGAGAATCCTTTTAGTTTAATTCCCTACTTTTTCTTGTCTCTGCATATAAACGTGGATTTCTCAAACTACTTGAATTTTGTATATCCTGCATTGATATGTTGTTAAGAAAAAACATGTGTTCGGCACGCAAAGAGGGCTTCCAAGAACAGCATCGGTTCAAGGCTTGGTCGGAGGATCAAAACCGTTTCACACAATGGTGCAGGGGAATTCAAATTGCCGTGGCCCTCGGGTTTCAACACCCAAATCAAAGGCTTTGAAGCCCAGGATGCAAAATGTTTCAGGGAAGAGCATAGGGTGGTTTTTATCTCTAGGGGTAGACATCACCAAGGTGATGAAACGCGTACGATATTTGTTCTCTTGACATGAATTATTAGATGGTGTGGTATTCAAACAATAAAACTGAAACTTCCTCTGGTTAGTTTATTTATTTTACTAATTCTTTAAACTAAGGGTATCATATTGTATACTGAATTGTTTAGAAAAACCGTCTAGTCCATGTTCGTTTCCACTTCCTCGTCTATGTTGTATCGGCATCAATACCGACATCAAATATACTTGTCAAAACAACTGTGAATCAAAGATATGTTATACCATAAGGGGCCAAAACCATAATTATACCAAAGAAAGACATGACAAAGAAATCTATAAAGAACACCAGATTGACCATGTCTGAAATGTTTTATTGGTAAGTCGGCTCTTTCAATGCCATTATTTGCCATTATCTTCCCCTCATCTCTGTACTTGTCTCTCTCTAATGGAAGGGATCAATGGAGGAGGAAGGGTTGGTGTTGGTGTTGAAGGTAATGGTGGTGACATGGCTGATGATCTGCAGTTTTGCAGTAATCATCCTTACAGGAACAACAACAACAACCATGGTGGGATCTGTGCTTTTTGTCTTCAAGAAAAGCTTGACAAGTTGGTTTCTTCATCATTTCCTTTACCCCTCCCTGCCTCCTCTTCTCCGTCTTTTAGATCCGATGGGGGCGGCAGTCCTGATGGTATTGTTTTCAAGAGAAGCAAGACGACTGTAGCCCCTAGGGGAAGCAAGTTGCTGCATGGTTTCTGGTCTTTTCTGTATCTTTCTTCAAAACCACATAGTTCAATAAAACAACACAGCAAGGTTGGTTCCATTACAGCAACAAGTCCAACAACAACTACAGCGGCTGTTGTTGATGCTGCTGCTGCAAAGGTTTCAAGGTCCAGATCCGTTGGCTGCGGTAGCCGGAGCTTCTCCGGTGATTTCTTCGGAAGAATCTCGACTGGTTTCGGGGATTGCACTCTGAGGAGAGTTGAATCACAGAGGGAAGGCAAACCAAAAGCTGTTGCTTCATCATCATCATCATCAATGGAAGAACATGTCAAATGTGGTGGGATTTTTGCTAGTCCCATGAGAGCTTTCACTAAGCCTTGTTCGAACAAGAACAACAACAACACAACTCCAAATCTGTCTGCAATCCCTTCATTGTTAGCTGTTACAAGCTAGAAACTTCCGATTACTCGCGAGTATCGGATAACGAACAATGGGAAGCCTCTTGATACAACATTACATTTTTTATGTTTTTTTAATGTCTGCAAATAATTTGTATTCTTTAATGATATGTATGTAGTGTTTGTATTGTAAAACTTGGAATTTGTACCTTTTGATTAATGTTTAATGGCAAAGAAATGTGGTTTTTTTTATGTTGTGTAACAAGTTTTCACATGCAAACACATGTTTGTTGATCTTAGACACATTGTAGAGAGATCTATTACAGAACATATGTATTGTCTAGTATTAAAATGAGTGTTTTTGTTCGATTAGCATCGTTACTGTTCCCCTATCAAAACTCAATTTATAAACTTCAGAATTTATGTAATTTTCACATTAAAACTAAGTTTTTAGTATAAATAAAAAAAAATACGATTGGAATCAATTTTTGATTTGTTCCGACTTTTTTCTCTTGTAGGGGAAAATAATATCTTGGAGGAAAGAATGACTAAGTGCAGGATTGCAAGGAGACATGGGACACTGTTATTGAACCACAACATTAGTTTTGTGGACCATATTAGAAATTTAAAACTCTTCACCTAAGGGTAAAAGTATCATACGGGTCCTTGTATTATAGTGTGTGTTACGTTTTGATCCTGTAAGTTAGAAAAACTTGAACAGTTACATTCAACACGATTCCTGCTTCACAATCAAGGATGGACCGAGGGGGTGCCGGAGGGGCCAGTCGCCCTCCCTAGAAATTTTAAACTCCCATATAGTTTAAGTATTTTCTTTATATTTTTTATCGATGATCTAAGTTCGCACCTCCTAAAATTTTGAAATCTCACCCCCTAAATTCCTAGTATAACTCTCTAACGACTCGTACTCCCTAACATAAAATCATGCATTCGTCCGTGAATCGCAATGGAATGCCATATCGTTAGTTTATTTCCGACAAAACTTGTGTATGACAAGATGATTGTTGGAAGGAAAAACATGTTTAAGGCTATAAATAAATGTTGTTTGGAGGTTTGTTCTTCGAGCGGGAATCTGGTTTGGGTCTGGTCAGTTGTCATGCAGATTTATGATTAGATCTGGTGCTGTCTTTTTGTGGTAGGGATATCCTTTTGTGGGGTAACACGAAGGAAACTAGTCCTTAACATTACATAATTGTGAGGGGAAGACGAATCCATATCCCCGGCTTTATTTCCAGCAGACATCGTTGCTCAAATTCGAATCATCAAAGAAAATAAATCGTCTTATTATGCTATTAAGACTGCTTTTCAGATTCATGATTCGAATTATTATGATGTTCACAAATATATTTTATGAAAAGTGTAACAGACGAAGGAGACAAGAGGGGCTTTGGATACGCAAAGTACGCAAACGTAAAACGACATGATAAAAGCTGGTTCGTGGGGTAGGGTACACAATGCATTATTTATTGAATTAAACAAAAATACTTTAAATTCATCCCATGTCATTACCTAATTAGTGGATTAAATTTATTAAATTAAATTAATGTTAGACCAAAATGATAGAGTGTGTGAGTAACATAGATTAAATGTATAATTGTATAAATTTATGTTAACTGTCATATTACTTTTTTTGTTAGGTTTTAACGAATTGATATTATTTAGATAGTTAAATGATCTAATTAAAAAAATTAATAAATCGGTGATCAAATTAACATCACCCATTGTTAAGTCGTTATTCATATAGTGTACTCATTTAATTTTAATCGTATTGTGATATGTTTGTAACAAAATTTTAATTGAGTGGTTAAATTATTATTTTTAGGCTTAAGGGGTAATTTTGTCCTGTAGCAAACCTAAATCTTAATGTTGTCCATCATTTTAATTGCATTAATTTAGACCTCGTAATCTTTCAAAATCAACAATATTTTCCCTTATTTCTAATTTTATCAATTTAGCCCTTGAACTTTTGAATTGTATCAGTCTCATCCTTTGATTGACATTGACTGACAAAGTCGTTATGAACGTCAGTCGTTATTATCAACTATCTTTTCATGTCGATTATGAAGAGTCAGATAATAGTACGAACTAAGAGTTTTAGAACTAATTATTTATTTTAAAATTACATTTTTTTTAAAAAAAATCATGTCAATTGTACTACTACAACATTAAAATTAACTTGTTATCATCTTTTTTATGGATATTAATTTATCAAATAAAATAACATATGGACATGATAAATCGAACATTGTTAATTTTTAACGCCGGAGTGTTCTGACATTGCAAACGGCGACTGATGATAATGATTTTGTTAAGTTAACGATATTCAAAAGACGAGATTGATGCAATTTAAAAGTTTGAAAGCTAAATTGATAAAATTTAAAAGGAGAGACAACATTATTGATTTTGGAAGATTACAAAGACTAAATTGATGCAATTAAAAATGAGAGATAAAATTAATAATTTTATATTGTTAAAGAGATAAACTTACTGCTTAAACATTATTCTTAAAAAATTATTTATTAATAAATTTATATTTTTTTGAACAATTTTTATTTAAGAAAAAAGAATTTTACTTTTATTAGACCTTGAACTCACAACTTAAAGAAATGAAATAATGTCAACTAAAAATTTTAACCACTTGATTTAAAAATTATTTACAAATTTATAATTTTTAACATATTACCTTAATCTATAAAACCTTGTATTATAGCGTGTAGTTTACCATTTTTTTAACATATTAACAAATCTATAATTAAATTTGAAATAAAAAATAAAAAAAACTTAAAGTCCCACAATGATTGGATCTGAAAATTTCTAATCTCAAACTCGAATTATAGAACCCAAACCAATCTGAATTCCTAATGATTTAAACACAAAATAATCCAAACCCAAAAATGAGCTCTGAAGAAGCAAAGAGAAGCATCAATGGAGCTCCTCCGATGATGAAACCGACAACCGATGACCGGAAGCTTTCTCCGGCGGTCACTGCCGACTCTACCACTTCATCACCACCCAAGAATGTCATCATCAAAAGCGCCGACATGAAAGACGAACTGCAAAAGGAAGCTGTCAATATAGCCATCTCCGTTAGTTCTCTTTTACTCCCACCTTCCAAAGCTTCCATTTTTACTCGATTCCTTGTCATTTTTATTCGATTTCGTTTCTGAGTTTTGTTCATGTGGTCTAGATTTGATAGTAATTGCTGTAAAGTTGTATTCTTCTGGTGTAATCACTCATTTTCACTTGTAAATATATTAATAGTGCATGTATATTTATTATATTATATGAATGTTACTAATATAAGGTGGTGTGTGCATGTATAAGCTATGTATACGTATTAGGGGTGTATGTATGTCATGTATGTATCTAGAGTATGAGCGTATTTGATTAATATATAGATGTTATGTTAATTATATGTATGATTATACGTACGTATGCTAGAATATTATATTGATTAATGATTGTATAATATAAGTATACATTTTTCGTATGTATATATATTGCTGTTATAATCATATTGGGCTGGTAAAATAAAAAAATTAAATATATTAAACCCAAATAAAAATGAAGTCCAAGTCCAATTACAAATTCAATTACAAAGGCGGTTGGCCCAGATCTAAATCTTATCTAATTACAAATGCGGGTAGCGTGGGCGTTGGATCAAGATCGATCCAACGACCACGATGCAACAGAAGTCAAAAATATCGCCGGCGCGCGTGTTCCACACGTATGGACCGTTCGAGTGCCCGCGGCGGACGCTTTAATATCCCACGCGCGCGTAAGATCCACGAGTTTCGACTCGCCATTGCGGAGCTCCACGTGTCAAGATCCGGAGCCGTCTCATCAAATCGAGGCTTCATCCGGCCGATCGTTCTTCAAGCCATCTCGACCGTTAGATCGGATCCGATCTAACGGCCGAGAACGTGTCCCGCCTCTGGCGAAATGTCCATATCGCCACCGCGCCCGATATTGATCCCGTGTTGAGAACATGCCCAAGACAACAAGCAAAATTGTCGGTTCAGATCTGAAAAAAGCAAGATGCAACTTGCAACAAAAGCGAGACAATAATATATATGAAACGGGAACTTTTTAACTTGGGGATAAGAAGCGAGTAGTAGTAATAAAAAAAAGGAGAGAACAGAGATCTTGTAGAAAAAAAAATTGTAACCAGTCAAGTGATAATCAAAAGACAATCCAGTGGTAAACACTTGTCTCTTTTTCTTACTTGTTTTCTTTACATGCATATACGAAAAAAACAGAAACAAAAAAAGGAGAGTAGTCTTACCGGCGTCGTTTGTGGGTCTTCCCTTCCTCAGTGATAAGCCTTTCGGCTTCTACAAGCCATAAATGGTGAACTAAACGGAGGGGAAGACTCCTTGTGGTTTCGTTTTGGTTTTAAAAAAAAAATTTCGCTTCGTATTTTCTAGATCTAGGGCGAATAAAAGTATATCCTCTGAATCCAACCTAGGATTCGTGTTGAGGACGAAAGGGGGGTTATTTTGGTGTCTTTTGGAGGCTCGCCGGCGCCGGGTAGCGGCGGAGAATACGGCGGTACCCCTGGACATCGTTACTCCCGTTAATCCGCCCTTTCCGCCTTGGTACAATCCAAGCGCACATTGCGACTATCACGGCGGTACCCCTGGACATCCCACTGAGAACTGCCTTGCCTTCAAAAAGCTTGTGCAGAATTTAATCGATTCTGGGATATTGAAGTTTGAAGAGCCAAGCGTAGCCAACAACGTTACTCCCGTTGTATGAAGCAGACCTGGTCCGACCATACATCGTTACTCCCGTTAATCCGCCCTTCCCGCCTTGGTACAATCCAAGCGCACATTGCGACTATCACGGCGGTACCCCTGGACATCCCACTGAGAACTGCCTTGCCTTCAAAAAGCTTGTGCAGAATTTAATCGATTCTGGGATATTGAAGTTTGAAGAGCCAAGCGTAGCCAACAACCCGCTGCCCAATCATGGGAGCAGAGGGGTTAATGTCATAGAAGAATGCTTTTACGGGAGGATAAAGGATGACGTGTCGTAAATCAAGTCTCCTTTACGGTGGGTATTTCAACAATTATGCATGGCTCGTGTGATCAACAAAGGCATGATAATAAGGCAGAAGAAATGTGGAAAGTATTGCGAATTCCATCGGTGAAGGGCATGATATCCAAGAATGTGACGAGTTCAAGAAATTGGTGCGAAGTTGATGAATGAAAAACAAATTGAATTCTTTGAGAGCCCATGGGAAAGAAGGGATCAGGCGTACACATGACGAGATAGCCCCAAAACTAGATACGGGAAGGATAGACCTTTTATCATCTCTCCCGGGGACGGGGAATGCAGATGTCTCCCAAGGAGAAACCAGCAAAATAAGTCCCAAGATCATCATTTCAGCACCATCTCCATTCCCATTCAAAGATATCGACAAATTCCTGGAATTATCTTTGTGAATGTGACCATGCCAGAAAAATCGAACACGAGCAGGTAAAAGAGCCTACGCTAGAAGACCAACAAAGCGAGCGATGTGAGCGTTGGTGAGGGCAGGCCATTTCACAAGAAGCGGCCGATGTTATTCCTCCGAGGCTTTGAAAGCGGCTGAAAAAGATAGGGGAAGAGTACAACAGTTAGCCCTACGCAGATATTTGGAGAAGAACCTTCCCTAAATATAAATGAACCGGTAACTGAGGCCCAGGCCAAAGAATTTCTAAAGTTCTTGAGACATAGTGAGTACAGCGTAGTGGAACAACTACGAAAACAACCGGCCAGGATCACAGTCTTTGGAATTACTCTTGAGAGTTGAGAGAAGCATCGGGAGACGCTATTGAAAGTCTTTGAATCAAACTTTTGTGCCCCAGGACATTTACGTAACAAACTGGACATGATAGTGGGGCATATTACGCCTATAATCATATCACATTCAGTGATGATGAGATCCGGAGGAGGAATGGGGTCTACCAAAGCCCTTAACATCACTACCCACTTTGCAAAGGGTATGTATTACAGCGTCTTGATCGACAACGGGTCAGCATTGAATGTCTTGCCTATGGTAACCCTACAAAAATTGCCAATAGATGGTTCACACCTAAAGCCTTGCCACAACTCGGTAAGAGCCTTTGATGGTACGCAAAAAGGAACAATGGGGAAAATTGAGGTGCCCCTATTGATCGGACCAACTGAATATGTGATCGATTTTGTGGTGATGGACATAAAACCATCTTACATTTGTTTGTTGGGAAGACCGTGGATCCACTCCGCAGAGTTGTCCCATCATCATTGCATCGAAATTAAAATTTGTAGTTGAAGGCAAATTGGTCTGAGAGGCGAGCATGAATTTGTTGCTTAGTGACATCGACACCCCTACATTCAAAATGATGAAGATCTTTGCAGAATGCTCGTTCCGAGCATTAGAACTAGTAAATGCCACATTCGTTTGAGAGGAAGCCGGATCCCCTACCCCAGGTTATCTAATTGTACCAAGATGACCGTCAGAGAAACTCGGGGCGAGGAGCCAAAATAGGAAAAAAAATTTGGGGAAGAAATTACAAGAAACACGAGACCCAAGAATATGACAACCAAGAAGGATCGTTTTGGCTGGGTTACCAACCAAGTGTCCAATGAAGAAAAGGAATATAAGAGGAAGGAAGAACAAAGAAAAGCCAGATCTAAAGGAGAAAACATTTCATGGAGACCGATATCCTTTCCTAGTTTGAAAGCCACTTTTGTCTCGGAGGAGGTTTCTACCGGCCAGTCAAGATATTGGAGAGGCAATGAAGAAAAATGATGAACTTAACGGGAGAAGTACTCAGAGAATCATTTGAAGGGATGTACATCAACATGATAGCTAAAAGGACCGAGGCAGCAAAATGTTGACCAACATCCGCCCTTGCCATCCCGGGAAACACTCGATAAGCGGAGCTGCATTGATCTACCTGTAGTTTTTAGGAATAGATCAGAGTAATGCTCCGAATCAACCTTTTGTTTTTGCCCATAAACAATGGGGATCTCTTGTATGGGGCACCTATGTTAACTTTTTGATTGAAATGAAAATATCCCCACTTTCTTAAAAAAATGACCAAAGTCTCATTTATTCCATTCATGCATTCTTCATATTCATTCCCTTCATATAAAGCCGTCTCTTTCCCAATACAATTCATTCTCATTTATTGCAGGTCGCTCATGATTGATGATATGAATGATACCGGATCCAATCCTAGAGTAAATTTTGAATGCCCTGAGGTCTTAGAGGGAATTGAGGAAGGATATGATGAGATAGAAATTGAGATCCCGGAAGAGTTGAAGAGAATGGTGGACAACGAAGAAAGGCAGATCATGCCCCACCAAGAAGAAACATAAATTGTCAACTTGGGGACTGAAGAAGCGAGAAAAGAAATAAAAATAGGAACGATGATTTCCTCAAAAACCAAGCATGAACTGATAGCCATACTTCAGGAATTCAAGGATGTCTTCGCCTGGACTTATCAAGATATGTCGGGGTTGAATACCGACATAGTGGTGCACAAATTGCCAACAAAATGGGAGTGCAAACCAGTACAGCAAAAACTTCAGAGAATGAGACCAGATATGTTGTTAAAGATCCGAGAAGAAGTGAAAAAGCAATTTGATGCTGGATTCTTGGAAGTAGCCAAATACCCCGAATGGGTTGCAAACATTGTACCAGTACAAAAAAAAGACGAGAAAGTTCGTATGTGTGTAGATTATAGGGATCTGAACCGAGCCAGCCTTAAAGACAACTTTCCTTTACCACATATTGACACGCTGGTTGACAACACCGCAGGACATTCATGGTTTTCCTTCATGGACGGCTTCTCAGGGTACAACCAGATAAAGATGGATCCTAACGACATGGAGAAAACCACATTCATAACCATGTGGGGTACTTTTTGTTATCAAGTGATGCCGTTTGGACTAAAGAACGCAGGGGCAACATACCAAAGAGCAATGGTGACTCTTTTCCATGACATGATGCACAAAGAAATAGAAGTATCGTGGGCGATATGATTGCCAAGTCTCGAGCAGAGGAAGAGCACCTACAAAACTTGACAAAACTATTCCAAAGACTACGGAAGTACCAACCGAGGCTCAATCTGCTAAATGTACCTTCGCCGTTACTTACGGAAAACTCCTAGGGTTCGTAGTAAGCGAGAAGAGGGATTGAGATTGATCCGGATAAAGTGAAAGCCATCCGGGACCTTTCACCACCCCCCGCACGCATGAAGGAAGTCCGCGGTTTCGGGAGGTTGAATTATATCTCTCGTTTCATCTCCCAATTAACCAACCAATGCGACCCGGTCTTGGACTTCTTAGAAAGAATAATCTGGGCGTGTGGGATGAAGAATGTCAAAAAGCCCTAGAAAAGATCAAAAAGTACCGACAAATGCTCCAATTTTAGTCGCTTTTGATGCACAGTCGACCACTAATTCTCTACTTAATGGTCTTGAGAGTTCAATGGGATGTGTCTTTGGGGCAACACGATGAGTCAAGAAAAAGGAGCAAGCCATCTATTACCTAAGCAGAAATTCAATGATTGCGAAACGCGGTACCCTCCGGTCAGAAACGTGTTGTGCTCTAGTTTGGGCTACCAAGCGGCTCGGCAAAAGTACATGTTGTACCATACTACTACGGTTGATATCCAAGCTAGACCCACTAAAGTTCTTAATGGAAGCGCCAAAGCACTAACGGGAAGGATGGCCCGATGGCAGATGCTCTTATCTGAATTCGACATCGTATATGTTAATCAGAAAGCCGTAAAGGGGAGTGCCGTAGCGGATTTCCTAGCTAGTCGTGCTTCGGATGACTATGAGACATTGAACTTTAGTTTCCCAGGACGAAGACTTGATGTGCATTACAACAAGAAGAAGAGATTTCAGATGATAAGTCATGGAAACTTTACTTCGATGGAGCCTCCAACGCCCTCGGACATGGGATAGGGGCAGTGCTAATTTCACCTGAGGACGTCTATTATCCTTTCACCAGCAGATTGGAATTTTTCTGCACAAACAATATAGCTGAATACGAAGCTTGCATCATGGGACTGAACTCAGCCATCGAGAGAAAGGTTAAGGAACTTCGAGTGTTCGGAGATTCGTCCTTAGTCATTTACCAATTGCGAGGGGAATGGGAAACCAGAGACCCGAAGTTGGTCAAATATCACGAATTGATCCAAGAGCTCACCAAAGAGTTCGAAAGGGTCAGCTTCAATTACCTGCCCCGAGAAGAAAATCAGATGGCAGATGCATTAGCAACCTTGGCATCCATGTTTAAAACAAACACCGGGGCAAAAATGAAGCTCATTGAGATGCAGACGTTTGAAAAACCTGCTCATTGTTGTAATGTATAGGAAGAGATTGACGGAAATCCATGGTACTATGATATCCTGCAATATGTCAAGCTTCGAAAGTATCCAGAAGAGGCAAACGACAATGACAGAAAAGCGCTCAGAAAATGGCAACAAAATATGTCCTAGATGGGGAAATCCTATATAGGAGAAGTCATGATCAAACATTGCTGAGATGTGTGGATGCCCGGGAGGCGAAGGAAATCTTAGGTGAAGTACATGACGGGATCTGTGGAACGCACGCCAACGGGCTGTCTATAGCCCGGAAAATTATGAGATACGGTTATTTCTGGTTGACCATGGAGGGAGATTGCATCGATTACACCAGGAAATGCCACAAATGCCAAATTTACGCTGACAAGATTCATGCACCCCCATCGCCTTTACACACCATGAATTCTCCGTGGCCTTTCGCAGCATGGGGCATGGACGTCATCGGGCAGATCCATCCGAAAGCCTCCAATGGGCACCGTTTCATTTTGGTCGCCATAGACTACTTCACTAAATGGGTAGAGGCAGCGTCTTACGCCAATATCACCAGGACTACAGTTTGTAAGTTCTTAAAGAAGGAAATTATTTGTCGATACGGATTGCCAGAAAGGATCATCACCGACAATGCTTCCAATCTGAACAACAAAATGATGAAGGATGTGTGCACTCAATTCAAGATAACACACCATAATTCCACAGTCTATCGTCCTAAAATGAATGGAGCGTGGGAAGCAAACAAACAAGAATATAAAGAAGATCATAGCGAAGACTACGAATACCTACAGGGATTGGCATGAGAAGTTGCCTTTTGCCCTTTTCGCCTATAGGACGTCCATTCGCACATCAACAGGGGCAACACCCTACTCCTTGGTGTATGGTACCGAAGCAGTACTCCCAATTGAGGTAGAGATTCCGTCCCTCCGAGTCTTAAACGAAGTAAAACTGGAAGAAGCTGAATGGGTGCAGGCCAGACTCGACCAGCTAAATCTCATTGACGAAAAAAGACTAAAGGCCATTTGTCATGGTCAAATGTACCAAAAGCGGATGGTGCGGGCTACAACAACAAAAAGGTGCGCCAAGAGAATTCAAAGAAGGGGATCGGCACTCAAGAGAATCCTCCCTATCGAGAAAGATTCTCGAGGAAAATGGATGCCCAATTTTGGGAAGGACCGTACGTCGTAAAAAAGGCCTTCTCAGGAGGAGCCCTGATCCTAACAGAAATGGACGGGGACGAGCTGAAAAATCTCGTAAATTCTGATGCCGTCAAGAAATACTATCTCTAAAAAAAAAAATTGAGAGCTCAGACGAAAAACAAAAACAAGGCGTTTTGAAGCAAAAGAAGGACTCGAGTTGAAAACCCGCAAAGGGCGGCTCTGGTAATTGTTGAAAAGTTGAATATCCGAAGAGAAGGGTATATTCATGAACATTATGAAGAGAAGGCTTCAGGCAAAAAAAATTCTACACCGGTTTGTGGTCATGTATCATTCATATCGAAGATAATGAGGGATCTTGTATTTTCATACTTAACTCATGTGTGTCATACCTTTCTTTTTAAGATATCTCGAAGCCCTTAATCGTAATAAAACCGTGTTTTTGAGCATCCATTCCTGGTCTTCTTGTCAATTTCAGTCAAATAAGATAACATAGGCTTATAATGAAACAAGAGATTTCGGAGCATTACTATGATTTAACCTTGAAAATGCATGTGATCAAAGAAAACGATGTTAACTCCGTCCTCCAGTTCCCTACATAATGGCTAGGGAAGGTGAGAAGCTTTAAACAACCAGGTAGGATGACCAATGGCACATGTCCTATCTATTCAAGGAAGGCACATGAGATAACAAAAAAGAGATCTCTTGGGTGAAACCAGAAGGGCACCCTCAAAAAAACTCTCTTTAAAGTGAAAACCCGAAAGGGCACTTTAGAATTCCAAATCATAATTGGAGAAAAGAAAGGTTGAGATGGTTGGTTGACGGAGGAGGCGGAGTATCGATGCACTGTAAAAAAGGAGAAAGCGAACATCAAGATCAAATCAGGATCAAAACAAGCCCACCAAGACATTGACACGCATGCATCATGAATAGTCAGACATCACTAGGATTAGGAGCATGTCAATTCATTTGTCATAGCATTTTGTTTTCATCTCAAACAGGTATCTGCAGATCCAAAGAGACATCGAGAGCCATCGCGGTGTTAATCCCGAACGAGAAGACAATGTTTTTACATACAAAAGGCACATGTTTTCAAGCTCCAGAGAGAGGTTCTATATAGGAAGAATCCTTCTCTCGAGAGGTTTGAAGCTGAAAGTTCTATATAGGAAGGGACAGCAGCTCCAGGTGAAAAACTCTTGATTCTATATAGGAAGGACTCCCAGTCAAAGCAATTCACCCATGACACGCAAGATTATATAGAAAATCCTGCTGTGTCGAAAGCGAAAAGTTCTATATAGGAAGGGCTCCGAGCTTTATTGTCTTAGAGTAAAAGGTTCTATATAGGAAGAACCTGTAGCTCTGAGATTCCAGATGCCAAAAAGTTCTATATAGGAAGGACTGATTGCTCCAAGGTGAAGACTCGCAGTTCTATATAGGAAGAACTCCCAGTCAAAGCAATTCACCTATGACACAGGGTTATATAGGAAACCTTTTGTGTCGAAAGCGAAGAGTCTTATATAGGAAAGGCTCCGAGCTTCATTGTCTTAGAGCGAAAGGTTCTATATAGGAAGAACCTATAGTTCTAAGATTTCAAACACCAAAAGTTCTATATAGGAATGACTGATGGCTCCAAGGTGAAGACTCGCAGTTCTATATAGGAAGAACTCCCAGTCAAAGCAATTCACCTATGACACAGGGTTATATAGGAAACCTGTTGTATCGAAAGCGAAGAGTCTTATATAGGAAAGGCTCCGAGCTTCATTGTCTTAGAGCGAAAGGTTCTATATAGGAAGAACCTATAGCTCTAAGATTTCAAACACCAAAAGTTCTATATAGGAAGGACTGACGGCTCCAGGATTTGAAGACTATCAGTTCTATATAGAAGGAACTCCCAGTCGGAAGAATCCATCAGCGGCGCAAAAGGTTTTATATAGGAGAAACCAGCGTTGAAGGCGAAGAGTTCTATATAGGAAGGACTCCAAGCTTTACTGTCTCAAAGTGAAAGGAATGACTCATAATTCGGGATTTCATAGCGAAGGGTTCTATATAGGAAGAGCCTGTAGCTCCAAGATCGGAAGGTGACGAAGCTCTATATAGGAAGAACTTACGAGCCTGAAGATTCAGCCAAGGAAGAGCGGAGATGTCCAAAAGAATTCGTTTTTCCAAAGCTACAAACAGGGAAGTCTAATAAAAATGAGTGCTTATGAATCTTTGCTTTGTTTCCCATTCCATGAGAACAAGCAAAGAGGGGCAACTGTAATCACTCATTTTCACTTGTAAATATATTAATATTGCATGTATATTTATTATATTATATGAATGTTACTAATATAAGGTGGTGTGTGCATGTATAAGCTATGTATACGTATTAGGGGTGTATGTATGTCATGTATGTATCTAGAGTATGAGCGTATTTGATTAATATATAGATGTTATGTTAATTATATGTATGATTATACGTACGTATGCTAGAATATTATATTAATTAATGATTGTATAATATAAGTATACATTTTCGTATGTATATATATTGCTGTTATAATCATATTGGGCTGGTAAAATGAAAAAAATAAATATATTAAACCCAAATAAAAATGAAGTCCAAGTCCAATTACAAATTCAATTACAAGGCCCGGTTGGCCCAGATCTAAATCTTATCTAATTACAATGTGCAGGGGGATAGCGTGGGCCGTTGGATCAAGATCTCGATCCAACGCCACGATGCAACCAGAGGAAGTCAAAAATATCTCGCCAGCGCGTGTTCCACACGTATGGACCGTTCGAGTGCACGCGCGCGCGTGTGGTCCACGCCACGGGACGCTTTAATATCCCACGCGGCGTAAGATCCCGCGCGTTCTGACTCCTCGACTGCGGAGCTCCACGTGTCAAGATCTAGAGCCGTCTCATCAAATTGAGGCTTCATCCAGGCCGATCGTTCTTCAAGCCATCTCGACCGTTAGATCAGATCTGATCTAACGGCCGAGAACGTGTTCAGGCGGCGAATGTCCATATCGCCACCGCGCCGATATTCAGTCCCCGTGTTCAGAACATGCCCAAGACAACAAGCAAAATTGTCAGTTCAGATCTGAAAAAAGCAAGATGCAACTTGCAACAAAACAGAGACAATAATATATATGAAACAGGAACTTTTGTAACGGGGATAAGAACGAGAGTAGTAACAAAAAAAGAGAGGAGAGAACAGAGATCTTGTAGAAAAAAAATTGTAACCAGTCAAGTGATAATCAAAAGACAATCCAGTGGTAAACACTTGTCTCTTTTTCTTACTTGTTTTCTTTACATGCATATACGAAAAAAACAGAAACAAAAAAAGGAGAGTAGTCTTACCGGCGTCGTTTGTGGGTCTTCCCTTCCTCAGTGATAAGCCTTTCGGCTTCTACAAGCCATAGATGGTGAACTAAACGGAGGGGAAGACTCCTTGTGGTTTCGTTTTGGTTTTAAAAAAAAAAATTGCTTCGTATTTTCTAGATCTAGGGCGAATAAAAGTATATCCTCTGAATCCAACCTAGGATTCGTGTTGAGGACGAAAGGGGAGTTATTTTGGTGTCTTTTGGAGGCTCGCCGGCGCCGGGTAGCGGATTCTGGGTTTTATAAGAACAAACGAGAGAAAAAAAAGAACACAGGTTATGTAAAAATCAGAAAATGAAACAAATGGTTAAAATTTTGATTTCGGCCTAAAAAGAGGGTTTATATAGTTATTATTATTTTGCTAAATGGGTAAATTACACACTTAATCCCACCGCGTTTTCAATATTTTCATTTTGTCTTGCCGCATGGTATAATCACAATCCCAGTCCCCCTGATATTTCAAAAGTTTACAATCTAGTCCCTAAATTACACCGAATCAGTTTCTGAATGGTAAAATTACGCCCTTAACCATCCCGCGTTTTTGAATTTTTCATTTTGGGTCTGCCCCTTGGTCTAATTACAATTCTGGTCCTTTTAGGTTTTGTTTGTTTCGCAATTTTGTCCCTAAATTACATATTATTGTTTTTTAATTTCTGCCATTGACTTTTGTTTTTCTTTCATTTCAGTCCTGTATTCTTTGTAAATATTCATGTTCGTGTTATAATCGTATATATATTGATATTCTATTATTTTATATCCCTCATATATGACTCGTATTTTATGTTTATATGTATATATGTGTTAAAAATGATAGTCATGTTTTTTATCCGGTTATTCGTATTAAAGCATGCTATGTTCTATCTGACTCGTAAAACAGCATGTTCTTGTATTTTTGTACACATTGTATGTTTCCTTGGTTTTTAGGTTACGTGTTAGTGTGTCTTCTTTATTGTATAATATATTGTTCATATATGTTGAAATATATTTTATTAATAGCATGTATGTCTTTTTAAATATTTGTTCGTCTACATATAACGTAATTATTCCTACATTGTTGTTCTAACTTGTTAAAGTTGTTTTTATCTATCGTTTAGAATAATATGTATATATGCATGTTTTAGTCTAGTATATCATTTATGTTAGATTAGTATTCTGTTATGTCAATATTTATTGCATTTAAATATTTTGCCATGTTTTATATTTTTGCCACTAAGATTGCATATGATATATAAATTGTTAATGCGGTGCCCTTTTATCCGAGCGTAAACGGGGCCAGTATCAGGCGTAGTGATAGTGGTTGAGCGTTTACTCTCGGATAACGGGACCCTTAAAATTAATTCGCAATTATAACCGAATTTTGAAATAATCGTCACTTTAATCCGGAAAATCCAATATTAATAAAGCGGTAATTATTAAAGTACCAATTTTGGGCGGTGTGAGGGTGCTAATCCTTCCCCATCCGTAACCGACTCCCGAACCCTGTCTTTTTGAATCTCTGGTTTTATGGTGTCCGGCCTACCTAAGTGGCCGGTGGCGACTCCATTTTTATGAGGTTTTTAAACCCCACGGAATAAATATTTTATATCCAAAAAAATCACGAACACCTTTCAGAAACACTTCCAAAAATCCACGCTTTTTATTTTAGCGATTCAAAATAAAAAAAGACATCGCTACATCTGGGTTTATTCCTTAGCATTTGAGAATAACAGTGTAGAGAAAGATGTAGCAGAGCATATAAAGAGGGAATTCGATAAGAGACATGGACCCACTTGGCATTGCATCCTTGGTCGCAATTTTGGTAACTCAATTTTCCATCCAAATTTGATCTCAAAACTTCAATTTTCAATTTAAAGTGTTTTTGTTGAAATAAGAGCAAATCTAGGCTTTATTGATATATAATTTCAATGCATGTTAGACTTACATAAATGGTGTAGATGTTGGATACTTAGAGACTGGAATTGGATTGCGTGGATTGATTGCTTTTGATGAAAAAGGAAAAACTCCATCTTTATGTCTCGAACTTTATCTGGTTTTTCGACTAATGGATTAGTAACCTTTATGTTCAATCGAGTATTTCAGGTATAGTGATTCGACTTTGAACAAATTCTTAATGCTAATCCATACACAGTTCGCGCTTCCCACCATAGTTGTAGTTTGTTCATGTATTTCGTTATACGTGCTGGATTTCGTAGAGAGGGTTTCGTATTGGTGTGAGATGTCCATTGGCCGTGCTTGGATTTCTTTAGGTCAACAATGTGCCAATGTTATACCTCCAATGGCCGTGTTACTGAATCTATTTAGTATCGATAGCATTAAGGTTCAACCTCTATTGCATATCTAATGTAATATGTGTTTTCTCTATCGAATACAAAAGTTGTTAGATCTTGGAACTTTCGGCTTTTGGAAGCCTTGGGATGAAAACTTAGTTCGTTTGAGAAAGAGGGGGGAAGGGGATTCTTCGGATGGATTAGAGCTTCATCCCTTCGAATAACCAAAGGCCAGTAGTTGCCGTGGGTAACAAAATAATAAAAAAAGTTTGAGCCCTTAAAATGGAAGTGTGAAAGGGAAACTCATTCGTCTAAATTGATTTGTCTTCTTACTTCTATGAAGTTTGCATGCTTTCAGTCTGTGGCTACACCTCTTCATCACATTCTTTTACGTCGACATGTTTCTCTGGTTGATAAATCACAATACTATAATTTTTTGAAAGAAGCATATTTATTAGCTCTTGAAATCACCTAATGCTGTTCTCTACGGACTACGGTCTTGGGGTTGCATTGGTAGTTTAACCAAGTTTCTCGCTTGAGCAGAGCGCTCTGGTCGTTCCAGATTTTGTGGTGTACCCGACATTTGTAATCCGCTGTGCCGGTCCTGTAATGGTGGTCACAACCCAGATGATTTGCCAATTACTACAAATGCATTTGCAGTTGTGTTCTTTATATGTATATTATAAAGGGTGTTTAAATTTCGAGATTCCGTTCCATTAATATTCTTTTCGTGGATTTTGTGCAGGCTCGTATGTAACTACGAGACAAACCACTTTGTTTATTTCTACTTAGATCAGAAAGCTATCTTGCTCTTCAAATCTGGTTAAACTTGTTACGTCTGGTGGTTGTGATAATCGCGAGACGAAGAAGGCTTTTTACTTATCCTGGTTCCGGTTACCAACTGTATGTATGTGAATCCGCTGTTGAGCCTAACTTGTACATTTTATCACATCTTGAATTGGGTTTGAACCATGGTTGTCAAATCTAGTCTTTCACTTACCGGTTTCTTCGTTCGTGCTCTCGTTAACTACATTCCATTATAGTTTCCTGTTTACTAAAGCGATCGATTCATGCATGGCAATCTAAGCTCAATTCATTTCGAACTGTGAAACTAAAAAGTTTCAAGACATGAACACGTTGTCTTAACATGGTAGGTTTAAGTTTGCATGTGTCTGATTTGAATGGCCTGTTTATCCGGCCAGTGGGAGATATTTTCACCGATAATGTTTTCGGAAAATTCCGGCCAGTTTCACAAAAGATGTTATTGATATGATGCGGGACTTAATTAGAATATTTTGAAGTTCGACAAAAACCTGGTTTTTAAATAAGTTTATGGTATTAGTTTTTTTAAATTAAAAAAAACATATTTGGGCAAAAATACAGAGGAAAATTATGAACCTCAATGACAGCAAGCATTTTGTTGTGGGGACCCTAAACATTGTTTATCTGAAAGTACTAATTCTCATTCTCTTCACAATAAAACATTTATGGAACATTGTCCTTTTGAAACACAACAAAGCATACCCCACTTTAGTGTCCCAACAAAAAACTATTAACTTTTATTATTAGTATTTTTAATAAAACTCTTTTTTTATTAATATGAAATTAAATAATGCGATTAAATGTAAGAAAATATGGTTAAGGTTAGATTTTAAGGTTTGAGCTTAAAAAACAAATTGTAAACAACTTTTTTTTATCAAGATATTACTCTTAAATACAATCATTTTGTAAATTTCTTTTGGACTTCAACCTTCTATTGGACTAATTTGGATTTAAACTTGATTCAATTAATATGCATGACAATAAGTTAATAACTCGAATCCATCTAATTTAAACCTAAAATGCACTTAAACATAAGATAATCCGAATACGAAATGACTCGAATTTAAACTAACACAAAACTCAATACAATTCAACTCAAAATCTTTGAAAAACTCAAACCTAAACAAACTCCTACTCGAAATGACTTGGAAATTTTAAAAATTGAACTTTGAAGATTAACTAAATACTCTCAATGCCCTTAACCACCACAACATTCCCACTAGCCATAGAGGAAAGAACCCAGAAAAGCATTGGTTTTTAGAGTTCTCGGCTGCTCATTTCATCGCTCAACAAGCAAAGCCACCGTTTCCGTTTCCGGTAGCTTTACGGCGGTGGCGGCGAGAGGTTGAAGAAGAAGACGACGACGACGATGAAGTTGAAGAAGAGTTAACGTTAGCAAAAGAACAGCACTTATCTTTCTTCAAACTCTCTTCTTCGTCCATGAAAATCTGCCTGCATCTACACTCCTCACTGCAAAAACCCTTATCCCCTCTACAAAAAACAACAACAAAACCCCATGAAAATCCATGCAAAAACACAGTGTGAAAAAGAACAAGAACAAAGAACTCACTTGTACATGTAGATGTCTTTCTCAGGTAAGAGCTTCTGTCTGCAAAGGAAGCAGTGTTGAAGAAAAGCTGGAGCTGGGTAACTTAACTGAGAAGCTTTGGAGTTGATGAACATGGTTGTTTTGTTGATAACTTGTGGGGTGGATTTTTCTCTGGTTATATCACATTCACTCCTTTGATTCTCCAGCACTACACTTAATCCCACCATTTTTTCATTCTCTTGAGGTTGATGGAGATGAAATCATATATACATACATACATATATATATATATGTATATAAGTTGAGGGAAATGAATATGGAGAATGAGGGTTTGGGTGCTTTGGGGGCCATTACAGCTGCTATAAGGAGGAGAGAGCAGAGCAGTAAAGCAACGACGATGAGTGTAGGCCAATCGATTTGACTTGTACTGCCTTTTAACTGCCACGTAACCCCTCTCTTTAACTTAGTTTCCATTTCATTTTCTTTTCTTTTCTTTTCTTTTTGTTCATCCTGTTTTGTTTGTTTCTGCATTTTGTCGGTTATTGCTTTGATCAAAGATGGTAATATTAGGACTGTACTTGATGTTTATTTTAAAATATTCAATTTTAAATAATTTTATTTGTAAGATATATATTGTCACGGGGCTAGACTTGAACCCTAGCGGATCCGTACTGCATTTGACGCCTTTGACGCTAATCGGTCGATTCATGCGCCTAAGTCAGCCTTCAATCAGCCTTGCGAGTACTCCTGCTCGACAACGGCTCGGACAAGCCCTCCAGGCTTCGATGGATCTTGTCACGGGCTAGACTTTTGCCAGACGAATCGTTCGGGCCTTAGTCGTTTTCTCGATTGAAACGTCGGCTAAGTCACCCTGAAATCCCTTGTCACGACCTTAGGTGAAGCTCTATCGACAAACACCTAACTCAGCCAGGATTCTCGCTCCGAAAGATCAAACACTTCCCGAAGCCCTCGAACGAAAGATCGTTCTAAGCAAAAGCTAATCAAAGAACAACGGAAAGAGATTGGCAACTAGAACAATGAAGAACACTCAAGAACGCGAAGAACACTCAGAGAGTTTAGAGTAAATGCTTCTTGTATTAATCAAAGTGAATGAATAAGTGAATGCTGAAGTGAAGTGATTTACAAGTGATGAGGGAGCCTCTATTTATAGTTGAACTCCCCTACATCCAACGGCCCAGTTTAAATTACATCGACGGTCGAGATTGATCTTATCTAATCAAATCTCAATTCAAATATCTAATTATCACAAACATTATCTACAAATTATATTCAAATAAAGGGATAATGCTTTGACCAAATTACCTTCCTGAATCCTCCACGGATTTGGCTAAGTCCTGTGGGCTTGCGGGCTCTCTAGCATTCTCCAAGTGCCGGGCCAAGTGTGATGGTCTTGGCAAGCCCGTTACACTGTGCAAACCTTCTTTGGCTGATTATTGCGCCAACACCTCGGTCCCAAAGGTTTGGTCCACGACATTCTCCAAGTGCTGGGCCACATTTGGCAAGCCCGTTGCACTGCGCACATCCTCTTTATCTGATGCTCGCGCCAATGTCTCGATCCAAAAAGTTTGGTCTGTAACACTCTCCCCCACTTGACTTAGCGACGCCCTCGTCGCTGCACTCGAACGATCCTGGGCAGGGTCAACTTGATTACTCGTCGATGCCTCAGCTTCATGCAATTCCCCCATATGAACTGCTCGTCTCGACTCAAACTGTCGTTGAACATCGCGTGCTAAGACTCCTCTTGATACATCTCTCTTGTAGGAGCATTCTCCCACAAACTCCGATTTACCTCGACTCAGACCCACTTGGTCCTGCGGCAAAGACTTGGAAGTTGTCACAACATTGAACACAGACTGAACTCTCAGATTCGTCGACAACTCTGGCTTGCCCCTTTGAACTCTGAAAGGTCCCTTCCAATCTTCATTTCCCCCGCACTGAAGACTAGGTCTTACTTGACCTACACTCATCAACAATGGCAAATCAAAACCAAAAACGCTAGGAATGTGTTTGAGATGTACCTTCTCCTCGATCACATTTACTCTAAAACGGGCCAGCCCTTCTTTCTCCTTGAAGTCTGCCCCCTCTGCATTGAACTTTCTTCACCGAAGTTCTTTGCATGCATCGGCACTTTCGCCACAAAGTCCGCTGCGCTACTCTGCATCGGCTCTTCTTCCCTAAAGTTCGTTGCTCATGGTTGCATCCACCCTTCTGACTTGAAGTTTGGTGCTCTCTTGCATCGATCATTCTTTCTTGAAGTTTGGTGCTTTTTGTTGCGTCGACATTTCTTACCTGAAGTTCGTTGCTCGTTTCCCACCTTGCCCATTGGTGGTGTCTCCATGGTTACTATGTCCCTTAACGGCTTGGCCCCCTTCGACACTCTAATGGTCTCTAAAGCGATGCTCTTTCCCCGAACATCCTCGGTAAGCTACTCGATAGCCTTCTCAGACATGGTCACCCCTTTCTGCTTTCGGTCCCCCTTGGCCTTGGCAGAACTCGACATTATCGGACCAAGCGATGCAGCCTCGCTCTCTTCGGGCTCACTCAACTCCTTGGATGGCTTGACTCGATCTGGGCACTCTCACAATTTGTGAGGCCCCTTACACTGGTAGCACTCTAGTTGCTTCATCTTGCGTCGACACTTCTTCCTCGAAGTCCTTCGCTCCTTTCCCACCTTATCCATAGGTGGCATCTTAACGGTTGTTATGTCCCTCAACGGCTCAGCCCCTTCGACACTCTACTGGTCTCAAAAGTAATGTTCTTCACTCGAACATCCTCGGCAAGCTCTTTCCCAGCCTTCCCGGACATCTTCAACCCATTCTGCTCATGGTCTCCGCTTACCTTGGCAAAACTAGACAACTCTGAACCAAGTTTCACAGGCTCTTTACTCTTAGCCTTGTCCTGTCCCTCGAACCACTTGGCTCGAACCGGGCATTTCTGCAACTTGTGAGGCCCCTTACATCGGTAGCACTCCAATCGCCTCGTCTTCACCCTCGGCTTGACAGCTTCCTCACTTGCTATCGCACAAAGTCTCATCACTGGTTGGACTACTTTGGCACTCGAAGTCGAACCATGGCTCTCACTTTGCTTGGCGGCATTGGCACACACAATCGCCCCAAGTCTCGCTACTTCACCCTTTGATTCGTCTGTTGTCTTCACCATGGCAGC
This sequence comes from Hibiscus mutabilis, assembly GCA_019671005.1. Lineage (NCBI taxonomy): Eukaryota > Viridiplantae > Streptophyta > Magnoliopsida > Malvales > Malvaceae > Hibiscus > Hibiscus mutabilis. The sequence goes on from JAGYYJ010003235.1 coordinate 113,866, forward strand.
TAGGTGGTTCTTCTCGGGACACCCCCTTATCAAATGAGGACCATTACAGAAGTAGCATTTCAACTTCTTGCTCCCTTTCTTTTCTGGCATGGACTTAGCCTCGCCATTCCCCCTGTCTCTCGAACTGGGCCTGGTTGACTCAACACTCGTCTGCTTGCTTCCTACGGGCTCGGTCAGAGGTTCGGCAACAACGAGAGCCTCTAAAAGTCTCTGGGCATCTCTCTGCTCTATTGTGAGCTTCACCCCCGGTCTAAATCTCTCTAAGAAGGTCTTGAGCGCACCACATTCACTCATTGCGGTCTTGCAACTGAGCAGCTCCCTCTTGAGCTCATCCACTTTTTTCCGCAAAGCTTCCATCTCAGCTTCACTAGCATTACTCCCTCGAACAGTCACCAACTTGTTGAGAACTTGTCGTGTCTCGTCTTTGAACCGGTCATCTATGGACTCCACTTCGTCAAGACGGGACTCAAAAACACCTTGGATCTGCTTGGCCTCCTCTTCGGATTTTTCAAGTCTAAGAACCCTATTTCCTAACGACTCCAATTCTGCCTTCACTGCATCTTGAAAGGAATTATCTTGTTGGTTCAACTTCTTGTACATCGATTTGAGAACTTCTTGGTTCTCTTTCGCGGTTTTCTCCTTAGAAGAATCCTCCGCTTTTTGTAAAGCCCCCATCTTGGCTTCACAAGCACAATTCTCTCGAACTATCCCCAAATCGTTGAGGATGCATTGCGTCTCGTCATTGAACTTACCCTTCATGGATTCTAACTTTTCAAGACGTAGACTCCACAACACTTTGGATCTCTTTGGCCTCAACTCTTAGAGTTTTCACTGTAGCCTCTAAGGAATTGCCACGCTCAGATATCTTCACATCCAAGCCATTAAGAGCCTCTTGAACCTCCTCATGGATCCCTTCCATAGACTCTAACATCTCAAAATCCAACGAACCCAACTTCTCAAGGTTTACCAACTCTAGCTGTTCAAACACCACCTTGGCCTCCTTCTCGGATTCCAAGAGTTTATCGACCCAAGCCTCCACGACCGTTATGAATTCGAAATTCAATTGCACCTTATTTTCAAGATGGTTGCTCCTCTTGTCAAATTCATTAAGAGTCTTTCTTACTTCGTCCATTGTCAATGTCTTCTTCTTTGGTGCCATCTCAATCACCACTTTACCACGAACTAATCTGATCCCTGATCACTTCGACTAACTCGAACGCAAATCACCACCACGCTTAACTGCAACTGCAAGCTGGCTTGAACGCAAGTCCCTTCCTCGACTCGCTCTGATACCACTTGTCACGGGGCTAGACTTGAACCCTAGCGGATCCGTGTGGCCTTAGACATCTTTGACGCTAATCGGTTGATTCCTACACCTAAGTCATCCTTCAACCAGCCTTGCGAGTACTCCTTCTCGACAACGGCTCGGACAAGCCCTCCAGGCTTCGATGGATCTTGTCACGGGCTAGACTTTTTCTAGACGAATCGTGCAGGCCTTAGTCGCTTTCTCGGTTGAAACGTCAGCTAAGTCACCCTAAAATCCCTTGTCACGGCCTTAGGTGAAGCTCTCTCGACAAACACCTAACTCAGCCAAGATTCTCACTCCGGAAGATCAAGCACTTCCCGAAGCCCTCGAACGAAAGATCGTTTTAAGCAAAAGCTAATCAAAGAACAATGGAAAGAGATTGGCAACTAGAACAACGAAGAACACTCAAGAACGCGAAGAACACTCAGAGAGTTTAGAGTAAATACTTCTTGTATTACTCAAAGTGAATGAATAAGTGAATGCTGAAGTGAAGTGAAGTGACTTACAAGTGAGGATGAAGCCTCTATTTATAGTTGAACTCCCCTACATCCAACGACTCAGTTTAAATTACATCGACGGTCGAGATTGATCTTACCTAATCAAATCTCAATTCAAATCTCTAATTATCACAAACATTATCTACAAATTATATTCAAATAAAGGGATAATACTTTGACCAAATTACCCTCTTGAATCCTCCATGGATTTGGCTAAGTCCCGTGGGCTTGCGGGCTCTCTAGCATTCTCCAAGTGCCGGGCCAAGTGTGATGGTCTTGGCAAGCCCGTTACACCGCGCAAACCTTCTTTGGCTGATTCTTGTGCCAATGCCTCGGTCCCAAAGGTTTGGTCCACGACATTCTCCAAGTGCTGGGCCACATTTGGCAAGCCCGTTGCACTGCGCACAACCTCCTTATCTAATGCTCGCGCCAATGTCTCGATCCAAAAAGTTTGGTTCGTGACAATATATATATCTTATTAAAAATTAAAAAAATAATATGAACAGATAGTATTACTTGTAATCAGTTAAATACTATTAAAAAAAGAAATCAGGGGCGGAACATAAGGGTAGATTTTGGGAGCGTGACTCTTGCCAACCTTTTTTTTCTAATAATAATAAAATATTTTTTTTAAAAAAAGATAAAATTAATTTTACAATCCTTTTAATCTTTTTAAAATTTTATTATGGCCCCTCAAAAATTTTAATTTCATTATAACCTCTCTTTATAAATTTTTAGTTACGCCCTTAATGATAATATTTAATAAGATATGAAGTATTCATAAAATTCGATGGTAGAGATTTGTGACGGTTCACACAAAGATGACGAGGTTATAGATGAAACTAGGTATTTAAAATTATTTGTGTTGACATGGTTTAATTGTCTAAATGACCTTCCGAAAATGTTTGATTGGTGGAAAATATTTATATAAACTGATATGAATTTTATTGTATTAGTGTCTTGTTGAGTTATAGTAAAATATTCCCTACGTGTATTTCTGTACAATTTTATCTTATTAAGGAGATATAAATAGAAAAAAAAAACTTTGAGCTTACACGGGCTTGTTAATTTTAGAGGTTAAGGGTCTATTTTAGAGTTTAAGAGTTACGTTGTAGATTTAGAATTTAAAATTTAATGTCAGGGTTTAGGGTTTAGAGTTTATGATTAAAAGTTTAAGATTTATGATTTTAGAGTTATAAATTTAGATTTTATATTGTATAATTTAAATAAAAAGAGTTGTGTATATTTTTTACACATTATATACCAAAATATAACTCTAATAATAATTATTATATTTAAGTATCTTAGATTTTATAATGTAAATTGTTGGTTATCATTTAATTGGATTTTTAATCATATATTTTTACGTATTTTTTAAAATAGTAGGATTCAAATAAAAAAATTGAATATAAATTTATTAAAAAATTTTGTTGGTACCTTTGGCTCAATGGCTGTGATGTACGAACGTGTGCGTATGTTGTTATAAATGCAAGAATTTATATTATTTATTACAGTAAATCAACCTTAATCCATTTATTACAGATAAATCAAACCTTAATCCGAAACCCTTTTTTTCAACGAAGGGAAAAATGTTTTTAAGGGGCAAATGTACAATCATACAATTGATTAGAAATATCGAATCACGGATTTTAAATACAAATATGGTACATCTAAGTCGTAACAAGCAAAATTCACAATAAATTTTTAGCGTTTACAAAAATAGCTCCACAAAATAACAAAGTTGCGGCGTTTGCGGAAGTGCGCCGCAATATTCATGTACCTATAGTGGCGTTTTTTGTAAAAACGCCGCGAAAAAACAATATATAGTGGCGTTTACAATAACAAACGCCACAGTATCTCCTATTATAATGGCGTTTGATATTTAAAACGCCACCAACGGAAATCCTTTAACCCTAATTTTGCGGTGTCTCTCTGCCTAAAATGAAACGCAACCTTCTGCAGACAAATTGACCGTGAAGGAATGCAACCTCCTTTCCGTCGCCTACAAGAATGTGATCAGCGCACACCGTGTCTCTTGGAAGATCGTTTCCTCTATCGAGCAGAAATAGGAAGAACGTGACAACGCAAACCATGTCTCTATCATCTGCGAGTACAGGGGGCGAGCTTTCCGAGATTTGTGCTAGAATTTTGAAGCTTCTGGACAAGAAGCTTATTCCAACCGCCGACAGTGGTGTTTCGAAGGTCTTTTATTTAAAGATGAAGGGAGATTATCATAGGTACTTGGTTGAGTTCAACACTGGCGATGACAGAAAAGCTGTTGCGGAGAATATGCTCTCTGCCGATAAATCTGCTCCGGTTTGTGCTTATTCTTGTAATTTTGTGCACTTCTTTGCCTTGATTTGATATAATTTTAGGGTTTAATTTATTTTTTTAATGTGAAGTGTGATGGTTATGTTTCATAAATCTTAGGGTTCGTGTTATTTATTTATCTCTGCTAAGATCTGGATCTACTTCGAATTGCTTAGATTGAGTGGGAAATATGAGCATTAGAAGACATAGGATTTGATCTCAATAGAAAATTTATGAAAATTGTTAAGTAAAATTGAGTTGTATCTAAAATTTTGAACCAGAATCACCCCTCCAAGCCTCTCACAGTATTAATTGATATGCTCTAGTTCATATTGATAAGTTTGGACATTGAATACTTCAATGAGTTTTATTATGTTAGATGGTATTTGATACTTGAGTTCATACTATGACTATCTTACATTACATTTTTTATGTTATATTGAGTATTTGGTATTGTGTATTGCTCTAAGCTGATTTCTTTTTGCTAATTATATACTTGCATACACATTCAATTACATTGTAAGTAGTTGCTGGAAATTTGAAATTGTTTTGAGTAGTTTTACATTTTTAGAATTTCCTAATACTTCAGCCATGTTGGCTAACTTGAAGTGTCATTGCCTAACCGATTAATGCATTAAAATAGTGTGAAAAGTTTCTAAGAACAGCTGGTGGGTGAACTACTTCATTCTACTTTATGCTCTTCGAATTAGACTCTAAAGAAGTGAAAAAAAAGAATAGAAAACAACAACTATTGTTTGTGTATTGATTTGAGTTTTTGTATGTCCGAAAATAAGTTAAATAGTAGTAAAAGAAACCCCAAACAACAGCTAAAAACTCTTCCATGTGTCGCAGTGGTGCATGTTTTTTTGAGTATCAATTATTTCTTTTATACGTTTAAGAATTTCAAGTTAGGGTAACATGGTTTTGAGTATTAGTTATTTCTTTAATACATGGTTTTGCAGTTGGCCATGGACAACAAGACTGATGTTGCTGGTGCTTTGATTAAAGCAGGTTCAAATAAAGTTAAAACCACACCTGCTAGAGAATACCTTACTGCTGCATTGAATGACTTTGACCCTGATCAATATAATAACATTGATGCGATTTCAGATGGAGCAAACAAGCTTTTAATGATGGTAAGCTTAAGAACGTGTTTAATTGTTTGGAGTAAACTCTAAAAGTCTAAACTATGATTTGACACCAAAAAAAGTCTAAAACAACGTGTTCTCACTCTAAAAGGGATGGGGTCCATAGGAACACAACTTATTAATGTTTTTTCTATTGCAATGTTTTGTTTATTTAAGCTTCTTTGTTTAGGATTGAGGCTTTGTTGTAAAAAGGGATGTCACCTTCTCTGTATTTAGATATTTTTTACAGAAAAGTTACATTTTTGTAATTCTGTATCTATTTAATGATCTTCAATTATCAGAAAATGTTGATTACTCTTTTAAGAGTTGATAAATTTTGTCTATTTTCTAAAGACAAGTATTCCTTTTATCTTCCAACTTTTTTGCCTTTGAAATGCATTAATTTATGCACATCGATTTTATCAATTGTTAAAAATTTTGGTATGTAGAAAATGATATAAATAAACAAAATTTAACAGTTACGTTTATCTACAGTGTTACAGGTCCTAGCAGCTGTCATTAAAGCACGTGCTTCTAAAAAGCATGGAATACTTGCTTCTACAATAAGAATCCATGAACTTGATCAGGTAAGTTTAACCATTAAGTATTTGGTTCTTTTTCGTTTACATAGGCTGGAATAGAACCTAGCCCCTCCTTATTGGAAGCTTCTTATTGTTAATTATTCTCAGGAAAAAATCAGTGGTCACTATATGTGCCAAATTCTAGTGTATGAGGGATTTATTTGGTTTATATGTTGTTCATGTGACATGCTAATTATCAAAGTTAAAAGTTTCTTAAGCGAGTCTATGATTAAATGCACAGGATACTCTGAGACAGTAACATGTTACTGGTCGAAAGCTAAAAGAAGTACAAGAGGAGGCCAAAAGTTTTGTTGTTGGAAATAAAGCTCTTGCTACTCTTTTTGTCCATATTCCTGCTGGTGAATTGCAGAGGCAAGTTAGGTCCTGGCTTGTAGAAAATTTCAAGTTTCTTTCTATTATTGGGATGTAGCATTTGGGGGAACCACTGGCAAGTTAGAGCTTACCTAACCAGTGATATAAATAATGTTTACATTACATGACCAGTGGGGATGAAGCATAGGGTTTAATCCAGAATCCGTCATTGTAGTTGATTTTTTAGGCTCATAATTTCTTTATCCTACTGAACAATGTTTACTTACATTACATTTTACTTTAATGTTACGAACTTTGATTATTTTGATTGTTAAGTATTTTTATTTTCAAGTTTGATATTTGGGTAAATTGATATTGGTTGATAACTATTTTTATTTAATTGATTATTTTGGTTGTTAAGTTTGATATTTGGATAATGTTATAGGTTATATTTGGGTGCACTACAGTAGAAATTGATATTTTCAAGTAGCGGCATTTGTAGAAAAACGTCACTATATATAGTCAGTAGCGACGTTTGTGGTTATAAATGCCACTAAAAATAGGCATTGGCGGCGTTTGGTAGTAAAACGCCACTAGAAACAGATCATTCGTGACGTTTGTAAACAAAAACGCCACTATATACAAAGAGGCAATACCAACGTTTTTTGTAAAAACGTCACTAAATATCACAGCATATAGTGGCGTTTGGCAGACAAACGCCACTAAAGAACATGTTATTCGCGGCGTTTTTCTTTACGCGTCGCTATATCCTATAACCTTTAGCGGCGTTTGATACAAAATGCCGCTAAATTTCTTGACATTTTGCGGCGTTTTCTACCCACAAACGTCACGAGCTATTGCGGCGCTGGTTTTTGCGGCACTTCTTGTGACGCTTTATTTAGCGTTGGGAGACTTTTTAGCGGTGCTAAAAAACGTCGTTAGAGGGCCAAAAAAACTTCGCTAAAGACCTATTTTGTTGTAGTGATTAGTCAATATAAAAAATATAATTCGACATTTTTTTAAAAAATCAATCAGGCATATTTTTATTTTTATTAATATTTTAATGTTGTCTCGTAGTAATATCTATTTTTTTGTATCTATCAAGAAAATTCACGTACATTTTGCAGATAAAATTTTTCAAATCTGAATATCATATAGAGAATATTATTTTTTTACTAGAATCAATCCTTAAGTTCACTCGAACATATTTAAATTAAAATATATATAAATAAAATCCATACAAAACAAAAATAAGCTCAAATAAATATAAAAAAATCGTACGTAATTTACATATGACGAGACATACATATATATAAATCCTAACCTAGGGATGGCAAAATTACCCGTCCCGACCCGACCCGATCGGGTTTTTTCTTATGATTTTCTTATGATTTTTTTTATTATTTTTATTATATTTATAAAAATACTACTATATATAAATACTTTTAGGAGTTTCAAGCTATTTTTTTAGTTTGTGTTTATCGTAAATTTTTGTTAGATATTGTTCGAATTTTAACATATCTGATTCTAAATGTCAATGGTCGAGTTTATTTTTTAAAATATGTATTTTTTCTTCATATGAGTAATTTAATTAGTTTTATTTTATTTTTTATATAGTTTAAAGTCTGTGAAATTTATATTTTGTAAATATAATGGTCGTTCGATCGAATTTAACATTTATCGTCAACGAAATTTAATATATTTTTTACATTTTCAGGTCGGGTCGGGTTTATAAATCGGAGTGGGGCAGAATGGGTAAATTATTATTTTATTTTCGAGGCGGGGTCGAGTTTTGGGATTAATATATCGGGGCGAGTTCGGAACGACCAAAAACCCGCCCCGCCACGCTGCCATCCCTATCCTAACCCTAACACATTCTAGAAACTAAGAAAGGAGCATTAAAATACCACCTTTCGTATATTTATTTTGTTGAACTACCAAAAGATGTGATTTTTAATTATTTTTGTGAGTAGGCCAAATTAAAGGAAAGCATTCAAGTACACCTATCAAAATTTGACACAATACTATAAAATAATTATTAGTATTATTTTTGAACCCAACAAGTGTTCCAATAGAAAAGCGGGTGATATTCATCTTAAGAGACACAGATTCAATTCACTTTGTCTACAAGATATATGAGTATTGTCAAAGGGTTAAGAATATGTATGAACATATACTACCTTATAATTACCTTTAGATCATTCAAAAAAATTATTAGTATTATTTTTTTACTATTTTTTACGTACAATCAGTGTAGACTGCCTATTTAAACTTTGAAATTAAAGATATAATTCAGTAATTTAAATTTTAAATTTTAAACTCGAATATTGTATTTTAAATTTTAAAACTCTAAATTTACTAGTATTTAAAGCAAAGTCTTGCACAATTTGCAATATCATTTTTTGCAATTTTATTTCTAGCCTTTATCCTATCATAATTCAACACATAAGTTACAAATATTGACGAGGTATTAATTTTTTTAAATAAAATTAAAAGTTCGAATACTAATGTCAAACTAATTGAAAATATTCAACGGTCATTGATTCTTTTAATATAGTTATAACTATAAGCATCGTAATAAGTCGCATCATATATAAGATCAACATTAGGTTTTTTAAAAAACTCTAGCAGTACAATGTCCTCTTTTGTTCATTTTTTATTCTTTAATTGTCTGCGACGGCATCGATTTTGATGCTGGTCGTCAACCACCGGGATCTATTATTTTGTTTTTTTTAGTTTTTAATAAATAATTATGTTTTTATGGTACGATTTATTTTAATCTTTTGTATGTTTTTCTCTATTTTTTGCACGCTTTTTCCTTCTATTCGGTCGTTTGGCCACTTTTATCAGGGTTTGATCTGATGTCGTCACGACTGATTAAGATGTCGCTCTTTTCGTTATCCTATTAATCTCCCTATCTCGGCCACTCGCACTGGATTTGGATACGCGATCACATTCACCGTTCCTTGTTAGCGATTGAGTTGTGATAATAACCTTGTTGTCAACGTGCCTCATTGTAATATGCATTTTTATGTTGTTTGTTGATGGTTTTACCTTTCATCGCCGATATTTGGTGATGTTTGTATCCATCTTTTATTTCGAATCTTTTGGATTAGATTTTTACCTTTTCCTTGTATGGTCCTCTTATGATCTCGAGACGCTAGTTTTGTTTATTAAAAATATGTCTGAATTAGGTGTTTTTGTTTACTAAGTTGTGAACTTTCATTATAATTTCGGATATATTTTCATTCAATAAAATTAGCAAATTTCAATTAAAAAAAACTATAAACATCGTAATTGTTTTGTAATTTTTTCTATATATTAAGATCTAATTTAAAATTATGAATATTTTTAAATTTAATTAAAATAGCATTTTATTTTTATTTCTTTTAATACAATACACAAATAGTTAAAAACATATTAACATAATATCAACAAGCAGTTGATCTAGTAAGATGAGACACTAAATTCCTTAAGCAATGTCAGAGGTTCGAATTCTGATATTGTGAATGAAAAAAATTAGGTCAAGAGGGTCACCCCATAATAAGCCTCTACAAAATCTGATTTGAATTAGTCGGTTAGTAGGTCAGAAACCAGTGGTTAAAAACATTTTAACATATTAATTAGCAGCAAGATGACGTGTCACTATCATAGGAATTTACTTCCACCTCCTTTCCCCTATGGACCGTCCGATCCCATTATTTGTTTTGTGTTTTAATTTAGTACGGAGATTCTTACAAAAAGCCGGCGCCAGTGCTACATGGGCTGCACTGCTGCCACCTGTCATCCCCTTAATTAATTAATTGTTTTTATTTTTATGAATTTATTTTATTTATGCATAGATATAAAATGACAACTTCATTCAAATATGACAGCAGGTTTTTTCTTAAAAATATTGCACTTATTAGATTAATTTTAAATATATAGTATTTGTTACGGTAAAAGTATAATCGATAGAAAAGTGATTTGATTTTACTGTTTATCTCTATTTTTAATTAAAAAATGTTAAAAATGTAAAAAAAAATCAGACTTTAATGTAAAACATTGTTCAAAGTCGGACTATTTTCACCCGACTTCAATTCTTTAATCATTAATGGAGTTTACTGTTCAAAGTCGGATTGTAATTCATCCGATTTTATTTTTTACTGTAGAAATCATAATATTTTGAAAATAATCTGACATATATCATACTGTGGGAAAAAATTTAAAGACAATATTCATGTTTTTGGAAAATATAATATTTTGATTTTAACTTAATTGTATATATTTAAAAAAATAATTAACAACAAAAATTAAGTGTAATGACGAGGCATATCACTCTCTCGAGTTATGGATGATACTGTTGAGAAAAAGAACTACGAATTTCGAATATGAATCATAAAATCAAAATGTATTATACAAAAGAAAAATACAATCGTTTATTTCTAAGTTAAACAATTATAATTATTTATGTATGCAATATATAAATACAAAATAAGGATATATAGATAACATTATTGATTTGCGAACTAAATTAAAACTTCACAATTACACACACACATATTTTATCCCTTCAATTTATAAACATCAATCTCTATAAACTTACATATTTGGTACTATAGAAATATCATCAAGTGTCAGATGACTCGATTATAAATATAAAATACTCTAACTCAATTAAAATAATTATTTAGTATATCAGTGGTGGACATGTTTTAATTATGAGGTTGACAATTTCATCACGAATTTTTAAGTAATATTTAAAAAAACACAATTTTAATTATCTTGCTAAGTTTAAAAAAACATTTACCGCCAAAACAACATATGATAATCTATTAATTATATAAAAATATTTTTTTTGAAATTATTATATAAAAATATTCAATACACATGTTTACACAATTATTTTTAAGTTATAGGTTAAAGATTTAGTTTAAGTTAAGAATTTAGGGTTTATGGTTTAAAATTCTAAAATTGATTTAAATTTTAGTTTTTAAAAATAAATATGTAGATTTGTATAATT
>JAGYYJ010002805.1:0-125000 GCA_019671005.1 Hibiscus mutabilis
TCTTGATTTGCCATTGCTTCTCTTATCCTTCGTCTAAGTCTTTGTAAGGTTCGTTCGATTTCGGATCAAAGGGATATTACGGTGAAGTCGGTCTCATACGGTCATATACCAATGAAAAACTAAAGTTTGTTAGCCCTTTGAATTTTAAACAAGAAAAATAAAAAGAAAGTGCAAGAAAATAAAAACAAAGTCGCTATTGCCAATCCCCGGCAACGGCGCCTAAAACTTGTTGCGCGTAATAAGTGCTACGCAAATGTGCAAGTATACACGTCGCAAGTTATAGTATAAAAGATATCGTCTCCACAGGGATTGGTGCTACTTCAAGAATCTAGTCTCTGTAATCGTAAAAGTAAAAACACAAGTAAAGGATTATAGGAGTTTAACTAATGACTAATCTAGAAAGCAATAAAGTAAAAGAAAAGATGAATTCAAATGAGAGAGATAGGCCAGGTTATCGTGAGTTGAGGTGTGATAGCCAATTGGATTGTCTTGGTAAAAGAGTGCACGGGCAACTCAGTTGCCGTGGCAACTTGCACAACGGGGTTGCCTTGGCAACTAATCGATGGTTGCCTGGGCAACTACTTGGGCGTCTGGGCAGCAACCTTCAAGGTTCGGCAGAGCGTTCTTCAATGGTTTCTTCTTATCCCTAAGTCGAAACTCTAGCTACTTGTGCATGCCTTGATAATACATCCCTGCGTGAATCAAGGGTGAATAACAACCAATCTTGCGCTCCTCTTAGCCGTTGAAATCCTTAACTTATTCCTAAGCCGGATTAATCTTCACCAATCATTCGTTTCTTGAATCTAACTCTCCCGATATTAGATAAATAGATGAAATCACGAGATCCTCTCCCAATTCACTCGCAAACAAGAATAAGAACCAAGAATGAATAAACCTTGAAATAGAAAAGTGCAAACTCTTATTACCTAAACAAAAACCAATAGTTTCTCACAACCACAAAACACAATAACCATAGCCAAGTAAATTTAGTTCATGGCTAGGTTCCAAAGAAACACAAGATAAACAATCCCTAGCATGAACCCAATCGAACAAGAAAGAAAAGGATGAAGGAGGAGGCTTGTCGAAATCCTCCTTGCCCTTGATTCTTGTCGAAAATTCTCTCCTCTTGCCCTACTTGGACTTGTCGAAATTTCCCTCTTGCTCTCTCTATCAAGTTGTCGAAATCTCCTTGCTATTTATAGGTCTAGGCCAAAGTCCTTCTTTGAGGAGGAGTTTGAGTTGGAATTAAATTATCTTTAAAGAATATAATTCTTTATTATAATTTTATTCCTATTAGAACTTCTCCTATCTTCTTGGAATTTAATTCTTCTTTAATCTCTGCATGGCAATCAAATTCCTTTGGGCTTGGGCCTTGCTCCACGTCATCTTGGGCTTGTATAGTCATTAATTTCGACATCCCTATTGCATTTTCTCTTTGTCGACAATTGCCATGGCAACTGGCTCGGCGTCTCCTTCATGCATTGCCCTGGCAACTAGCTCGGTATATCCTTCATGCATTGCCCTGGCAACTAGCTCGGCATTGCTTTGGCAAGTGATCCTGCACATACACACACAAAGCACACCAAAGCAGCATCTTTTCCACAAAAACTACCAAGTTATGTAATCAAGCTCAACGATGGAAGGAAACATGGATTAATGCATGAATAACTAATTATGCAACTAATATGAGCCTAAGTCTAACAATAATATGAGTAAAAAGGGTAAGAAAAATAATACTTTTGAACACTTATCATATTGTACTCTTGACAAGTCGATGCTAAAGTTCTACTCCGATGGTGCTCCAACAATGCACGCCAACCTACTAACCTGCGATCAGAAACAATAATTTCAAAAGCTGAGCTAACGAAGCTCAGTGGATACACTTCCACTCAACCATGCTTCATGCAAATCATAAATATGAGCATGTAGCTAAAGATGATATCATGGCAATATGATAACAAATGGTGCTACCTCTAGATTCCTAAATACATAGCAAACAACAAAAGGATGCATTAATCTCACAAAGCACATATGCATCATACCAACCAAACCTAGAGTGAGGCCCGATACCACATAGCCTCTGGAACATACACTCTTACTCGAAATCTCTCATCGAGTATCTTCAGATGAGGCCTGGTGTCACACAACCTCAGGAACATACATCCGACATCTCATCTCATGGTGTTACAACATGCCCTTTGGGTATTCGGATCCCACCAAACAAAGGTGACTCGACCAAACAAGGTGTCTCAACCAAACAAGGTGTCCAATATAGTGCAGAGCATTACTCAATCCCCCAAGGATCTCCTATGGTTGCTATTACAACAAGTCATCCAAGGTTTACCAAGTTATTACACATTATGCTCATATATGAGAGTTAAATCTCAGTTTCTCAGTTTTACCATTTATTTTTATCACATTAGAAGTCCATTGGGCCATAGCCCTCGAATTACCAGCCCTTCAAACCCAAACTCAACTTTTAGGTAAATCTCCCAATGGGTACGGTACTAACCCTTGGTACCGGTACTCATAGTGTACCTATACGAAATTAGCTCACTAAAATTTTATCCAGCCTTCGCATACCGTACGGGTCAACCCGTATCGATACCTCTTTACAAGGCATATCAGTACTGGTTGAACACCTTACTAGTACCCCCTTCATAGTTCATCTTAATATAACAATGTTCTTAAACCCATAACACTAGGGTACCAGTACTGCCTCCTTGAGTACATATATCGAAGCCCATAAATGGCTTCCTAGGCTCGGGAAATCACTTCCCAAGCCCCTAAAGCACAATCTTTAACCCTTTGACTCGATCCTACATCTTATGGAAGTTATTAGGGTGGTTTGCTACCATTTTTATAAGTTTTAACATGAAGTCCGAGTTTTACCAGTAAAGAGGGTCTCAAGCATTCAACACCCAAAAATAACCATACATATCAAAATCAAGCACACAAGGCATCATCCTTAAGATGAGCATGAAACAAAGGAGTTAGTAGTGTACTAACCTTGATTCTAAAGTTGGAAGAGAAGCCTCTAGCCAAGCTCTTCAAGCCTTCCTCTTCCCAAGCTCCTTGGAAGATTCTCCCACCTCTTTCACTACACAAGAAGTTGTAAAACAAGTTACAACGTTGCAGAGGTTGAAAGGATAACTATAACATCAACCTAAGGCTAGAAAATGAGGTTAAATCTCTTTATAACCCATTTCTACCAAAACCACCCCACCAAACTCATTGCTTTCACCTTTCACCATTTTTGACAAAACTTACCTTGAAATGTAGATCCTTGAATGTAGTTTCCAACTCTCTTAACATGAAGTCCGAAAATCCAACTTAAAACTACAAAGTTTCAACCTTTGCTTGAGTGTGGGAGTTGGGATATGGAGAATAGTTAAGGGAAGAAGATAAGGGGAACAATGGTGATATCACTAATCCTTTTTCTGCAGAGGGAAATTAAAGACCCATATTGGTTCAGCTTGGTAGAAAGATCAAGAACACTTCGAGGGAAAATGATGGTTTAATCAGCAATTCGAAGGTCAACTTGAGTATTAGCTTCCATTTAATCTTTAATCATTGACCCAGGGAAGTAGATCGGCTTCAACTTTTGTCGTAAGTCTGAACTATAATCCTTTGAACAAGTGGATCAACTTTTATTGCATCCAATCAACTTTCGCTGTAAAAACTTGTTAATCTGACTTATCACTGCATTCATCAATGTTAGCGTCTAGTTTAACACTTTCATGCAAAACAGGAATCAAATCCAACAATTAAAGCTTAAGAAAAAGCTAACATGAATATATATTAAACTGAAGAAATAGTTTTCACAAGTTCATAAAGCTCAAAAAATTAAACCATTGTCAATTTGAGCATGAAATATAAAAGAAATCTCCACAAACATCAAAATAAAGAAGAGCTTAAGAAGATAACAATGTATTTTCCTCAATTCAGCACTTGATTCCTCTTTTCCCCGGATAAATCTACCTCACTTCACCTCGGATCTCCAGAAATAAGCTTAAGTCACCATGGAAAGAGGGAGAAAGCTCGAAGTTTAAAGATGATATGAAAAATAAGAATAACGTGACTCTCTCTCCTCTAGATTAGTCCTTTTATAGGCCACCCAAGGAAAGGACACCTGTCATGTAGGTGATTTACGTACCCCAGAGCCTTACACAATTTGTTGTAACAAACAAGACAGCTGGCATGGTTTTCCTTATCATTTAGCAGACTAGATAGCTGGCAGATGTAGTGTTGAACTGGCTGCAATGGTGAAAACTTCCTCTGCAGGGACATTAGAAATGCAATGACAACGAGGCAAAAATAGGCAAAAATATATAAAATAAGTGCCACAAAAGCTAAGTTAGATAAAATGCAAAAATAGACATGAAAATGCATAAATGTATGCAATAAAAATAGATGTGGGGACAATTAGATCTAAAAATATAGAGAAAACACATGCTCTTTAAAGAGCTATCACAACCTCAAACTTGAGTTTTTACTTGTCCTCAAGTAAAGATTAAAGCAGCAAGGTCCAACAAAGAATTTAGAGGCATTCTAGATACTTGAATCATTATAAACAATCAATAAATTCATTTCATCGACATGAGGGACAATTGCATAAACAACTCCACATCAATAGATAAGCAAGCAATTCAATAATACCCAACATTATCCTTGTCATCTCAGATTCATTCCTCCTATCAACATTTGTTTAGTACCATACATAACAAGATATAAATATCATATATATATATATATATATATATTCACGTTTTTATGTAGCAAGGGATATTGAACAATGAATGTACCCTAAACTTTTAGAAGTAAGATATTGTGCAACAAACCCCAGGAAGTACTTCATTGCAATGACACACACTCATGCAGTGACTGCCTTTGGTCATATTCATTTTTCTAACGCATGCAGAGGAGTGTCCCCCCTTAAAGCTACTTTATTTTATTGCACTCACATTGGAATGCCTTTTATTTATACTTAATAAGATATACTAACATATATAGTGAAGATAAACAGAATTATGTTCTGTTTATTCGAATAATGAGTAAGAATTTCTCTCACTTTGATTTACATAAACTACATCCTTTTATAGAAAGACTTTGATTTACAATAGAAGTCCTACTGGCTATTGATTAGGAGTCCTACTAACTATTAACTTCTAACTCTAGGTTTCAGTACAAGGCTTAAATAATAACTCTAACAGTACAATTTAATTACAATAATACTTCTAGTAAACCGACTAAACCTACACTCCCCCTCAATCTGGAGAGTATACATTGTATAATCCTAGATTGGATAAAAAATTTTCGAAAAAAGCTTTTGATAAAGCTTTTGTTCTTCTACTGGTACATACTCCAATGAAGCAACTTCACTTGTCAATTTCTCTTCTATGAAGTGTCTGTCTATTTCAACATGTTTCGTTCTGTCATGTTGAATAGGATTCTTGGCAATTTGAATGGTTGACTGGTTATCGCAAAAAACCTAGAAATTTTCTCCCTAAGTCATTCCCAGTTCTTTAAGTAAATTTACTAACCAGATACCTTCACACATTCCTAAGGCCAGTGCTCTGTATTCAACTTATGAACTGCTTCTGGAGATCATAGTTTGTTTCTTGCTTTTCCAAGTTACCAAATTACCCCAGACGAAGAACAATAACCGCTAGTTTATCTTCTGTCTGTCAGTTCATTGGCCCAGCTTGCATCTGTGAAGACTTTAATAGTTCTATCAGTGCTCTTCCTGAACAATAATCCATGTCTTGGTGTTCCCTTCAAATATCGCAAAATCCTCTTTGTTGCTTCCATATGTTCTTGTCTTGGGGCTGTCATGTGTTGACTCACAATGTTTACTGGAAAAGCTATATCAGGTCTTGTTAGTGATAGATAAATAAGTTTACCAACCAATCTCTGATATAGACCCTTATCTGCCTTAGGGCTATGATCATCTTTGCTGAATTTCAAACATGCTTCTATGGGTGTATCTGCTGGTTTGCATCCAAATAACCTTGTTTTAGTGAGTAAATCTAGAACATACTTCCTTTGATTGATGACCAAACCCTTGTTTGACCTTGCTACCTCCATGCCTAGAAAGTATCTGAGTTTCCCTAGGTCTTTAGTCTCAAATTCTCTACTCAATAGAGCCTTTAATCGATTTAGCTCTTCTTCATCATCACCTGTTAGGATTATATCGTCCACATAAACAATCAAAATAACCCTTTTATGAAGTTACCTTAGAGAACAAGGTATGATCTGCAAGAGACTATTTGTATCCATTCTCTATAATAACCTTTGTAAATCTGTCAAACCATGCTCTAGGAGACTGGTTTAGGCCATAAAGTGCCTTGTCAAGCTTACAAACTTGCCGTTTTTGTCTTGCACCTTCTAGCCCTGGTGGAATCTGCATATAGACCTCTTCCTCAAGGTTACCATTAAGGAAAACATTTTTAATATCAAGTTGGTGTAATTTCCAATCACAATTTACAACAAGGCTCAATAAAATTCTAACAGAATTTAGTTTGGCAACAGGAGAAAAAGTTTCCTTATAATCAATGCCATAAGTTTTTGTAAAACCCTTAGCAACCAACCTGGTTTTATATCTATGTATACTGCCATCTGAATTATACTTAATTGCGAACACCCATTTACATCCAACATGTTTCTTACCTTGGGGAAGATCTGTGATAGTCCAAGTACCATTTTTCTCAAGTGCCTCAACTTCTTCTTAAATGGCTTTCTTCCATTCTAGAATCTGTAGAGCTTCATCAATTGTTTTAGGAATTTGTACAACATCTAAGGATGCTGTAAAAGCTTTAAAAGAAGGCATCAAATTTCCATAAGCAGCATATCTCTGAATAGGATATTGAGTACATTGTCTTACCCCTTTTCTTTTAGCAATATGTAAATAATCAAACTCGAGAAGATGAGGAGGAATACTAGTAGAATCATTACCTCCATTGATTTCACAAGCAGCTGAACTAAAGTCCAATTCTTGACAAGTAATGGATTGCAGAATAATTTCTGAAATGATTCTCCTTTTTTCTGGTATAAACTTGTAGTTGTTTAGGAGGCCGAGAAGATGATTTGGTTGAAGTTTGAGTTCCTGTAGACATAGGTTGACAAGAAGAGTGTGGTGTAGATAAAGTAATAGGGGAAGCGATAGGTAAATTATTGGAGGGTGTCAAAGAAGTCTGAGGCTCAAGAGGTAATGAATCGGAAAGAGGTATTAAAAGGAAAAAAGAAAGAGGAACCTGTTTGTGAGAAGGATGAAAGTCATTGAAATTCTCCCCCTGAATTGCAGCCGTCAAAAAATATGGTTCCTGTTCAAAGAAATTAAGGTCCAAAGAAACAAAAAATTTACGAGTAGGTGGATGGTAACATTTGTAGCCCTTCTTTAGTGAAGAATATCCTATGAAGACACACTTGAGAGATTTAGGATCAAATTTAGACCTAGAAGGATCTAATTTTTTAACAAACAATACATCCAAATACTTTTAAGGGAAGAGATGATGACAAAGGTTTAAAATTAGGGAATGAGGATAAAAGAACATCTCTAGGTGTTTGAAAGTTTAGGACTCGACTAGGCATACGATTAATAAAAAAGTAGAAGTTAAAAAGGCTTCTCCCCATAGATATTTAGGAACATTGTGGGCAAACAAAAGAGCTCGGGTAACTTCCAGCAGATGCCTATTTTTTCTTTCGGCTATCCTATTTTGTTGGGGTGTATCAACACAAGAACTGATTTGCACTATTCTTTTTTTCTGGAAAAAATCACCTAAAGACTTAGTAAAGAATTCCCTTCTATTATCTGATTTAAAGATTTGAATTTTAGAATGAAATTGGGTCTCGACCATGTTGTAAAATCTCTCAAAAACACTAGCCACTTCAGATTTTTCTTTCAAGAGGTAAGTCCAAGTGGTTCTACTATGGTCATCAATAAAGGTCACAAACCATCTACTGCCAGTAATATTCTTCACTTTAGAAAGACCCCAAACATCACTTTGGATAAGAGAAAAAGGATTAGAGGGTTTGTAAATAAAGGGTAAGTAAGATTTTCTTGTTTGCTTTGCAAGTTGACAGATATGGCATTTAAAGAAAGAAGGTTTTTGATTAACAAATAATTGAGGAAAAATTTTGTAAGATAGAAAAAATTTGGGTGGCCTAACCTAAAATGATATAACATAACATCAGATTGTCCTAGGGAATTAAAACAAGATTTAGAAGGTGAAAGTTTAAAAGTTCTTGTGCTTTGAAGAACATATAAACCATTCTGCAAGCGAGCATTGCCAACCCTCTTTTTTAAGTCCAGTGCCTGTAAAAAACACTAAGAATCAGTGAACTGGAAAACACAATTTGAATCTTTGCATAGCTTATGAATCGATAACAAATTACTCTTGGACTAGGTACAAAGAGCACATCTTGAAGGACTAATTCATCAGTAAGAAAAACAGAACCACTACCTTTAATTGAGGATAACGAACCATCAACTAATTTGATAGAATTCTGAGAGGAGGAATTTCTAAATTGAAAAAAACAATTCCTTGTTAGCAGTCATGTGGTCAGAAGCACCAGAGTCCACAATCCATTCTAATTTATTCGTAGTAGAAAAAGTTCAGATTGAAAAAAAAAAGTGCAGTGAATCATCAAAAAAAAAAATTGTGATAGGATCGATGAGTGCATTTGTACCATCTGTTGTTTGGTGAAGCCTCTGGATGAAGTTGGATTATCCATTGAAGAAGATAAAATGATACCATGAAGATTTTTTTCTGTTTATTTGAATAATGAGTAAGAATTTCTCTCACTTTGATTTACATACACTACATCCTTTTATAGAAAAGGACTTTGATTTACAATAGAAGTCCTACTTGCTATTGATTAGAGTCCTACTAACTATTAACTTCTAACTCTAGGTTTCGGTACAAGGCTTAAATAATAACTCTAACAGTACAATTTAATTACAATAATACTTCTAATAAACCGACTAAACCTACATATAGCACATGTTGAAACAGGTGGAAGTCATCAAAGATCAGAGGAATGATGCTAGATATTCTCTAATCAAACAAACAGATATATCAGTGCTGAGTTAAAAATGCAATCATCCATCATATATATCCAAAAAACTTATCAATAATCAGAACAATTCAATATTTAACACATTGAATGCAAGCAAAAGATTTTCCAACACAAGGGAACCTTGGATTTGCTTTGAAGTTATTTTTTGAAATGGGGTGCATTTCAACTCCTGGGTGTATACCACTAAACTTAAATATTGCATTGTCCCTAATGCAAAATAAAACATAATGGAATGATATAATGCAATGATAGAACGTAATGAAAAATGCATTAACAGAATATGGTTACAATGATGAATGCAATGCGACTACAACTACATGCTATTACAATGACAATGCAAATGTTATAACAATACAAAAATACAAAATGGAAATTACACTATATGGAATGCATGCCTACAAAAACTAAAAACAAACTAACTTAGTTTTCCTGGTCTTTGGAGGAGGAGGCGAAACGTCTCTTTTTTTTTGCTCTTCTTCTCTTTCTTTCTCTTTTTCTTGTTCTTCTCTTAAACTTAGAGCATTTTATCTTCTTTTCCTTCTTGGGAAGAGGGCATCTTCTTCATCATGGTCAACTTCCTCTTCTTTCTCTGGCTCTTCTTCTTCATTGGCATCATCGGCCACATCTGCAGTAGGAATAAACGGTGGTGGTGCTTTGTATAACACCACTGAAAAAGGATTGACCTCTTGTTTATCATCTACAGTCACAACGTCAGTCTCATAGCAACTGGCTTAAGCTCTGATCCTTCTAGGGTTTTATCCACAGTATTGGATGTAATTGAAATATTCTCAACAAAATCTTTCTCAACAACAGACTTCTCATGGAAACTATCTTCTTCATCTTCATCAATTTCCTCAACTAGGACTTTATCATTTTCAACAGCAGTGGGTGTTGCATCGACATTTGTAGGAATATTCAAATAAAAAAGACAATCCATAATGATTTTACTTGATGCCTCTTCTCTTGGTGTATCACCATCCTCACTTATGTTGTTAGGAGAATTCATAGACTTGGTTGGTACTTCTTTTTTGGCAGCATCATAGGAGAAGTCATAGCTACAGATGATGGGAGGAAATTCTAGGAATTCTAGCAAAACAACCGGAGTGAACCTTCTTGACTGTATTAAGAGCAGACTTATGCCACATCTTTACATAGGCATAGAATAAATTTTGTGCCAGATCTATTATTTGCATTGTGGCTGCAACTCTTCCCAATGTGCTCATCATAGTATCGAGTTTGTCCTCTATAGTCAGAACTTTTTTCCAGACCTCAATACTTTTTTGGACATTCTCTGTTGTAGCATCCATCTTTGTTTTGCTTTTTTTGCCCTCGTTGTAGTGCCCACTTTTGGTGTTGGAACCTCAGAAGTTCTTGTCATTCTCTCAATGGAACCTTGTTGATAGTCCCTTTATTGGCAATCATCTTTTTATTTTTTAGGGTTTTACCCTCTTCAATTCACAGAGATGCATGATCAACAAGGGGAAACCAATATTCCACCTTTCTTCTCAGCAAAACATTTAATCTCTTTGTGTATAATTGCCCCCACATCAATTTTTCTCCCATTAATGATAGAATGTATCAGACACATTCTATCAAGTGAGATGATCATGATATGGGTGGAGGGCAACAACCTATAGTTAATGAACTGAAACTAAATCTTGGTAGGCAAGGTCAAAAATTTTCTAAGCATGGTAAAATTTCCAATATTGGTCCTTGACCACAATGCACATCCTACGCGTAATTCTTCAACTAAAAGATCTAGTTTTATCATCAGTAATCTCATCCACAAATAGTACATGTTCATCCACATTCACAGCAGTGTTAAATAACTTGTTAATATAAGCAACACTCCAAGGAATAGAGTGTTCTCGAACAAAAAAAAGTTTTAAAGAAGGCTCATAAAGATTTTCTTAAAATTCCACCAAGGCGGCATTATAGCTGCCAGGATGAGCGCAAAAACTGCTCTATTTGTGAAGTGTGATGGTATTGTGGATGGATTTTCTATGCTCCTCCTCGAGAGAAAGTTCATTCCCTTGCTAGGGTTGAATGCTTCTCTTTTGGATGTGCTCCTTAAAACGCTCACCCATAATCCCCATTTGAAATGCTTCATACTCAGGATCGTCTTCTTGAGAAATAGGGTCATCGGATGGAGGATTAGTTCTAAGCTTGGGATATCTTGAACATGAGGTTCCCTTGAGATTTTTTGGGCTCTCCATTCTTGGCCATAGTGTATTATAAGAAAAAGATGAGAAGGAAAGATTTTTGTGAAGAAAAATGCGAACTTTAAAACTTTGAAATATCAGAGAAAGCAGAAAATTGGATGAGAGGTTAGTGAAGTTCAGAGTTACTTAATAAATAAGAAGAAAAGAGGGGAATGAAGAGGCATGATGTGCACCATTTGATGCGATGAGTTTCAACGACTTGATCTTGGCACAATAATCATGCTTGTTCATTGCATTTCCCGAGCACATGATGAAAGGCTGTGATTTTTAGGGATAAATTGGAGCAAATAAAGTTACCCAATTTGTCCCCAAATATTCATGCATATCTTGTGAGGCCTTCCACTATACAAGTTGTTAGAGGAGAAGATTCCTTGACAAGCCGAGGAGATACTATTCTGCAATAAAAGGGAAATAAAAGAAGTTAAAAGAAAAATAAGGAAAATAAAATCTAAACCTAATAAAGCGTTTAAAGAGAATTTCAAAAAAATTCGACCAATTTAATGGTCTCAATATTCCCAGGTTCAAAGTCACCACAGTAGAGTTTGAGTCGTTGGCCATTGACTTTGAATGGAATTCCTTATTTTTTATCTTTGATAGTGACTGCACCATGTGGAAAGACTTTCACAACTTCAAACGGTCTAGACCAACGTGATCTCAGTTTCACTAGATGCAATTTTAGCCTAGAATTGAATAGCAAAACCAACTGCCCGACTTCAAATTGTCGCTGCAAAATAATCTTATCGTCCCAGCGTTTGCTCTTATCCTTGTAAATAGAGGAATTTTCATAAGCGTTGCGTCGAATTTCTTCTAATTCAGTAATGTCCAACAATCGTTTCTTCCCTGCTGCCTCATAATCAAGGTTGACTTGTTCAAGAGCCCACAAAGCCTTGTGTTCAAGCTTTACTGGAAAATGACAAGATTTTCCAAAAACAAGTTGATATGGCGACATTCCTAATAGAGTTTTGTATGCAGTACATATAGCCCATAATGCATCATCTAAGCTAGATGACCAATCTTTTCTAGTGGTGGTCACCACTTTTTCCAAGATATTTTTAATTGCTCGATTAGATACCTCTGTCTATCCATTGAACTGAGGATGATACATTGTGGCCAATCTATGATTTACTCTATAACATTTTAACGCAGTAGTCACCTGGCTGCAGTGGAAATACTTGCCCTGATCGCTGATTAATGCTCTTGGTTTTCCAAAGCGTGTGAATATATGCTTGTGAAAGAACATCAAAACTGTTTTTGCATCATCTTTAGGCACTGTTATAGCTTTTATCCACTTTGAGACATAGTCCACCGCCCCCAAAATGTATAGATTTCCAAAAAAATAGGAAAATGACCCATGAAATCCAATCCCCAAACATCAAATAACTCAATTTCCATTATTGGCTATTGTGGCATCTCATTTCTCCTAGATATGGATTTAGTGCATTGACATGTGTCACAGTATTGGGAGAACTCATGAGCATCTTTGACCATTGCAAGCAATAAAATCTAGATTGGAGGACTTTTGTAGCTGTTCTCATTCCACCAAAATGCCCTCCACAAAGAGCATTGTGACAATGTTGTAGAATAGATTTCATCTATTCTTCAGGGACATAGAATCGAATTATGTCATCACAAACCTTGAACAAATAAGGTTCATTCCAATGGTATTTCGTAGCATCTCTAGGGAATCTAGCCTTTTTTTGCCCAACTACACCAACAAGAGTCTTTTCTTAAACAAAGTAATTAACTATATTAGCGTACCGCGATGTTGCATTCACAACAAAATCCTTTTCATCAGGAAATGCATCGACAATTTGCAACTTATTTATGTCTTTGTTGTCGCTTCCAACTTCGAAAGGTGATTGACAATTTGATTTTCTAACCCTTTACGGTCTTTAATCTCAATATCAAACTCCCCCAGCAACAAAATCCAGCGGATTAATCTTGGTTTTGCATCTTTCTTTGTAAAAAGGTATCTCAAATTAGAAGGATCAGTAAAAATTGTAATTTTTGCACCCACAAGATAAGAATGAAAGTTATCAAAAGTAAAAATTAGCGCTAATAACTCTTTCTTAATAATAGTGTAATTGATTTGAGCTTCAGTTAGAGTCTTACTAGCGTAGTAGATCACGTGAAATACCTTGTTTTTGCATTGTCCAAAAACTACGCCCACAACAAAATCACTAGCGTCGCACATAAGTTTAAATTGTTGCTTCTAGTTGGGAGCAACAACGATTAGTGCATCCACAAGCTGTGTTTTAATTTTATTGAATGCATCCCAACATACATCATCAAAAATAAATTTTCTACCTTGCTCCAAAAATAAGCATAGAGGTTTGGTGATCTTTCAAAAATCCTGAATGAGTCTTCTATAGAACCTAGCATGGCCAAAAAACTGCAAATACCCTTCACATTTGTTGGTGGTGGCAGTTTTTCGATTACATCCACTTTGGCTCTATCAACCTCAATTCCAGCTTTTGAGATTCTATGACCCAATACAATCCCCTAAATGACCATGAAGTGACATTTTTCCCAGTTTAGAACCAAATTGGTGTCCTCACATTGCTGCAAAACCTTCTCCAAATTGTCGATGCAATGGTCAAATTTATTCTCATACACTGAAAAATCATCCATAAAGGTTTTAAGGAAATTGCCAATCATATCTGAAAATATTGCTATCATACACCTTTAAAATGTGGATGGTTCATTGCAAAGACCGAAATGCATGCGCCGAAAAGTGAATGTTCCAAATGGGCATATAAAAATAGTCTTCTCCTAGTCATCGGATGAAATAACAATTTGGTTGTAGCCAGAATATCCATCTAGAAAACAATAATACTCCCTGCCCGTAAGTCAATCTAACATTTGATCAATGAAAGGAAGAGGGAAATGATCATTCATTGTGGCTACATTGAGTCGCCTGTAGTCCATACAAATACGCCAACCCATAGGAATACGAGTAGGGATCAATTCTTCAGCATCGTTATGAGCTACAGTGATGCCACTTTTCTTAGGAACACATTGGGCTAGACTAGCCCATGCACTATCAAAAATTGCATATATTATTCATGTGTCGAACCACTTAAGGATTTCCTTCTTAACTACTTCCTTCATCTTTTTATTTAATCTTCTTTGCGGCTCAATGGAATGTTTGTTCTCGTCATCCAGCTTAATTTTTGCATGCATAAAGATGAACTAATGCCCTTAATGTCGGCAATCGTCCAGGCAATAGCACGCTTGTTCCGCTTAAGAATATTTATCAACTTAGCTTCTTGTATTGCGTCCAGAGTTGCAGAGACAATGACTGGGAGTGTTTTCGTGTAATATCCCAAATTTTGGCCAGTGACCAAATTGTAAATTTTAAAAGTTTTAAGGTTAAAAGTATAAACTTTGGAAAAGTTTAAGGATTAAAGTGTAAATTTCCCCCAATAAGTAATTTTATTTAGTATAAGAGTGAATCGGATCGAAATAAGTACCTTGATATCGGTTTTAAGAATTAAGATGCAGTAAAAGGTACTGAATTTGGATCGAATAAAATTGTTAAGCATGCTCAGGCCAGGGAAATATTAAGATGGGTGACCTCCGGGAAGGTCCCATAAAAGTGTTTCTGAATTTATATTTTGGACTCAGTAAGAGTAGAGAATATTCGTATGGATAATTGATAAAAGGATTTCTAAGCAAAATTTTATTCTATAAAGATTTTCGATAATTATCGGAATAATAGACTTAGTTAGGAAAATTCAGTCTAAGCCTTGGGAAAGGAAATTTTTATGAGATAGTAGTGTGGATTTCCCGAATATGGAAATATAGAATTTTCGGAATAAATCCGATAGCTCAAAAAAGGTAAAATCGCAGTAGAAGTATTTAATGAATATCGGTATATCGGATTGAATGGAAAATAAGAGACTGATCCAAAAGCCATGGAAAAGTCATAAAATACTATTTTATGAATTTTTTATTATAGTTGATTGGATTCCAACTAGATTTAGTTGAATTTTTACAAGAATGACAAACTAGTAAATAAAAACTAGTTGGAGGGCAAATTGGTCATTTGGCCCCAATGACAATTTTGAAATATTTAAAAAGTTACAAGGGCATTTTTGGAAGACATAAATGGGAGATTTAATCTTGGCCCTTGATTGATGATAAGATCAATCTTAACCATTAGATTAAAAGGGCATTTTAGTAATTTTACTATTTAAATGAATTTAAAATTCATTTATATTTACAAGTGGCATAATTGTAGAGATTAAAAAATTTAAAGGCCAAAATATGAAGTCTTCTTCATCTTCTAAATTTTGAAAATTAAAGGAAAAAAGGGAGAAATTTTCCAAGCTCGATTCAAGCCCCGAAACTCGATTTTCAGGTAATCTCCTCAACTACAAAGTTGTTATACTCATCAAGCTCTATCTTTTAGTGTAAATAATTCATGGAAAACATGCTTGATTGATGAGAATTTTGTATGAGAAGAAATTAGGGTTTATGGACTAAATTGGGGGTTTTGAGATTTTATGATTTTATGTTGAAATTCAAGTTGAAATCAAGTTGTTGTGATGTTAAAATCATGTTATTGAGTTGAGATTTAAACTCTACATGTTTTTATTATTATGAAGATGATTAGGGTTTATGGATTCAAGTTTACTTTAGAGTTTGTGATGTTGAATTAATGATCTAGTAAGCTTGAATTGTTATTTGGAAGCAAAATCCTAAAGTTATTAGATAGGGACCATTTTGAAAATTCTGAAAGTTAGAGGACTAATCTGAATTTTTATAATTTTGAAGTGTATTTATGTTATTACTGATGTTGGGTATGTGAAATTGATGTTAGAATTCTAAACCGATATTGAATTAAATTAGTGACGATTTTGACAATTTGTCAAAGTTAAGTGACCATTTCGGCAAGGGAGTTTTGGATGAGGATTGAATCTGAATTTCAGTTGAAATAATATAATTAAGTTAGTAATGTTGAATTGAGGACTAATTTGCAAAGTTAAGAAGCCTAAATCTTTATCTTTGCATTTTAGTGACTATTTCGGTAAAGGAGGAAAATTAAAGGGAATTATTTTAGAATAATTACTTGATGAAGATGGCGATAAGTTGGTGGTTTAAAGCAAGTAATTAGACTAAATTGAAAAGTAGAGAAGAAGTTAGTATAAAGTTTGGAGTTATTTATGGAAACAATGTAGAAAACTGGATTATGCCAGTAAGTTTGAAAATTCACCATAAATTCTACATAAATGGTTAGATGGTGAATTTTATACTGATGTAAAGATTTGTTCGTCTAGTTTCGTTTCCAACAAACGGAAACTGATTTCGAGTTTCGAGTCAGAAGATATGAATTTTTAAGTGACGAAAGGTCAGAAAATAAAACACCAGTCTGTTCCAAATTCCAACATTGTAATTGACTTTGAAAATTCGCCATAAATCGTACAAGTTGAATTTGGGCTATTAGTTTATATGGTTGAAAATATTATTGAATCTAGTTTCTTTCAGAATAAACGGAATATAATTCCAAGTTTTTGATCACTTTATAGAAATAAATCTTTGAAGGTAGTGCAAGCTGCCAGAAAATGGAAATTGAGACATTTTGTATCTAATGTTAGTTAGCAAGCTTGGAGGAATTATTTGAAGTTCAAAATGGTCATTAGGGACCAGAAATGAGTTTTGGACAGTATAAGAAAGGGAGGAAATTTGTATATTCGAATGATTAGATTGATAGCATGTTTGAGGAATTGTTAGATTTGAATCTAACAAATGTTGTTTACATTCATGTGATTAATGAAGTTTGGATCTGAATCAAAAGAAGGTTCGAGGTACTATGAAAGAAAGGATCGAATAGAGCTTAGTGAGGCAAGCTAATAAATGGCCTAGGTGAGTGCAATTGCATGCATATCATAATACATTAATATTTATGTCATTGAACATATGATTAATGTAATATGAATATGTCACGTTTTGGGAAATAAAATGCATTGATCATTTGATTATTTATATTTCGGGTATGAACTGCCCAAGTTGAATTATGTTGATATATATGTTGCCATGGATACATGCCCAAGTAAGTTATTAAGGGACATGATATAGTTGACATGCCATAGAGTCCAGTAGCATGCTGAATATACGATTTAGCACTATAGTGTATATAAAGGACACTTAGTGCGGATGGTTAGCGCAACCTTATGTGCAGATGGTTAGCACAACCTTATGTGCAGATGGTTAGCACAACCTTATAAACGTGCGGATGGTTAGCACAACCTTATAAATGTGCGGATGGTTAGCACTGCCTTATAAATGTACGGTTGGTTAGCACGGTCTTACGTGCGGATGGTGGGCACGACCTTATGTGTCTATATGATATCCACACTCATGTGTCTATATGATACCGACACTTATGTGTCTATATGTTACCGGCAATTTATGTGTCTTTATGTTTATCATCACTTCGGTGACTAGTACTCTGGGAGTACCGATCTCGCATACTTAAGTTTCTCTCTCTATATAAAAGTTAAAACATTTGGCATATATCATTCTATATAAATGTAGCCATAAAGTTTAATAAGTTAAAATTATTATTAATTTTGTTTATTGCCTCACTAAGTGAAAACTTAGCATGTGTTTGATTCACACGTAGGTTAAGGTGGGGTACTTGAAGAGGAGTTAAGCATGTTGATCAAGCCTCAATCTGCAAAACATCAGTAAGATATTCTAGCTTATGATAATCTCTAGTGGGCATGTAATTATTTTATTACTAGTAGAGTATGATGCATGAAATTAAACTAAACATATAGAGAATTAATCAGTTTGATGATGAAACGTATATGGATAAAACAAGATAATGCATTAGTAATGTGACATCTCTGACTCGTATTCAGTACGGGAAAGGGGTGTTACATTTCGCATCTCCAAGAAATACATATTTGAGATTAGCTGGCAATGGCTTGAGTTCTAGAGTAGGATCTTCTTCAATAGATGGTTTAAAAGTAGAAATTGACTAGTGAACGAGATCCAAAGATTCAACTTGCCATTTTTGGTGAACTGCTATAGTGAGAACTTCTATAATATGGTCACAGTTGGGGAAATCTTCTTCTACCATTGTCAGTGCAGTATCTTCAGCAATGGATATGCCACGATGATGTAGATTTTCTTGAATGATATGGTCAAGAATATTCATATGATGACATTCCTCATACTTTCTTCCAATATCAGTGTTGAATATCCCAAAAGTAACTTGATCATTGTCGACCCACATTGTAAGTTCTCCTTTTGATATATCAATGACAGCTTTACCAGTAGCTAAGAATGGGGGACCAAGAATGATAGGTACATCATTGTCAGCCTCGCAATTAAGAATAATGAAGTCCGCTGGAAAAACAAACTTGTCTACACGAGCAAGCACATCTTTGATTTCACCATTCGAATGTCAAAGATCTATCGACCAATTGTAATATGACTGCAACGGGCTTTATTTCCCCAATGCCTAACTTTTGGAAAGTATACAGTGGCATTAAATTGATACTAGCCCTTAAATCACAAAGAGCTTTACTAATGTAGTGATTACCAATATAACAAGGTATGATGAAGCTGCCTAGATGCTTCATCTTTCTCAGTAGAGGGGTAGATATTAACGCACTGCACTCCTCAACGAGCGCAATGGTATTACATTGAGCTTCTTCTTATTGGACAAAAAATCCTTCATGAACTTAGAATAATTAAGAATCTGTGTAAGGGCATCTATCAAAGGAATTTGCACAGTAAGTTATTGTAAAGTATCTTGAAAGAATTAAAATTGAAAATCAGACTCAGTATGCTTAAATCTCTAAGGAAAATGGTGGAGATGGATTATCTTATTGTTGCCCCGACATTGGGCATTGTGGCAACAACTTCAGTTGTAAAACAGGTGGAACTGGATTAATAATTGGAGGAACATTACCCATCTTGCCATCGTTATCTCCATCTTTGACGGTATGATTAGGTACAAAGGCTCTTCTCATTCTTGAGTAGATCTCGGAACTGGTTGCGTCGATTCAGTAGTCTATTTGCCACTATAGAGAGTAATAGCCTTGTAATTCTCCTTACCTTTGTTCATCGAACTTTTAGTGTTGCTAGGTAGTGTGCCCGACTGTCAAGAATTCATGTTAGTAGACAACTGCCCCAACTAAGCTTCCAAGTGCATATTGATGAAGAGTGACCTTGCACTATAGCTTCGATGTTAGACAAATGATCACCCGTCATCTCTTCAAGAAGAGAAAATGGGTCAGAGATAGTTGATGGAGCATAATGACTCATCTGAGATTGAGTCTGAGATGGTGTTCCATATTGTGAATACACACCATACTGTAATTGCTGAGATTGTGAAGCAATATGTTGTGGTTGCATCCTATTCTGTTGTGGCTGGACTAGAGCTTGTGGTATAAACTATTGCTGCGGGTAACTGAAGTTTCCTTGGTGCACACTAGAATTCCTTTGAAAGGAGTTGTTCCCAGAGCAAAGTACTCCTGAAAGCTCCGCAAAATTTGAGTTACCCCAAGGATGTCGATTAGTTATGTTGTAAGATGTACCCATGTTGTTGCCTCACATGTTGTTGACATAACTAGCATTTTCTACATGTTGTGGGGAATCCTCAAAGCTATGGTTCTCGTCACAAATCTCACTTGAAAATACATGAGTAGCAGTTTGTTTAGCTAACTGGATAAGAGCAACATCACTTGATCCCTCCATGTTCTTGATTTTGTTCTCCAAAGTAGAAATATGAGCCTTTAGAGAAGATAGATCATCAACCTCAACCACTCCCGGTGCAACCTTGCATGATGTAGCCCGTGATATAGGATATATTGAGAATCATTTGGAGAAAATTTCTCTAATACACCAACAACAACATTATAGGTGCAATCAAGTAATAGACCATTAGATGACTCATCGATAAGATGTCTTGTGTTGCATTCAACCCATCGTAAAAAATTTTAATATGAGTTTCTTGTTGAATGTCGTGGTTGGGACATCATCATAACAAAGACTTATATCTTTCCCAAGTAGTGTGAAAAGTCTCATCATCTAGCTGATAATAGGCTATAATATCATTCCTCATGCGCGAGTTCGTTATCGGTGGATTAAAGTGCAAAACAAATTGCATTGTAGATCATTGTATGATGTAATAGAGCCGGTAGGTAAGCCTCAGAACCATGTGCAAGCTCTACCCTACAAAGAATGGGGAAACAATTACATCCGTAAGACATCATCAGGAACACCATATTGGCTAAATGAAGCACAAATTAAAAGGATAAATTGAAGATGCTCTCGAGCTCTTTATGTGGTAAACTAATGTACTGCCTATTAGAGTTAAGCATTTGGAACATAACCGGCTTAACTCAAAATTCCTAGCCTGAATAGGAGGTCTAACAATTTTCAGTTGCAAATCATCCAATTAGGGAACAAGAACCTCGCGGATTGTTCTGTTCTGGGCTAGTGGGTGCAGTGGTGGGTTTTCAGGATCATGAGGTATTCCCTCATTATTGTTAGGTTGCCTGGCCATTCCACTATGTTCTCTAATTCTTCTTCGAAAAGTTCTCCCAATTTTTGGATCTGGTACGAAGAGTGGTGTGGTGGAACTTCAGGTCATACAATACCTACAAAAGGTAATAAAAATAAAAGGAAAAAATAAAGCTATTATAAACAACTACAAACTTAAACAAAGAAAACATAATTGCAAGCAAAAATATAAGGACGAAATAACGCCATCCCCAGAAACGGCGCCAAAACTTGATACGTGGAAAAACATCACACTATTAGTGCAAGCTACACTGTCAATGCAAGAATAGAAACATGGAAATCCTATTTGAATATCGATCCCACGAGGATGGTGTATTCAGCTTATACTTATGTAACTACAATGCAATACTGTAAAAGCGGTAATTGTAGGTGCAATGGTGGTTGCAATAAAAGGATAAAGAGATGAATAAATGATTAGTTGTGGTAGCAATAACATAGTATATAGAAGGATAGAGGAATTAAGAAAAATCCTGGATCTCCTTGGTTCATCTTGACAGAAAGATCAAGTACACTTTGAGGAAAAATGATGGATCAATCAGCAATTCGGAGGTTAGCTTGAGTATTAGCTTCCATTTAATCTTCAATCGTTGACTCAGGGATGTAGATCAGCTTCAACTTTCATCGTAAGTCGGAACTATAACCCCTTGAACAAGTGGATCAACTTTCGTTGCATCTAATCAACTTTTGTTATAAAAACTCGTTAATCTGACTTGTCACTGCATCTGTCGATGTTATTGGCTAGTTTAACACATTTATGCAAAACATGAATCAGATCCAACAGTTAAAGCTTAAGAAAAAGCTAAAACGAATATATATTAAACTAAAGAAATAGTTTTTGCAAGTTCATAAAGCTTAAAAAATTAAACCATTGTCAATTTAAGCACGAAATACAAAAGAAATCTCCACTAACATCAAAATAAATAAGAGTTTAAGAAGATAACAATGTATTTTCCTTGATTCAGCACTTGATTTTTCTTTTCCTCTAATAAATCTGCCTCACTTCACCTTAGATCTCCATAACTAAGCTTAAGACGTCATGGAAGGAGGATAAAGCTCGAAGGTTGAAGATGATATGAAAAATGGGATTAGCGTGACTTTCTCTCTCCTCCTAATTAGTCCTTTTATAGGTTACCCAGGAAGGATACATGTCCTGCAGGTGATTTGCGTGCCCTAGAGCCTTACATGATTTGTTGTAACAAACATGATATAGCTGGCTGGGTCATCCTTTTCCATTAGTAGACTGGACGGTTGGCAGATGCAGTGTCGAACTGGCTACAATGGTGAAAACTTCCTCTGTAGAGACATTAGAAATACAGTGACAATGACGCAAAAATAGGCAGAAATATATAAAACAAGAGCCACAGAAACTAAGTTAGATAAAATACAAAAATAGACATGAAAATGCAGAAATAGATGTAATAAAAACAGATGTGGGGACAATTAAATCTAAAAATCTAGGGAAATGCATGCTCTTTAAACAGCTATCATGGGTTTACAAGAATTTGACAAATAAAGCTCAAAGATGTTTGATGTGTGCTTGAATGCTTTATACTTGTTGAATAGTTGTTGAAGAAGCTTTGGAGACTTGATTTTATACCCCTTTATTGATTTATAGCCGTTTGGATAGTTGGGATATTGATTATAGCCATTGGGCTGCATTTTTCTTACAATAAATGGTGTCTGACAATCAGGGGTATCGGTACTCAAGCACTCGTATCAGTACCTGCCATAAGAAGAAAGAGTCGTTGCAACAAAGGGGTATCGATACGCGAAAGGGTGTATCGGTACAGAGTGAAAGATTTACAAGGGGTATCGGTACGGTTCGTACAATATCGATGTCGATTTTGTACATTGGAATCCTTGGAAGTTTTGGTTGAAAAATTGCATCGAGACGCCTAAGAGGGTATCGGTACGCATAATCGTTTTTCAAAATTTATGGTTCCAATAAACTAACAAGGCAACGGTCGAATAATAAATGCTCAGATTTACAAAATAATTAAACCTCGTATCAGTACACTAAAGGCGTACTGATACTTAATTGCAATTTGGTTTCCAGTTTCAAAAGGGCATACCGATACGCGATTAGCCTATCGGTACCCTATAGCCATTATGCACAAAATTTTTCCAATAACGAAAAACCGTATCGATATGCCATGAGTTTATCGATACTTAGACACCAAATTGGCTATTTTGAGTACCAAAACACTTAAAAAAAGTTTAGGGATTTAAGTTTTGAATTAGAAAAAGATTAAGTTCGAATGACTGTCAATTTAGTGAGTAAATTGAATACTTTACAAATTTATTCCCTTTTACAAAAAAGTCCTTGTTATATCAAAATCAAATATAGGTTTAACAATCTTCCCCTTTTTGATATAACAAAACCAAAAAAAAATTAGTTCACTCCCCCTTTCTTTAAAGCTCAAAGATAAATTATTTTTGAAAAACCTTTGAAAATTTATATCACTTCTCCCCCTTTTTGTTAAATCAAAATCAATAGGGCAAATAAACACAAGTATAAAGTAATATAACTCCAAAGATAATTGAACAACATAGATATTATAAATTCAAAGCATTAAAATCCAAGACATAATATCCAAACAAACATAACCAAGGCATAATAAAGTCATAAAGTCATAGGAAATATAAAAAGAAACAAAGCTGCAAAAACTCAAATCCTAATAATATGTTATGATATGGAATGAGATGCAAAGCCTAAGAGCCGTCCACACCATCTTAATCCTCGTCTTCATCTTCCTCATCGTTGTCTCCAAGAGCATGGTCACGCATTCGGTATGAAAAACGGTAAGAGTCATATCCATGGAAGCCACATGATGCTCAACGGAGGTCATTCTAGCATCCATGGAAGCCAAGTGAGTACCAATGGCGTCGAGCTGAGTATCCATGGTAGCAAGCTTCCCATCAAGGTAAGCCATAAGAGCATCAAGGGAAGGTTGAGCAACAGGAGTAACTGGAGCAACGCGAACATTCTTAACTGGATCAACTTGAGCACCACTGGGAAGATCCGTGTTGCGCGTAATAAGTGCTACGCAAAAGGTGCAAGTATACACGCCACAAGTAATAAAGTGATATGAGTATCGAGTATCGTCTCCACAAGGATTGGTTTGGGCCACTTTGCTTAACTTACTACACTGTGAAAATAAAAACACAATTGATAATAGAGGTTCTAATTAACGAGTAAACTAAGAGCAATAAACTAAAAGAATAGATGAAATCAAATAAGAGGAAATAGGCCAGGTTATCGTGAGTTGAGGAGTGATAGCCGATTGGTTCATCTTGGTAAAAAAGTGCAATGGCAACTCGGTTGCCGTGGCAACTTGCGCAACCGGGTTGCCTTGGCAACTAATCGAACGGTTGCCTGGGTAACTAGCTAGGCAACTGCTTGGGCGACTGGGCAGCAACTTCAAGGTTCGGCAGAGCGTTCTTCAATGGTTTCTTATTATCCCTAAGTCAAAACTCTAGCTAATTGTGCATGCCTTGACAATACATCCTTGCGTGAATCAAGGGTGAACAATAACCAATCTTGCGCTCCTCTTAGCCGTTGAAATCCTAAACTTATTCTTAAGCCGGATTAATCTTCACCATCGATAGATTGAATAAAGACCATACTCATTCGTTTTTTGAATCTAACTCTCCCGATATTAGATAAATAGATAGAATTACAAGATCCTCTCTCAATTCACTCGCAAACAAGAATAAAAACCAAGAATGAGTAAACCTTGAATTGGAAGTGCAAACTCTTATTACCTAAACAAAATCCAATTGTTTCTCACAAAAAAACACAATAACCCCAACCAATCAAGTTAGTTCATGGTTGGGTTCAAAAGATATACAAAGAATAATCCCCAAACTATGAATCTAATGGAAGCAAAGAAGAAGAAGAAGAAATCGATCAGCCCCTAGTCAAACTCTCTCTCAATCAAATTCCCTCCAAGCTTTCTCCCAATCGAACTCTCTCTCCCTTGCTCTCTCTTTGAGTTTAACGGCTTGGTCTCTTTTAAATAGGAGATGGCTAGGTCAAAGTCCTTCTTGAGGAGGAAGTTAAGTTGGAATTAAATACTTTAAAAGAATATAATTCTTTATTATATTTAAATTCCTTCTAGATCTTCTCCTATCTTTTTGGGATTTAATTTCTCTTTGGCCTCTTCATGGAAATTAAACTCCTTTGGGATTTAACTTTGCTCCACGTCATCTTGGGCTTATCTAGTCATCAATTTCGACTGCCATATCATCTTATCCCTTATCGACAATTGCCCTGGCAACTAGCTCGGCATCTCTTTCATGCATTGCCCTAGAAACTACGTCGGCATCTCCTTCATGCACTGCCCTGGCAACTGGTTCTAGCCTTGCTTTGGCAACTGATTCTGCACACACAAAAACACACCAAAGCAGTATCTTTTTCCACAAAAATCACCAATTTATGTAATCAAGCTCAACGGTGGAAAGAAACATGAATTAATGCATTAATGACTAATTATGCAACTAATATGAGCCTAAGTCTAACAATAATATGAGTAAAAAGGGTAATAAAAATAGTACTTTTGAACACTTAACACACCCCCAAACTTGAACTATTGCTTGTCCTCAAGCAATGCAAAACTAAAAATTACATGCCAAGACTTTAATCATCAAAGACATGCTTCAAACTTGAATTCAAACCTCAGAACCGTGGTACAAAGTATGATCACCTTTTAATTTTTCGGATAGCACAAAAATTCCCTGGAATCAAACTATAATGCTCGTGACAATGTGTGTGCGTAGTTGTGTACAAGTTGATTTTCAAGATTCTATGTGAACAATCGGCTTTTCATCAAATTAATTACCGGGGCATTTAAGTTTTTATTTTTACTAGAGCCAATTTCAGGCACCTCTAGCAAAGCATGCAATTTCTTATTTCTATTTTTGTCAACTAGAGCCAATTTCGAGCACCTCTAGTGATTCTTTAATGTGTAACAACTAGAGCCGGTTTCAGGCACCTCTAGTGATTCTTAACTAGAGCCGGTTTCGGGCACCTCTAGCAAGAAATTTTTAATTTCAATTTACCCAATTTTAAGCAACCTTAGTTCACTAAGTCTCCCTTAATCAACAAGACACAACTGTGTCAATTTATATTCAGCATCATAGTGAAATTCTAAGTTCTTTCCATGCAAGTCCTAAAACTAAAGGTTCTTTCAATTAAGTGTAGTGGCAAAAATTCATCATTGGATATTCAATAAGTCTTAAGCAATTAAATCCAATCAAAGGCATGGCAAGTAACATATGCAACCTATATGTGATTGCTAAAGATGAATGCAACTAAACATGAAACTAACTTGAAACCAACACCCCCAAACTCGAGAGAAACATTGTCCTCAATGTATGTAAAAGTGAAACAAGATTTAAAAGAAACTAAATGAAATGAGTTAGTCGGAGAGGTCGTCACCTCGAGTGATAAGTTTCCTTCGTGCCATTTGCTTGATTCATTTTTAAGTCGGTGGTTGAATGCTTGTGGCTGGTACCGCGTGAATAGCATTGCTTTGATTTGATCCATGTTTGCCGAGGCAGGTTCATTTGCCTGGGCATCGCCAGTTTCTATTGCCATGGCAACTGCTGAGGTAGTTGTCGGGGCATCCGCTATTGCGGTTGCAGTGGCAAGTAGTCGACAGTGAATTTCCTTAGCATGGTGGTTGTGAGTCTTGTTGTGGAAAAGAAAAGAAAACCTGGAAACTAAAGATAATGAAGAAAAATAAAATAAAATATCTCCTAAAAATTCCAAAAATAAATAAAGAAAAAAAATGAAAAAAAAAATAAAATAAAGTTCCAAAAATAAAAAAAAATTAAAAATTCTTAGAAAGAGCATTTTTCATGCATCTTCTAATGTTACTGCATATCTGAGAAAACTTGAGGAGGGTCATTTCCGATACTTCTTATAGTCCATCCGCACCTTCTATCGAGTGATAATATTGCCCAAAAAGAGTCGGGCCAATGTGCTCGCAGCTACTCCCCTTTGCGTTACCAGGGTGGATGTGTCTTTCTTCCTTGTTCCCTTGTAGTCCATGCACATCTTCCACCTTGCTACTGTTCCTGAAGGCGTGAATTTATTATTAGGAAAAATTATATCAACATCCAACCATTTAATTACCTCATTCTCGTCGGGCTTCATCATGGTTGGATGTAGCCTTCGTTGTCGTGGCAATTGCTGCTCTAGCTAATTTCCGTGGCAATCAGTTGCCAAAATTTGCTGTAAGTCAAGGGAAGAACCAATTTTCTGAAAAGCTTCATGAGTCCAAACACCATTTTCTTTAGGCTTCTCAAACATCTCCATCAGTGATGGCTTCAAATCTACCAACGTCGGTCCCTCAAAGAATACCTGCAATGGAGGAGGCGAGTTTTCAAATAATTCAAAAGGTTAAACCATCACCTGCTCATATTCCATTGGAAAAGTATTGTCATCTGGTTGATCTTGCATGTGGTCGTGTAATTGCTGTGGCAAAGCTGGATGCGAGCAATCTGCTGTAGCATTACTCTTCTCAGCCTCTCGGTATGTTGTCGCGGCGTTGCTCTGTTCAGGCTCCTCAATCATTGCCGTGGAAATTCATTGCATAGGCTCATCAAGTGTCGGGCAATCATCCTCATTGGCAGGCTCTTGACTTGGAGGTTTTAGTTGATCCTCACACATCGGGGATCTCTGCTTGTATTGCTCCTTCTCATCTTGCCTTAGGATTCCAGTATCCCTAGCAATTGATTATTGGGGCATGTTATCCATGGCATATGTGGATCTCCTCAATTGATCTTCTGAATCCCTCAAGGGTGCATCCCACTAAGTTATCCTCATATCCATGGACTTTGATACCTCTCAAATCTCTTCTATTGATCCGTCAAGTCTAGCCAAAGAAGCTAGCAACGTTTCCTCCAAGGAATTGGAATGATCTTGGAAAGGACTATATTGCCATGACATATATGTTGCTACGGCAAAATTATCATGGTAAAAAAAATTGAGCTTTTTGATCATACCATGAAGGATTTTGCTATTGGTTCCATCTATGGTGCTCCATGTAGCCATATGCACTGAAAATGTGAGGGCAATTTTCAAACACATGATGTTCTCCACA
Organism: Hibiscus mutabilis; assembly: GCA_019671005.1. NCBI lineage: Eukaryota > Viridiplantae > Streptophyta > Magnoliopsida > Malvales > Malvaceae > Hibiscus > Hibiscus mutabilis. The sequence continues at coordinate 27,953 of JAGYYJ010002805.1, forward strand.
CATAGCACAAGAGTTTTCCACGGGATAGGCTCTTTGGGCTTTTCTCGGTTGGTATAGGTAATCATTGAAGGGTGTAAGAAATTCTTAAGTGGATTGATTCCTATCTTCCATCATCAACTCTCGAATAGATCAGCTTTTATTTCTCGACATGTTGATGTCCCTTAACTTGTAGCGCACCTGAATTTTTTTTTATAAAACAATAAGAAAAGTTAGTAAAACTAAGAAAAAATGCAATAACAAAAATAACTAACACCAATTGCCAATCCCCAGCAATGATGCCAAAAACTTGTTGCGTGTAATAAGTGCTACGTAAACGGTGCAAGTATACACGTCGCAAGTAATAAAGTGATATGAGTATCGAGTATCGTCTCCAAAGGGATTGGTTTGAGCCATTTTGCTTAAGTTACTGCACTGTGAAAATAAAAACACAATTGATAATAGAGGTTCTAATTAACGAGTAAACTAAGAGCAATAAACTAAAAGAATAGATGAAATCAAATAAGAGGGAATAGGCTAGGTTATCGTGAGTTGAGGAGTGATAGCCGATTGGTTCGTCTTGGTAAAAGGGTGCAATGGCCACTCGGTTGCCGTGGCAACTTGCGCAGCTGGGTTGCCTTGGCAACTAATCGAACGGTTGCCTGGGCAACTGGCTGGGCAACTGCTTGGGCGACTGGGCAGCAACTTCAAGGTTTGGCAGAGCGTTCTTCAATGGTTTCTTCTTATCCCTAAGTCAAAACTCTAGCTAATTGTGCATGCCTTGACAATACATCCCTGCGTGAATAAAGGGTGAACAACAACCAATCTTGCGCTCATCTTAGCCGTTGAAATCCTAAACTTATTCCTAAGTCAGATTAATCTTCACCATCGATAGATTGAATAAAGGCCATACTCATTCGTTTCTCGAATCTAACTCTCCCGATATTAGATAAATAGATAGAATTACGAGATCCACTCCCAATTCACTCGCAAATAAGAATAAAAACCAAGAATGAGTAAACCTTGAATTGAAAGTGCAAATTCTTATTACCTAAACAAAATCCAATTGTTTCTCACAACAACAAAAACACAATAACCCCAACCAATCAAGTTAGTTCATGGTTGGGTTTAAAAGATATACAAAGAATAATCCCCAAACCATGAATCTAATAGAAGCAAAGAAGAAGAAGAAGAAGAAGAAATCGACCAGCCCCTAGTTGAACTCTCTCTCAATCGAATTCCCTCCAAGCTTTCTCCCAATCGAACTCTCTCCCCCTTGCTCTCTTTTTGAGTTTGACTACTTGGTCTCCTTTAAATAGGAGATGGCTAGTTCAAAGTCCTTCTTGAGGAGGAAGTTAAGTTGGAATTAAATACTTTAAAATGATATAATTCTTTATTATATTTAAATTCCTTCTAGATCTTCTCCTATCTTTTTGGGATTTAATTTCTCTTTGAAATCTTCATGGAAATCAAACTCCTTTGGGATTTAACTTTGTTCCACGTCATCTTGGGCTTATCTAGTCATCAAATTCGACTGCCATATCATCTTATCCCTTATCGACAATTGCCCTGGCAACTAGCTCGGCATCTCCTTCATGCATTGCCCTGGCAACTGTGTCGGCATCTCCTTCATGCAGTGCCCTGGCAACTGGTTCTAGCCTTGCTTTGGCAACTAATTCTGCATACACAAAAACACACCAAAGCAGTATCTTTTTCCACAAAAATCACCAAGTTGTGTAATCAAGCTCAATGGTGGAAAGAAACATGAATTAATGCGTGAATGGCTAATTATGCAACTAATATGAGCCTAAGTCTAACAATAATATGAGTAAAAAGGGTAATAAAAATAGTACTTTTGAACACTTAACAATCCGCATTACGAGCCCATTCTCCATTGTAAAACGTGAACTTGGCTCCATGGAGAAACTTCTCATCAATAGGGTTGGTGAGAGGCACTCCAAGATCAAGAGAACAATCTATCTCAAGCTTGTTAAATATGAAGCTAAGAACGGTGCCATAGGTGAAGGAGGAGATGAGGGTGGTATGATGGTTGCTGACTATATGGACCAACTCGGCAAACATGATTTGGGCAAGGTTTGGATGTTTTCCCTCAATAAAGTAATGAAGCAAAAAATCATCCACCATACGAATGGTAGACCACTTGCCACCGGATGGTCGAAACCACCAAGCAGTGAGAAAGTGAAGGAAATGCTCATGGGCGTCGAGAACGGTCATTGAGCCTCCATAGATTTGACCAAAAGAATTTTCATCATCTATACCTACATCTTCCATCCCCAGAATATTGGCAATTTTTGTAGAATCAAAAGTAAATTTCTTTCCCATAAGATAGAATTCAATAGCTATGGTTTTGTTTTTCTCTTGATTTAAAATACACCGGGTATTTGAATAGAAAATAAAAACAAGTTTTTTTGTAAAGAATGTCGGGTATGTTTAAAAAAGTCATAAACTTCCATTGCCTCATTAAATCTAAATAGTGAAAATTAAACTCATCGGAGCACATATAGTAATAATCAACAACTCGCTCACGACGGATTTTGTAAGTTTGAAATTGTTTAAAATACTCCATAGCATTGGGATATTATGGTTCATTAAAACAATGGATAAAAAGTTGATTAAGTTTGGGTTTGGTACCATTGTTTTCGGGATTGAGATTGGAAGAACTAGCACTTAAATCTTTTCTAGATCGCTTTTTGGGAGGCATGGTTAAAAACCTGCAAAATTCAAACCACAAAATCTTATATACACAAACACATCAAATTCAATCCAATGATCAAGGTAGGATAAAAATATATATTGTATAGTTTAAAACCATATACAAATATAAAGAAAAATTTTGGTTAATTTAAAACTTGAAAACTGTAAAATAAAATATATGAGTATAATAATATATTTGAATAAAAATTTGTAGTTTTGAAAAAGTTTTTGTAAAATCTTTGAAAAAATGGATATATACATCCTAAATATACAAAAATTATACCTAAAAGCTATTCCAATATAAATAAATTTGAAATAGTAAGAAAATAGGTTTATACCTTGAGTATGGATGAATGGATGAATGAGGAGATGTTGTGCACAAAGCTTGATGATCAAATTTTGGGTTTGATGTGTTGAGTAAAATCCCCCAAAGATTTTGTAGTAATTTGATGAAAAACCTAGAGGTTTGGATGGTTTTATAGAGCTTTGTCGTCTAGGGTTTTTAAGAAAAATTTTGTGTTTGATTTTAATAAGGAAACCCTTATTTATGGCTCCAGCAGACATGCGTACCGATATGAACTTATGCGTACCAAAATCGTGTACTAGTACGGTATAACCCTGTACTGATCTTCGACTCATACTAGTACAAATTGATCTATACCGAAACGCTGCCTCTAATACCCATATCAATACAGCTTCCCCTGTATCGATGCCCTTTGACCAAATTTGACAGATTTGGATACAAAGGACCCAAAATTTTGATTTTAGTCGAATCGATATGCATGCTTATGATATGAGATCATCATGAATGGGCAAAACATATACATACTCCACATAACAATATGAATATATGCATATAGGAACAAGATCGCACAAACATGAATTGTAATCACTCATTTTCACTTGTAAATATATTAATATTGCATGTATATTTATTATATGAATGTTACTAATATAAGGTGATGTGTGTATGTATAAGCTATGTATACGTATTAGGGGTGTATGTATGTCGCGTATGTATCTAGAGTATAAGCGTATTTGAGTAATATATAGATGTTATGTTAATTATATGTATGATTATACGTACGTATACCAGAATATTATATTAATTAATGATTGTATAATATAAGTATACATTTTCGTATGTATATGTATTGTTGTTGGGCTGACAAAATGAAAAGAATTAAATATATTAAACCCAAATAAATTTATAGTCCAAGTCCAATTATAAGGCCCGGTTGGCCCAAATCTAAATCTTATCTAATTACAATGTGCAGGTAACTGTGGGCCGTTGGATCAAGATCTGATCCAACGGCCACGATGCAACCAGGAAGTCAAAAATATCGCCGCGGCGCGTGCTCCACACATATGGACCGTTCGAGTGCCACGCGCGCGTGTGGTCCACGCACGGACGCTTTAACATCCCATGCGCGCGTAAGATCCACGCGTTCTGACTCCTCGACTGCGGAGCTCCACGTGGCGAAATCTGAAGCCGTCTCATCGAATCGAGGCTTCATTCAGGCTGATCGTTCTTCAAGCCATCTCGACCGTTAGATCAGATCTGATCTAACGGCCGAGAACACGTCTGGCCACTGGCAGAATGTCCATACCGCCACCGCGCCGATATTCAGTCCCCATGTTCAGAATATGCCCAAGACAACAAGCAAAAGTGTCAGTTCAGATCTGAAAAAGAAGATGCAACTTGCAACAAACAGAGAATAATATATATGAAACGGGGCTTTTGTAACAAAAAAAAAGGAGGGGGATAAGAACGAGAGTAGTAACAAAAAAGGGAACGGAGATCTTGTAATACAAAAAAAATCTGAAAGTTGTAAACATCGAAGATAATCAAAAGACAGTCCAGTTGTAAATTTTTTGTCTCTTTTTCTTACTTGTTTTCTTTACATGCATATACGAAATAGAACAAAAAAACAGAAACAAAAAAAAGGGAGAGTAGTCTTACCGGCGTTGTTTGTGGGTCTTCCCTTCCTCAGTGATAAGCCTTTCGGCTCCTACAAGCCAGATCTGGTGAACTAAAGGGAGGAGAAGACCCTTTGTAGTTTTGTTTTGGTCTAAAAAAATATTTTTTTTGGTTCGTATTTCCTAGATCTAGGGCGAATAGAGGTATATCCTCTGAATCCAACCTAGGATTCGTATTGAGGATGAAAAGGGGGTTGTTTTGGTGTATTTTGGAGGCTCACCGGCGCCGGTTAGCAGCGGTCGGCGGCGGAGAACACGGCGGCCGACCGCCGGATTCTGGGTTTTGTAAGAACAGACGAGAGAAAAAGAAGAACACGTTCTTGTGAAAAACCAGAAAATGAAACAAATGGCCAAAATTTTGATTTCGACCTTAAAGGGGGGCTTTTATAGTTATTATTATTTTGCTAAATGGGTAAATTACACACTCAACCATCCCGCGTTTTCAATATTTTCATTTTTGTCTTGCCGCATGGTATAATTACAATCCCAGTCCTCCTGATATTTCAAAATCTTGTAATCCAGTCCCTAAATTACACCGATTCAGATTTTAAACGGTAAAATTACGCCTTTAGTCATCCCGCGTTTTTGAACTTTTCGTTTTGGGTCTGCCCCTTGGGCTAATTACAGTTCGGGTCCTTTTAGATTTTGTTTGTTTTGCAATTTCGTCCCTAAATTACATATTATTGTTCTTTAATTTCTGCCACTGACTTTTATTTTTCTTTCATTTCAGTCATGTATTCTTTGTAAATATTCATGTTCGTATTATAATCGTATATGTTGTTATTCTATTGTTTTATTTTATGTCCCTCACATATGACTCGTATTTTATATTTATAGGTATATATGTGTTAAGCTTATGTTAGTCATGTTTTTTATCCGCTTATTCGTATTAAAGTATGTTATGTTCTATTTGACTCGTAAAACAGCATGTTATTATATTTTTGTATGTATTGTATGTTTTCTTGGCTTTTAGGTTACGTGTTAGTGTGTCTTCTTTTACGTATGATATATTGTTCATATATGTTGAAATGTGTTTTATTAATAGCATGTATGTCTTTTTAATATTTGTTCGTCTATATACTTAATTATTCCTACCTTGTTATTCTGTTTTGTTAAAGTTGTTATTATCTATTATTTAGAATAATATGTATATATGCATGTTTTAGTCTAGAATATCATCTATGTTAGATTAATATTCTGTTATGTCAATATTTATTACATTTAAACATTTTGCCATATTTTATATTTTTGCCACTAAGATTGCATATGATTTATAACTTGTTAATGCGGTGTCCTTTTATCCGAGCGTAAACGGGGCCAGTATCAAGCGTAGTGATAGTGGTTGGGCGTTTATTCTCGGGTAACAGGACCCTTAAAATATATTCGCAATTATGACCGAATTTTAAAATGATCATCACTCTAATCTGGAAAATCCAATATTAATAAAGCGGTAATTATTAAAGTACCAATTTTGGGCGGTGTGGGGGTGCTAATCCTTCCCCATCCGTAACCGACTCCCGAACCCTGTCTTTTTGAATCTCTGGTTTTATGGTGTCCGGCCTACCTAAGTGGCCGGTGGCGACTCCATTTTTTATGAGGTTTTTTTGTAAACCCCACGGAATAAATATTTTATATCCAAAAGAATCACAAACACCTTTCAAAAATACCTTCGAAAAACCCACGTTTTATTTAGCGATGAGAAACAAAAGAAGACATCGCTACAGATGGCGACTCCGCTAGGGACATTTTTTGTTTTTTCGAAAAAAAAACAAATGAGAGTCAAGCTTTTAAAATAATTACCGCTTTACTAAAATTGGAAGTTCCGGATTAAAGTGACTATTAAATTAACATTCGGTCATAATTGCGCGTTTATTTTAACGCATTTAAAATATGGCATATAAACCCGTCTTTTTAAGTGGGGGGAAAACGCTAATGCTTTCGTGGAGATATCGTTCTCCCGTATGGGCCTAGCAAGTACCTTCGGGGCTCGAGTACCTTATGCTTTCGTAAGGATATCGTTCCTTCGTACGGGCATAAGCGAATGGGTCCCCCTGAATTGAACCCGATTGAAAGGAGCCTATAATGGGTGATGATCGGGGGCCTTGCTACTCTTAGTAGAGGACAGCAAGGACAATTCGGGTACCTCCTAGAACCAATACTGCATGTAGAGAATACATAGAAACCTACCCATTTAGAGCCATGTGGATAACCTTAGGTTTTAGACGGGATAAATATGGTTGTTTTGTGTGTTTATTCTGTTTAATTTTGTCATTTTATTTATATATTTATCAATTTTATCTGGTACTGACTTGTTTTCTTTTCGCTTTTTGTTCTTTTTCTCATACATCATTGCATTTGCATCGCATAAAGGTACTGGGTCAAGTGGTTTGCCTGATCAGAAAGTCTTTCACCATGGAAAAAAGGTGTCTTAGGAAAGAAGAGCTTAATTTGTCAGTCAGACATTGGTCAGAGGTCAACCAGAAAATCCAAGGGGACAGTCTGCCTAACGAACGCGTAATAGCTGGATACACCTATGTGAGTCTCCAACAGAACGACTTGTGGGATCTTCAAAGCATTTGGGAAAGATGGGACTGAAGACTACAAGACTTATTTTGCGATAGTTATGGCGACACACCAGATATTTGTTATATGTTCGGATTAACCAGCCCCTACTCCGAGCTATAGTCCAGTTCTGGAATCCGGCTTTTTGCTGCTTCACCTTCAATGGGCAGGACATGATGCCTACGGTAGAAGAATACACTGCTTTACTTAACCAGAAAAATATTCAGGAAGATTGGATCTACGCGAAGCCTCCGAGAAATCAGAATTACACTGCGAAACTCAAAACCTTTGCGGGAATGAGTGACGATTGGGTTAGTGGCCTCCTTCAAATCCGAGGAGATAATACAGTCTTTGCATGGGAAAGTATTCGGGACATCATATCGACACATCCAGACGAGGCAAAGAAAATGGACCTATTTGCTTTAGGAATATATGGCTTGGTGATCTTTCCCAGAGTACTCGGGAACATTGACATAGCCATTCTGGATTTGTTTGAGCGGGTGAAACGGAAAGCAAACCCGGTACCAGCAATCTTGGTCGAGACTTTCATTTCCTTAAACGCTAGCCGAAAACATGAAGAAGGACGTTTTCGAGGCTGCGCACAGCTATTACAAGTATGGATTCAGAGTCACATGTGGAAGACGCCGACGTGGGTCCTGTCGGGGATATCCTTCCAAGGTTTTTCGCCTTTACGAGAATACTTAGCAAAGGAATTGCGAGAAGATTTGAAAACAAAAATGTGGACCAGTTTCTTCAGGAACATTCAAGATGAAGACATAGCATGGAGGGTCCCATGGCTCGGTAAAGTTAATTATTTTCTATACAATTGTGGTGACTTCAACTGGCTGATGATGTTGGGATTGCATGGAGGGATCGCTTGTGCCTCGCTTTTAGTATCTCGGCAGTTCGGATCACGACAGTTCATTCCTAATACCGCCGGATTAAGCCAAACTGAATTTCTTTTCAAATGGGAGTTCAAAGGGAAAATTCAGACCATCATGAGGGCCTGGGATCATTGTTATCGGATCAGGGTGGAAGGAGATACCGAGCACATGACTACCCCAGATTACGATCTTTGGAGACGTTTGAGGGTTAATAATGTGATTCCTAAATCTGATCAAGGACCAACAATGTCACTCGAAGAGCTTACAAGGGTGGTACCGTCCGAAGCCGACATCTTAAGGAGTGAACTCGAAGAAGTTAAAAGGAAAATGGACATTCAACAGACCCAACATGCAAGCGAACTCTATAAAGCAAGCTTAGAAGTTGACGAGCGGGATGGGATCATCAGGCAATTGAAGAAATTAAATGCAGATTTGAGCGACAAGAATACTCTTTATCAAAAAGATGCCCTTCTATTACAAGCAAAAATACAGAAGGCCGGCCAGAGTCAGTTCATAGCTGTGGAAAGAGAAAGAATGAACGGCATCCGTTTGGTGGAAGAAGAACGAGAAATTAACAAAAGAGCGATCGAGAAAGAGATTGAAAGCTGTCGTTTGGCTATGGAGGAGGAAAAACGGTCCGCCAAGAAGGCCATTGATCAAGAGAAAGAAAGATTCAGACAAGAAATCAACAAGGGAAAACAAGCTGTCCATCATGAGAGAGAAAGTGTCGCCGTATGGAAAAGAAAATCCATGAGTATTCGAAATAGACTGTTAGAGATGCAGAAACTGTACGATGACACTATTCAAAGGTTGGGGCAAAGCCAAAGTCAAAATGATGAATTAAAAGGAAAGATGGCGGAAGTCGAACACTCACTTCGAATGTACTGCCACAGGAATAATTTCGCTGAGCTGCAAGAAAGAGAACGCGAAGTGGGTGTGTTACAAGCACGAATCGGGTCCCTCGAAGCAACTGTGGAGGATTACAAGGAAAGAATTAATGTGTTCGAGGAGGCTACAGCCGGAGGAGACACCTATTGGCAGAAGAGATTACGCGACGCTGCTCGAATGGTACAGGACAGAGACCAGTACTACGCAAACCTAATGGTGGACATACAGTGAGTCGCCAGACATGTAAATGATTTAGCTGTCGAGGCTGAGACACTCCGACCTTTTATAGCCCCGGGAATGGAAGAAGCTCCTAGGTTCCTCAAGCTACTCAAGGCAATTGGAAAGTTAGGAGATAGAGCTAGAGTCTATCTATAGGACTCTGTGTTATAATTAGATCTTTTGTACTAGGGATCTTTACTTTGTAACACGAATTTTGTTGTAATCAAGACCCTTTAATTCCCGTAGAAGTAATTCAAAAGGGTGATTACCAGCGGAATCAGTACCTTGTCTGCATGCATTCTTGCATTTGCATCATAACATTCGCATCATTGTACATGCATTTATTTTTTGCAACCATATTAACAATATGAATATTGTGGCATTGTATGTAGTTAACCCGCAATCATTCATCACCTATACTTTACCCGGCTACAAAGAAAGCTCATGGAAGAAAGAATAATCAGTCTAGAAAGAGGGAAAAGAGAGCTCGAGACAAGGCTAGAAGAGGCCCAAAGAAGCCTTAGTGATCAGATTGCGCAGTCACAAACATCTATAGTATCTGACATAACTGCATTGCTAGCAAAAAGTCTTGGAAAACGAGTAGAAGGAGCAAATGTTCCAGAACCAGAAGATACCCCGGCTCACTACAAGGTTCAACCAATTGCACCAAACCAGGCTAGGAAGGTGTATATTGACCCTGCAGGAATATCTTCTAGCTTTCAAGTAGGGGCACCTGAGACTCAACCCCTTGATACCGAAGCACTTTATGAAGAAGAAGTGCCGGACCTGAATATGGTCGAAAGAATCAGGAATGAGGTAGAAAAAAAGTGGGAAGAAAGATTTTGCCTCATGGAGGAAAAATTTAAAGCGCTACAATCAAATGAAGAATCAGGAAATGACGCTAGCGACCTAAGTCTGGTGTCTGATCTTGTCCTGCCGCCAAAATTCAAAACGCCAGAGTTCGATAAATATGATGGAACCACATGTCCTTCTGCACACATAACGATGTATTGTAGAAAAATGGCGGCTTACCATAAAGATGAAAAGCTACTGATCCATTGTTTCCAGGATAGTCTAACTGGAGCGGCGTTACGTTGGTATACTCAGTTAAGCAAAGCGAATGTTAAAACATGGAAAGATCTGTCTAAAGCATTTACTGAGCAATACAAACATGTAACAGACATGATCCCTAGCAGAATTATGTTAGAAAATATGGGGCAGAAGTCCAATGAAAGCCTGCGACAATATGCCCAAAGATGGAGAGAAGTGGCCGCCCAAATCCAGCCACCTATCCCGGAGCATGAAATCACGCCATTATTTGTCAATACTCTGAAAGGGGCACTCTTTGATCGCCTCATTAATAACACAACACAGTGTTTTGCCGACTTAATCAGGACCGGGGAGTCTCTCGAACTGGCAATTAAGAGCGGCAGAATTGATGGTGGGGAAGGGTCTCGAAAGTACAACAAGAGAAATGAAGTAAACACCACCAGCACCTATACCGCCCCAAAGAACTTCACAGTCTCACAGCCACAAGCACCTGTGGGAAAAACACAAAATTCGAATCAAAGAGATGAGAGAGTCACCAGAAAAGAGAAAGAGAGGAGAACTTTCACTCCCCTACCTGTTTCGTACTCAGAACTTTATTCCCAGTTATATGATGCAGACCTGGTCCGGCCATACATCGTTACTCCTGTCAATCCACCCTTCCCGCCTTGGTATAATCCAAGCGCACATTGCGACTATCACGGCAGTACCCATGGACATCCCATCAAAACCTGTCTTGCCTTCAAAAAGCATACAGTAACTTAATCGATTCTGGGATATTGAAGTTTGAAGAGCCGAGTGTAGCTAACAACCCGCTACCTAATCATGAGAGCAGAGGGGTAAATGTCATAGAAGAATGCTTTACCAGGAGGATAAAGGATGACGTGTCGGAAATCAAGTCTCCTTTACGGTGGGTATTTCAACAATTATGCATGGCTCGTGTGATCAACAAAGGAATGATAATAAGGCAGAAGGAATGTGGAAAGTATTGCGAATTCCATCAGACTGAAGGGCATGATATCCAAGAATGTGATGAGTTCAAGAAATTGGTGCAGAAGTTGATGAATGAAAAACAAATTGAATTCTTTGAGGACCCTATGGGGAAGGGATCAGACGTACACATGACAGATAGCCCCAAAACTAGATACGGGAAGGATAGACCGTTTATCATCTCTCCCAGGATAGGGAATGCAGGTGTCTCCCAAGGAGAAACCAGCAAAATAAATCCCAAGATCATCATTTCAGCACCATCTTCATTCCCATTCAAAGATATGCGACAAATTCCCTGGAATTATGCTGTGAATGTGACCATGCCAGAAAAATCAGAACACGAACAGGTAAAAGAGCCTACGCTGGAAGACCAACAAAGCCAGAACGATGTGAACGTTGGTGAGGCAGGCCATTTCACAAGGAGCGGCCGATGTTATTCCTCCGAGGCTTTGAAAGTGGCTGAAAAAGATAGGGGAAAGAGTACAGCAGTTAGCCCTACGCAGATATTTGGAGAAGAACCTCCCCAAAAGATAAATGAACCGGTAACTAAGGCCCAGGCCAAAGAATTTCTAAAGTTCTTGAGACATAGCGAGTACAGCGTAGTGGAACAACTATGAAAACAACCGGCCAGGATCACAGTGCTGGAATTACTCTTGAGTTCAGAGAAGCATCGGGAGACGCTATTGAAAGTGCTGAATCAAACTTTTGTGCCCCAGGACATTTCTGTAACAAACCTGGACATGATAGTGGGGCATATTACCGCCTATAATCATATCACATTCAGTGATGATGAGATCTCGGAGGGAGGAATGGGGTCTACCAAAGCCCTTAATATCACTACCCACTGCAAGGGGTAAGTATTACCAGGAGTACTGATCGACAACGGGTCAGCATTGAATGTCTTGCCTATGGTAACCCTGCAAAAATTGCCAATAGATGGTTCGCACCTAAAGCCTTGCCACAACTCGGTAAGAGCCTTTGATGGTACGCAAAAAGGAACAATGGGGAAAATTGAGGTGCCCCTATTGATCGAAGCAACTGAATATGTGATCGATTTTGTGGTGATGGACATAAAACCATCTTACAGCTGCTTATTGGGAAGACCGTGGATCCACTCCGCAGGAGTTGTCCCATCATCATTGCATCAGAAATTAAAATTCGTAGTTGAAGGCAAATTGGTCACAGTAGAGGCAGAGCATGAATTTGTTGCTTCCGTGACATCAGACACCCCCTACATTCAAAATGATGAAGATGCTGCAGAATGCTCGTTCCGAGCATTAGAACTAGTAAATGCCACATTTGTTTCAGAGGGAAGCCGGATCCCCTACCCCAGGTTATCTAATTGTACCAAGATGACCGTCGCAGAAACTCTGGGCCGAGGAGCCAAAATAGGAAAAGGGCTGGGGAAGAAATTACAAGGAAACCTGAGACCCAAGAATATGATAACCAAGAAGGATCGTTTTGGGCTGGGTTACCAACCAAGTGTCCAACAGAAGAAAGAGGAATATAAGAGGAAGGAGGAGCAAAGAAAAGCCAGATCTAAAGGAGAAGACGTTCCATGGAGACCGATGTCCTTTCCTAGTTTGAAAGCCACTTTTGTCTCCGGAGGGTTCTACCAGCCAGGTCAAGATATTGGAGAGGCAATGAGGAAAAATGATGAACTTAACTAGGAGGAAATACTCAGTAAATCATTTGAGGGGATGTACATCAACATGATAGCTGAAAAGGACCGCGGCAGCAAAATGTTGACCAACATCCACCCTTGCCATCCTGGGGAAACACTCGATAACTGGAGCTGCATTGATCTACCTGTAGTTTTTAGGAATAGATCAGAGTAATGCTCCGAATCAACCTTTTGTTTTTGCCCATAGACAGTGGGGATCTCTTGTATGGGGCACCTATGTTAACTTTTTGATTGAAATGAAAATATCCCCACTTTCTTAAAAATGACCAAAGTCTCATTTATTCTATTCATGCATTCTTCATATTCATTCCCTTCATGTAAAGCCGTCTCTTTCCCAATACAATTCATTCTCATTTAATGCAGGTCGCTCATGATTGACGATATGAATGATACCGGATCCAATCCTGGAGTAAATTTCGAATGCCCTGAGGTCTCAGAGGAAATTGAGGAAGGATATGATGAAATAGAAATTGAGGTCCCGAAAGAGTTAAAGAGAATGGTGGACGACGAAGAAAGGCAGATTATGCCCCACCAAGAAGAAACATAAATTGTCAACTTGGGGACTGAAGAAGCGAGAAAAGAAATAAAAATAGGAACGACGATTTCCTCAAAAACCAAGCGTGAACTGATAGCTATACTTCAGGAATTCAAGGATGTCTTCGCCTGGACTTATCAAGATATGCCAGGATTGAATACCAACATAGTGGTGCGCAAATTGCCAACAAAATCGGAGTGCAAACTAGTACAGCAAAAACTTCGGAGAATAAGGCCAGATATGTTGTTAAAGATCCGAGAAGAAGTGAAAAAGCAATTTGATGCTGGATTCTTGGAGGTAGCCAAATACCCCGAATGGGTTGCAAACATTGTACCAGAACCAAAGAAAGACGGGAAAGTTCGTATGTGTGTAGATTATAGGGATCTGAACCGAGCTAGCCCTAAAGATAACTTCCCTTTGCCACATATTGACACGCTGGTTGACAACACCGCAGGACATTCATGGTTTTCCTTCATGGACGGCTTCTCAGGGTACAACCAGATAAAGATGGATCCTAACGACATGGAGAAAACCACATTCATAACCATGTGGGGCACTTTTTGTTATCAAGTGATGCCGTTTGGGCTAAAGAACGCAGGGGCAACATACCAAAGGGCAATGGTGACTCTTTTCCATAACATGATGCACAAAGAAATAGAAGTATACGTGGATGATATGATTGCCTAATCCCGAGCAGGAGGAAGAGCACCCTGTAACTTGAGAAAACTATTCCAAAGACTACGGAAGTACAAACCGAGGGCTCAATCCCGCCAAGTGTACCTTCGCCGTTTACGGAAAACTCTTAGGGTTCGTAGTAAGCGTAAGAGGGATTGAGATTGATCCGGATAAAGTGAAAGCCATCCAGGACCTTTTTCACCACCCCGCACATAAAAGGAAGTCCGCGGTTTTCGGGAGGCTGAATTATATCTCTCGTTTCATTTCCCAATTAACCAATCAATGCGACCCGGTCTTGGACTTCTTAGAAAGAATAATCTGGCGTGTGGGATGGAGAATGTCAAAAAGCCCTAGAAAAGATCAAAAAGTACACGACAAATGCTCCAATTTTAGTCGCTTTTGAAGACTGGTCGACCACTAATTCTCTACTTAACAGTCTTGAGAATTCAATGGGATGTGTACTGGGCAACACGATGAGTCAAGAAAAAGGAGCAAGCCATCTATTACCTAAGCAGGAAATTCAATGATTGCGAAACACGGTACCGCCAAAGGCAGAAGGCGTGTTGTGCTCTAGTTTGGGCTACCAAGCGGCTCGGATAAAGTACATGTTGTACCATACTACCTGGTTGATATCCAAGCTAGACCCATTAAAGTTCTTAATGGAAGCGCCAGCGCTAACGGGAATGATGGCCTGATGGCAGATGCTCTTATCCGAATTCGACATCGTATATGTTAATCAGAAAGCTGTAAAGGGGAGTGTCGTAGCAGATTTCCTGGCTAGTCGTGCTTCGGACGAATATGAGGCATTGAACTTTAATTTTCCAGACGAAGACTTGATGTGCATTACCACTGAAGAAGAGGTTTCAGATGATAAGTCATGGAAACTTTACTTCGATGGAGCCTCCAACGCCTCGGACATGGGATAGGGCGGTGCTAATTTCACCCGAGGACGTCTATTATCCTTTCACCAGCAGATTGGAATTCTTACGCACAAACAATATAGCTGAATACGAAGCTTGCATCATGGGACTAAACTCAGCCATCGAGAGAAAGGTTAAGAAACTTCGAGTGTTGGAGATTCGTCCTTAGTCATTTACCAATTGCGCGGGAGTGGGAAACCCGAGACCCGAAGTTGGTCAAATATCACGAATTGATCCAAGAGCTCATCAAAGAGTTCGAAAAGGTCAGCTTCAATTACACGCCCGAGAAGAAAATCAGATGGCAGATGCATTGGCAACCTTGGCATCCATGTTTAAAACAAACACCGGGGCAGAAATGAAACCCATTGAGATGCAGACGTTTGAAAAGCCTGCTCATTGTTGTAATATGTCAAGCTTCGAAAGTATCCAGAAGGGGCAAACGACAATGACAGAAAAACGCTCAGAAAAATGGCAACAAAATATGTCCTAGATGGGGAGATCCTATATAGGAGAAGTCATGATCAAACATTGCTGAGATGTGTGGATGCCCGGGAGGCGAAGGAAATCTTAGCCGAAGTACATGATGGGATCTGTGGAACGCATGCCAACGGGCTGTCTATAGCCCAGAAAATTATGAGATACGGATATTTCTGGTTGACCATGGAGGGAGATTGCATCGATTACGCCAGGAAATGCCACAAATGCCAAATTTACGCTGACAAAATTCATGCACCCCCATCGCCTTTACACACCATGAATTCTCCGTGGCCTTTCGCAGCATGGGGCATGGACGTCATCGGGCAGATCCATCTGAAAGCCTCCAATGGGCACCGTTTCATTTTGGTCGCCATAGACTACTTCACTAAATGGGTAGAGGCAGCGTCTTACGCCAATATCACCAGGACTACAGTTTGTAAGTTCTTAAAGAAGGAAATTATTTGTCGATACGGATTGCCAGAGAGGATCATCACCGACAACGCTTCCAATCTGAACAACAAAATGATGAAGGACGTGTGCACTCAATTCAAGATAACACACCATAATTCCATGGCCTATCATCCTAAAATGAATGGAGCAATGGAAGCAGCAAACAAGAATATAAAGAAGATCATAGCGAAGACTACGGATACCTACAAGGATTGGCATGAGAAGTTGCCTTTTGCCCTTTTCGCCTATAGGACGTCCATTCGCACATCAACAGGGGCAACACCCTACTCCTTGGTGTATGGTACCGAAGCAGTACTCCCAATTGAGGTAGAAATTTCGTCTCTCCGGGTCTTAAACGAAATAAAACTGGAAGAAGCTGAATGGGTGCAGGCCAGAATCGACCAGCTAAATCTCATTGACGAAAAAAGACTAAAGGCCATTTGTCATGGTCAGATGTACCAAAAGCGGATGGTGCAGGCTTACAACAAAAAGGTGCGCCCAAGAGAATTCAAAGAAGGGGATCTGATACTCAAGAGAATCCTCCTATCCAGAAAGATTCTCGAGGAAAATGGATGCCCAATGGGAAGGACCGACGACGTCGTAAAAAGGCCTTCTCAGGAGGAGCCCTGATCCTAACAGAAATGGACGGGGACGAGCTAAAAATCCCGTAAATTCTGATGCCGTCAAGAAATACTATCTCTAAAAAAAATTTGGAGAGCTCAGGACGAAAACCCGAAACCGGGCGTCTTGAAGCAAATGAAGGACTCGAGTTGAAAACCCGCAAAGGGCGGCTCAGGTAAGTTGAAAAGTTGAATATCCGAAGAGAAGGGTATCTTCATGAACATTATGAAGAGAAGGCTTCAGGCAAAAAAATTCTACACCGGTTGACAGGGTCATGTATCATTCATATCGAAGATAATGAGGGATCTTGTATTTTCATACTTAACTCATGTGTGTCATACCTTTCTTTTTAAGATATCTCGAAACCCTTAATCGTAATAAAACCGTGTTTTAAGCATCCATTCCTGGCCTTCTTGTCAATTTCAGTCAAATAAGATAACATAGGCTTATAATGAAACAAGAGATTTCGGAGCATTACTATGATTTAACCTTGAAAATGCAGGTGATCAAAGAAAACGATGTTAACTCCGTCCTCCAGTTCCCTACATAACGGCTAGGGAAGGTGAGAAGCTTTAAACAACCAGGTAGGATGACCAATGGCACATGTCCTATCTATTCAAGGAAGGCACACGAGATAACAAAAGAGATCTCCTGGGTGAAAACCAGAAGGGCACCCCTAAAAAAAACTCTTTAAAGTGAAAACCCGAAAGGGCACTTTAAAATTTCAAGTCGTAATTGAAAAAAAAAAGAGAAAGGTCGAGATGGTTGAACTTGGCAGTGAAGCGGGGTATCGATGCCCGTAAGAAAGGAGAAAGCGAACGTCAAGATCAAATAAGGACCAAAACAAGCCCGCCAAGATATTGAATCTCATGCATCATGAATAGTCAGACATCACTAGGATTAGGAGCATGTCAATTCATTCATTTGTCATAGCATTTTGTTTTCATCTCAGACAGGTATCTGCAGATCCAAAGAGACATCGAGGGCCATCACGGTGTGAATCCCAAATGAGAAGACAATGTTTTTACATACAAAAGGCACATGTTTTCAAGCTCTAGAGAGAGGTTCTATATAGGAAGAATCCTCCGCTCGAGGGGCTTGAAGCTGAAAGTTCTATATAGGAAGGGGATGAGCGGCTTGGGGTGAAGACTAGCTTGATTCTATATAGGAAGGACTCGGTCGAAGGAATTCACCCATGACATGCAAGATTATATAGGAAATCCTGCTGTGTTGAAAGCAATGAGTTCTATATAGGAAGGGCTCCTAGCTTCAATGTCTTAGAGTGAAAGATTCTATATAGGAAGAATCCGTAACTCCAAGATTTCAAGACGCCGAAAAGTTCTATATAGGAAGGACCGACGGCTCCAAGGTGAAGACTCACAGTTCTATATAGGAAGAACTCTCGGTCAAAGAAATTCACCTATGACACAGGGTTATATAGGAAACCTGTTGTGTCGATAGAAAAGAGTCTTATATAGGAAAGGTTCCGAGCTTCATTGTCTTAGAGTGAAAGGTTCTATATAGGAAGAATCAGAGCTCTCGAGATTTCAGACGCGCAAAAAGTTCTATATAGGAAGGATGACGGCTCCGGATTTGAAGACTAGCAGTTCTATATAGGAGGAACTCCCAGTCGGAAGAATCCATCAGTGGCGCAAAAGGTTTTATATAGGAGAAACCAGCGTTGAAAGCAAAGAGTTCTATATAGGAAGGACTCCAAGCTTTATTGTCTCAAAGTGAAAGGAAGGACTCATAATTCGGGATGTCAGAGCGAAGGGTTCTATATAGGAAGAGCCTGTAGCTCCAAGATCGGAAGGTGACGAAGCTCTATATAGGAAGAACTTATGAGCCTGAAGATTCAGCCAAGGAAGAGCGGAGATGTCCAAAAGAATTCGTTTTTCCAAGGCTACAAACAAGGAAGTCTGATAAAAATGAGTGCTTATGAATCTTTGCTTTGTTTCCCATTCCATGAGAACAAGCAAAGAGGGGCAACTGTAATCACTCATTTTCACTTGTAAATATATTAATATTGCATATATATTTATTATATGAATGTTACTAATATAAGGCGATGTGTGCATGTATAAGCTATGTATACGTATTAGGGGTGTATGTATGTCGCGTATGTATCTAGAGTATAAGCGTATTTGAGTAATATATAGATGTTATGTTAATTATATGTATGATTATACGTACGTATACCAGAATATTATATTAATTAATGATTGTATAATATAAGTATACATTTTCGTATGTATATGTATATGTATTCTTTGTTTGGTGACAAAATGAAAAGAATTAAATATATTAAACCCAAATAAATTTACAGTCCAAGTCCAAGTCCAATTACAAGGCCCGGTTGGCCCAAATCTAAATCTTATCTAATTACAATGTACAGGTAACTGTGGGCCGTTGGATCAAGATCTGATCCAACGGCCACGATGCAACCAGAAGTCAAAAAAATATCGCCAGCGCGTGCTCCACACTTATGGACCGTTTGAGTGCCACGCCGCGCGTGTGGTCCCCACGACGGACGCTTTAACATCCCACGCGCGCGTAAGATCCACGCGTTCTGACTCCTCGACTGCGGAGCTCCACGTGGCGAAATCTGAAGCCGTCTCATCGAATCGAGGCTTCATCCAGGCCGATCGTTCTTCAAGCCATCTCGACCGTTAGATCAGATCTGATCTAATGGCCGAGAACACGTCTGGCCACTGGCAGAATGTCCATACCGCCACCGCGCCGATATTCAGTCCCCGTGTTCAGAATATGCCCAAGACAACAAGCAAAAGTGTCAGTTCAGATCTGAAAAAGAAGATGCAACTTGCAACAAACAGAGAATAATATATATGAAACGGGGCTTTTGTAACAAAAAAAAAAAAGAGGGGGGATAAGAACGAGAGTAGTAACAAAAAAGGGAACGGAGATCTTGTAATACAAAAAAAATCTGAAAGTTGTAAACATCGAAGATAATCAAAAGACAGTCCAGTGGTAAATTTTTTGTCTCTTTTTCTTACTTGTTTTCTTTACATGCATATACGAAATAGAACAAAAAACAGAAACAAAAAAAAGGGAGAGTAGTCTTACCGGCGTTGTTTGTGGGTCTTCCCTTCCTCAGTGATAAGCCTTTCGGCTCCTACAAGCCAAATCTGGTGAACTAAAGGGAGGAGAAGACCCTTTGTAGTTTTGTTTTGGTCTAAAAAAATATTTTTTTTGGTTCGTATTTCCTAGATCTAGGGCGAATAGAGGTATATCCCCTGAATCCAACCTAGGATTCGTATTGAGGACGAAAAGGGGGTTGTTTTGGTGTATTTTGGAGGCTCGCCGACGCCGGTTAGCGACAGCCGGCGGTAGAGAACACGGCGGCCGACCGCCGGATTCTGGGTTTTGTAAGAACAGACGAGAGAAAAAGAAGAACACGTTCTTGTGAAAAACCAGAAAATGAAACAAATGGCCAAAATTTTGATTTCGGCCTTAAAGGGGGGCTTTTATAGTTATTATTATTTTGCTAAATGGGTAAATTACACACTCAACCATCCCGCGTTTTCAATATTTTCATTTTTGTCTTGCCGCATGGTATAATTACAATCCCAGTCCTCCTGATATTTCAAAATCTTGTAATCCAGTCCCTAAATTACACCGATTCAGATTTTAAACGGTAAAATTACGCCTTTAGTCATCCCGCGTTTTTGAACTTTTCGTTTTGGGTCTGCCCCTTGGTCTAATTACAGTTCAGGTCCTTTTAGGTTTTGTTTGTTTCGCAATTTCGTCCCTAAATTACATATTATTGTTCTTTAATTTCTGCCACTGACTTTTATTTTTCTTTCATTTCAGTCATGTATTCTTTGTAAATTTTCATGTTCGTATTATAATCGTATATGTTGTTATTCTATTGTTTTATTTTATGTCCCTCACATATGACTCGTATTTTATATTTATAGGTATATATGTGTTAAGCTTATGTTAGTCATGTTTTTTATCCGGTTATTCGTATTAAAGTATGTTATGTTCTATTTGACTCGTAAAACAGCATGTTATTATATTTTTGTATGTATTGTATGTTTTCTTGGCTTTTAGGTTACGTGTTAGTGTGTCTTCTTTTACGTATGATATATTGTTCATATATGTTGAAATGTGTTTTATTAATAGCATGTATGTCTTTTTAATATTTGTTCGTCTATATACTTAATTATTCCTACCTTGTTATTCATTTTTTGTTAAAGTTGTTATTATCTATTATTTAGAATAATATGTATATATGCATGTTTTAGTCTAGAATATCATCTATGTTAGATTAATATTCTGTTATGTCAATATTTATTACATTTAAACATTTTGCCATATTTTATATTTTTGCCACTAAGATTGCATATGATTTATAACTTGTTAATGCGGTGTCCTTTTATCCGAGCGTAAACGGGGCCAGTATCAAGCGTAGTGATAGTGGTTGGGCGTTTATTCTCGGGTAACGGGACCCTTAAAATATATTCGCAATTATGACCGAATTTTAAAATAATCGTCACTCTAATCCGGAAAATCCAATATTAATAAAGCGGTAATTATTAAAGTACCAATTTTGGGCGGTGTGGGGGTGCTAATCCTTCCCCATCCATAACCGACTCCCGAACCCTGTCTTTTTGAATCTCTGGTTTTATGGTGTCCGGCCTACCTAAGTGGCCGGTGGCGACTCCATTTTTTATGAGGTTTTTTTTGTAAACCCCACGGAATAAATATTTTATATCCAAAAGAATCACAAACACCTTTCAAAAATACCTTCGAAAAACCCACGTTTTATTTAGCGATGAGAAACAAAAGAAGACATCGCTACATGAATATCAACCAAATTCAAGCAAATTTTCATAACAAAACAAGGCTCTAAGGTTCAAGAAAGGCTAGTAAGCCCTAACTCTCTCCTAAGAGACCAAAAAGGCTCGTTATCTAAAGGTTTGGTAAAGATATCTTCTAATTGGTGTAAGGTGTCTACATATTCTAGAACAACATCATATTTCAAGACATGATCTCTAATGAAATGATGTCTTATTTCTATATGCTTGGT
This sequence comes from Hibiscus mutabilis, assembly GCA_019671005.1. Classification (NCBI taxonomy): domain Eukaryota; kingdom Viridiplantae; phylum Streptophyta; class Magnoliopsida; order Malvales; family Malvaceae; genus Hibiscus; species Hibiscus mutabilis. The sequence continues at coordinate 49,629 of JAGYYJ010002805.1, forward strand.
TCTAGAATGTTGGATGGGATTCTTAGTGAGACAAATAGCGCTAGTATTGTCACACTTTAAGGGAATGGTACCTACATCAATTCCATAATCTAAGAGGTGTTGCTTCATCCAAAGGACTTGAGCACAAAACTACCGACAGAAATATATTCTGCCTCGGTGATAGATAGCGCTACGCTATTTTGCTTTTTTGTAAAACCAAAAAATGATATCATCAACATAGATTTGAACTGCTAAAATGTCCTTGCCTTTTCTTTTTATAAAAAGTGTAGTGTTAACCTTCCTTTTGTCAAAACCTTTTTTTATTAAAAAATTTAACAATCTTTCATACCAAGCTCTAGGAGCTTGTTTCAAACCATATAAAGCTTTTGAAAGCTTAAAAACATGGTTTGGATATTTTGGATCTTCAAAACTGGGTGGTTGTTCTACATACACTTTTTCATTTATAAAACCATTTAGAAAACCACTTTTAACATCCATTTGAAAAAACTTGAACTCATGATAACATGCAAATGCAAGCAATATCCTAATAGCTTCCATTCTATCTAAAAGTGCATAGGTTTCCTCAAAATCAATTCCTTCTTCTTGAGTGTAACCTTGAGCACAAGTGTAGCCTTATTTTCTCACTATGTTACCACTCTCATCTAGTTTGTTTCTATAAACCCATTTAGTACCTATAGTAGATTTATTACTACTATCAACTAATTTCCAAACTTTACTCCTATCAAATTGATTTAACTCTTCTTGCATAGCCAATATCCAATAATCATCAATTAATGTTTCTTTGATATTTTTAGGCTCTATGCACGTGATAAATGCAACAAAACTACAAGCATTTCTAAAAGAGGATCTAGTGGTTACCCCTTTGGATGGATCACCTAAAATCTCACCCCCTTTGACATAGTTGAACTCCCTTGGGTAGGTGACCTCCCTTTCCTCTAGAAACATGTCCTTCAAGGCTCCTAGAGGTGTATCTTGTGGTTCTTCTTTTGGTGGAACTTCTTGTACCTTTGATGATTATCCTTCACCATCATTGGCATCCAAAATTCCTACATCATCATCATCACAGGTATCATTCCTCAAAAGGATGTTATCATCGAAAACAACATGAATTGACTCTTAAACCACTAAAGTTATTTTGTTAAATGTATGATAAGCTTTAGAGTTTAAAGAGTAACCTATAAAAATTGCTTCATCACTTTTTGCATCAAACTTGCCTAAATTGTCTTTTCCATTTAAAACAAAATATTTACATCCAAAAGGATGAAAATAGATAATGTTAGGTTTTTTATTTTTGAAAAGCTCATAAGGTATTTTCTTCAAAATTGACCTAATCATTACTCGGTTGACAATATAACAAGCGATATTTGTAGCTTTTTCCCAAAAATTCTTAGGCAAATTATTTTCAAAAAGTATGGTTCAAGCCATTTCTTCTAATCTTCTATTTTCCTCTCAACAACTCCATTTTGTTGAGGTGTGTAAGGAGCTAAAAAATTATGGCTAATCCAATTTGAGTTACAAAACTCTTCAAAACCAAGATTTTGAAATTCGGTTCCATGGTCACTCCTAACATGAGAAATGGAGTGACCAACATCATTTTGGTTTGCTTTTGAAAACGTGATGAATTTTTCTAAAGCCTTATCCTTGGTACTTAAAAACAAAACCCAAGTTAATCTAGAGTAATCATCAACTAAAACAAATGCATATTGTTTTCCACCCAAGCTCATAGTTCTCATAGGGCCAAAAAAAATTATATGGATCAATTGTAAAACTCTACTTGTAGATACATCATTAATAGATTTAAAGGAAACTTTTTTGTGTTTGCCTTTAGCACATGCATCACAAATTTTGTCAAGAGAAAACTTGATCTTTGGCAAACCTCTAACTAGATCATTTGAAATTATTTTTTCCAAAACACTCATGCTTGCATGTCTTAGTTTTCTATGCCACAACCAAGAATCATGCTCATCTTTTGCAAAAAAAACATGCATTTGAAATATGAATGTCTTCTAAATGCACCATGTAAATATTTCCTACACGATGACCAATAAGCACAATTTTGTTAGATGCTTAAAAGATTATGCTTAAGACAAACAATTGAAACCATTTAAATCAAACATGAAATTGAAACCTTTATCACACAATTGCCTTATGCTCAAAAGATTATGCTTAAGACCGTTGACATATAAAACATTTTCTATAAGAATAGAATAGTGATTACCAATGGAACCAATTCCTTCAATGTGGCCTTTAGAGTTGTCAACGAGAGTCACTAATCCTCTACTATTTGGTTTTAGCACCAAGAATCAATTCTTATCACCAGTCATGTGTCTTGAGCATCCACTATCAAGGTACCATGAATTTGCACTTAAAGAGTTGGCCTTGTAGCATTGCTTCCCCTACAAACATAGAAGCAAGTCTTAATTTTTGGTACCCAAGTTCTTTTGGGTCCATGAGTATTAGCTCCCAAAATCTTGTTTCCCTTGGGAATCCAAGAAGCAATAGAATCAATGTTGTTACAAGTAACTAGTTTCTTAGGAACCCAAACACTTTTAACTTTCTTACCATAAAAGGGCCTTTGGAAGCCTCTATGTTTGTGGCCATTAAAGTTTCTTCTCATATGGTTGGGTTTTGAATGATTTATTTTTTCAAAATGAGGTGTCCCAACCTTGTTCAAAGAAGCTTTATGATCACCTACTTCCTTTTGGTGACCATCATGGACTGTTGAAAGTAGGTTATGCAAGTCCTGGTTTTTCTTTTCAAAATCTTTTTGTTTTTCTTGCATATCCACAACCTTTCTTTTAAGTTCCACATCAGTTTTAGATAAAGAATTGTTTTGGTTTTTAAATCCAAAATTATTTTCTTGTTTTTTAAAAGTGATTATTTATACTTCAAAACCAACTCATTTTAAACCTCTTGCAACTCATCATAAGCTTCTTGAAGCTCATCAAAAGTAAAATCAAAATTAGATGAGTTTGAGGTTACCTTAGGATCCTCCTCCAATGCCATGAGACAAAGGTTAGCTACTTCTTGCTCCTCCTCATCCGATGAGTCCTCATAACTCCAAGTAGCTACATGTGCCTTGATCTTATTCTTCTTCCCGAAGCTCTTCTTCTTTAGTTGGGGACAATTGAACTTGATGCATCCCAGTTTCTTGCACTCATAGCAAATGATTTGGTATTTCTCTTCCTCTATAGTCTTGTTCTTGAAACCTTCTCTTCGTTAGAACTTTCTTCCCCAATTGGATTTCATAACCTTATGAATCTCTTCGCTAGCATATCCATTTCTTCATCTTCTTCCTCAATTGAATTGCCCTCTTCTTGTGAAGATTTGAGAGCAATTCCCATCTTCTTCATCTCCACTTCTTTTTTTCTATCTTTTTTTCTTCCTTCTTCTTCTCCTCTTCTCTTTCTTTCTTCATAATCTCATGAGTGAGAAGAGATCCCAAAAGTGCATCAAGCTTCAAGGTTTTGAGATTCTTGTCTTCAATGATGGAGGACTTCTTTGAGTCCCATGACTCAGGAAGAGAGTAGATAAGCTTACGAACAAGCTTGTCTTCCAAAATAACTTCTCTATAGCCTTTAAGCTCGTTGAACATGACAGAGAATTGATTAAACATCTTGGTGATATCTTCATTCGATTATATTTTTAAGTTCTCATAGCTAAGATTTAGGGGTCCAATCTTGGTCCCCTTGACTTTATTGGTGCCCTCATAAGTAAATTCTAGCTTGTCCCATATCTTATTCGCACTTGTTCAAGAAGACATCTTGGCGTATTCGTTCGATCCAAGAACACAAAATAGAATGTGCATGGCTTTGTCATTGATTTGCAACTTCTTTCAATCTTCATCGGTGTATTCTTGCCCTGTCTTGGGGACGCTACGATCTCATTCTTCCTTTCATCGGAATGGATGGTCCATCTTCCACTACATCTTAAAGGAGGTAGTTATTGGATTTGATGAACCCTATTGAAATAAGGCAGTTTGGAGATAGATTGTGATTTCTCAAAATGGTTCTGGAGGTAGAGGCCACGGCTTGATTTGTTGATTGATTGTACCACTAGGATCTACTCAAGATGATGTGAAGCCTTCCAATGAGTGTAGCTCTGATACCAAGCTTTGGAATGAACATTCAATTGCAAATGGCCAAGAAAGGGTGAATTGGAAATAAAAAATTTGGTGGACGCAAAAGAAAAATTGACACGGGAATTTTAGAGTGGTTTAACCTTCTCAATAAGGTTTACATCCACTACCTTAGCTATCCTCACTAAAGATTTCTCAAATCCACTAAGTTTGCTTTCCTTTTAAGGCTCAAGGAGATAACCTTACAACTCCCTTAAGGTTTATACCCCAAAACCTTAAGAACACTCTCAAAGAGAACTACCAATATAGAAAACTTAGAAAACCTCACAAAGGCAGAATGTTTACACAATTTAAGGACCACCCAACCCCAAACACTTGAGTGGAAAAATTAAAATAAAGAAATCTCAAGTGGGTTTACAAGAATTTGACAAATAAAGCTAAGAGATGTTGGATGTGTGCTTGAATGCTTTAGACTTGTTGAAGAAGCTTTGGAGACTTGATTTTATACCCCTTATTAATTTCTAGTCGTTTGGGTAGTTGGAATATTGATTATAGCTATTGGGCTTGTAACATCCCGGAAACTGGTCTAGTCGAAATTAGGTTCCGGTGATCAAAAAATCTATATCGAAGAGGTCTAAATAATTCATTCATCTAAGATGTGTAGTTGAAAACCTAGTATTGAACTCTAATTGAGTTAATTTTAAGTTATGGAACCTAATTGAATTCCTAGAAACCTTTTTAGTAACCAAATTGTGAAAATTGAAAGTCAAGGGGGGCAAAAGTGTAGACTCTGGAAAGTTGAGGGACTACCCTCATAACTATCATATTTTGAAGTGAGTCATCTCCTTGCTTAGGCAAACCAACGTGAACTCCTTGTGATTCTTATAGAAAAAGATGATAGCCTAATTGCTATCAAGATTGTTGGGATTGGAAATAGTTTTAAAATAATTTACCTATCTATGGAGGAAATCATTCTATTGGTCATGTGGGACGTTATGAATTAAAATAAAGTTTACCCTTGATTGTAGGAAAGCTTCTGGATAGATTTAAGAAGTTTGAAAAGCTTGGAAAACATTTCTCATAAGTGTTCACCGAAACCTTTCCTCATTGCTATTTCCTTCATCTTTTCTTTAAGAATAAGCAAGCACCTCCTTTGAATCCTCAAGTTTTCTTTGATTTCTCTACATTGTTAGATAGTCCTTGAATTGGTAAGTTTAAATCCTCAAACAATTTTGTGATCCCATGAACTATTGAAGTTTAATTCCTAGATTTAAGTCATGAAGATCATAGTTAAACCCATGCTTTTAAAGCATGAATCCATAGAAAGCCTTATTGGTTAAAAGTTCTCCTAAGTACAGGAATTGGTTTTGAATCCATAAGTAACAATTTTAACATCTTCCCTTTGTTCACCTAGCTTGGGAGTTGGAGAAGGAAGGTCCGTCATCCCCTTCAAAAGCTAGGAATAAAGGAATAGTAATTCAAGAGCCATATAAGCATCGGAGTTCAAGGTGAGCATAGTCGGAGTCTTAGGATTAGGCTAGGTGCCTATCCCAAATCATTGATTATTGATGAATGCATTGCTAACCATTGATTTGAAGATATTACATAAAAACCCTATTGAGAGCCATATTGGTAAGTATGGGTAAGTATTGCATTGAATCCGTGTTCGTAGTATAATTATTGTTGTCATCGAAACCATTGAAGATTTTCATATTGAACTATTGAGCATTGGATATTGACTATTGCATATTGCTATTGGAACATTGAAATATTGATATTGAACATTGTTATTGATCCATTGATATGGAATTATTGTCATCGATTTATTGATATCGAACCTTGGATTTGAGAAGCATTGGATACAATTGGCATGCCATAGAATTCATGAGCTCATTGGTACGGGTGGGCTACGGCCTCTATATAGGTGCGACGGAGGGATGTGATTCGGTCAAATTGGTGCGGTGAAGGGTATATGACTAGACCACTATTAATTTTGGTGCGAAGGAGGAATTCGTGTATCCATATACCATACATCGATCCAAGGAAAACTATTGTTTAATGATAAATATGTTATTGAATATGGGCATGGTATTGATTATTGTCATAGCATTGTTATTGATTATTGACACATTGACATTGGATATTGAAGCATAGGTATTGAACATTGATACTTCAAAATTAGACTTTGATGCATTGTTATTGAACATTAACATATTGCCATTGGATTATTGATGAAATATGCATTTGAATGCATATTGATTATTGGCATTGTTTATGACTACCTCACTAGGCAAAGTATGCCTAATGCATTCATCTTCCATGTATTTCAGGTTAAGAAGTTTTGAGATCGAGATCGGAGTCGGAGAAGGTTTTTGGCAAGTCACTACGTTGATAATGTAAGGTATATCAACCCTATGAACTCCTAGAATTGTGGCAAAGCAGTTAGATTAGTCACTTTTAGTCCTTTTGTTATGTGTATATTGTTGGTGGTATGTATGAGCCATAAAGGCCCTAAATGACTTTTAATGTTTGGCTAAGAGGGACTAAATATGCATATTTGGCTTAAAAAGGTGAAATCTTAGTAAATGGACTCATATGATCATGAAATTTGACATGCTAGTATATTATGTTGACATTAATTTGCTGGTAAAATCTCATTGCATTTGGACATTGTTTGATAGGACAAATCGATTAAAAACCAAAGAAAATCTGTCATTTTAATGCAGAGCGTATTGATACAGGTGATGGCGTATCGATATGGGTATGCATATTTGAACATAGTCAACATCGGTCAACAGGGCGTATCAATATGTCAAAGGGTGTATCGATACGAAAAGTCAACACTAGAATTTGGAAAAATAAATGCATCGGTACGATCTTTAAGGCGTATCGAAACGTGTCAACCTAGTCAACCCGTACCGGTACGGTCCCTCAGCCGTACCTGTACGAGTATTATTCATTGGATTCTGATAATTATAAAATATGTATTGTGTACCGATACAGGTAGACACCGTATCGATACGGACTCCTTGAATCCTAACTATTTTAAAAGCCATGACACAGGCGTATCGGTACGATCTCTCGAGTACCGATACCGATACATGTAAATCTGTTAAAAGTTAATTGGAATAAGTTTAAAACATTGCATATTGGTCACTGAACATTGTATAGTTAAATGGAAGAGGTAATTGGACTCAGAGTATCGTGAAAATTTGTATGATCAATGAATATAGGTTGAATTTTAGTATAGTAAGATTAATTTCAAAAAAGGACCTCTAAAATACTAAAATTACAAGTTAGTCCCTAAAACTTATAAAAGTTTAAAATTGGTCCAGAGTTGATCAACATAGTTTCGTACTGAGTTATTGGAATTATTGTACTACTATTGCATTATTGTAAAACATGACAACATTAAATTATCGAATATTGATAGCACCGAATACCGTTATTGTTCTGGTAACGCCTTCCGACCCAGTTCTCGACCAGGCCGAGAGAGGGTGTTACAGGGCTCATTTTTCCCGCAATAAATGCTATTTGGCAACCAGGGGTATCGGTACTTGAGCACTCTTATCGGTACATGCCATAAGAAGAAAAAGCCATTGCAAGAAAGGAGTACCGGTATACGAAAGGGCGTATCGGCATGGAGTGAAAAATTTACAAAGGGTATTGGTACGGTCCGTACAGTATCGATACCAATTTTTCTCACTGGAATACTTGGAAGTTTTGGTTGAAAACTGTATCGATACGCCTTAGAGGGTATCGATACGCATAACTATTTTTCAAAATTTATGGTTCCAATAAACTAACAAGGCAACTGTCGAATAATAAATGCTAAGATTTACAAAATCTTTAAACCCTGTATCGGTACGCTAAAGGACATACAATTACTCAATTGCAATTTGGTTTCCAATTTCAAAAGGGCGTATTGATACGAGAATAGACGTATTGGTACCCTATAGCCATTATGCACAAAATAGTTTTCCAGTAACGAAAAACCGTATCGATACTCAGACACCAAATTGGTTATTTTGAGTACCAAAACACTTAGAAAAACTTTGGGGATTTAAGTTTTGACTTAGAAAAGTTTACGTTCGAATGCCTGTCAATTTAGTAAGTAAATTGAATACTTTAAAATTTTACTCTTTTTTACAAAAAAAGTCCTTGTTATGTCAAAATCAAATATAGGTTTAGCACAACCTATATTGTTACCGGAATGATAAAAAAAGGTTTGAATCTAAAATATTAATGAGTTTCTCAAACCTAAACTCTTAACACTCATGGTAACATTTTAAGTTTAAACATAAAATGTTACCGAGACCAACTTAAAATGTTACCAAATTGGTAAAAAAAGGTTCGAACCTATAATGGTAAGAATACCCCCTTTTGTTTCTAGAATGGTAACCGGTTAACTATTGTTATTATTATTTTTTTAATAGTCTAAAGGTGATTACAATGTAGTATCTGTTCATAAATATTTTTAACCCTTTGACAATGCGCATACACCTTGCAGATATTGCGATTGAACCCGGGTCTCCTGGATGAATATCATCCGCTTTTCCACTGAGACCACTTGTTGGGTTCGAATTAACTATTGTTATTTGCCATCTAAATCTTTCATTTTATTTTATGATCTATGTTCAATACTAGTGACTATTTATCCCAATTATATCGTTTTCAAAATTCAGATATGAATCTTCTCAGGCAATACTTACTATTACACCTACCACTAATATACCCAAACCCAAATATATTATTGCATGCTCAAATAACATCTATTGCTATACATTTTTAATATATTCAAAACATTTAATATTTGAAAAAATATTCCATGGTGTAAACAAAAAGTTTTCAAAGCATTTTAGTTTTAGATTTTAGGGATTTTATTTAAGGGTTTTGAATTTAGGGGTTGTGGTTAGAATTTATGGTTTAAAATTAGAGGTTAGGGTTTAAGTTTTAGGGTAATATGGTTAGGAATTTGAGTTTTAACCTAAAACCCTATATTTTAACCCTAAACTCTAATCACACCCCAAAATCCAAAACTTAAATTCCTAAACTCTGAATAAAATTCTTAAACTCTAAAAATAAGGTACTTGTGAAAAATTATATTTCTCCACTAATGCATGGAATAATTACCCTTAATATTTATTTTGGTCTTTGTATTATAGTGAAAGTCTCACTTTAATTTTTCTGTTATTTTAGTTTGTCTACTTCAATCACTTTAGTCCCTCAGTAGCGTTGAGAAAGATGTGGTCTAATGAGACGTTAATATATATAGGGGTGATAATGAGCCTGACCAGCTAGCGAGCTATTCGAGCTCGGCTCGGTCAAAGTTTGGCTCAAGACTTTAACAAGTCGAGCCGAGCCAACCCAACCCAAGCTCGGCTCAAAAAGCTCGTGAGTAGGTTTGAAATAATTATATATATAATATATATACTATATAATAAATTAAATTAGTATTTAAGGCCACTTCTAATGATTTTTAGAGTGCTTTCTAACACTTAGACCGATGATTACTAAAATTAAAGGATTAAATTGAACAAAAGTAAACTTTACACTCTAAAATAAGAGAAAATCAAAGACTAAAATTATAAAGCTAAAAAGTGACATGGTTGAAATGGAGATTTACTCATCCCAAAATTGGGAGTTGTATTTTTTCAAAATGATTTAAGGACTTAATTGAGTAAAGATGAAAATTTGATGGTTTTATATCGTAATCTTGTGGTCTTCATTAAAGAAGCATTTGTTAACATGCAGTAACTCCAATATTCCATTGCCCACTAGCCACATGCTTTTGCCAAAGAGAAAAATAGAAAGTGAGGTGGGACTTTTTATATATACTGCTACATTATATATGCATGAAATGATGGTGAAGATGATGGGGAGACCCTTGATTTGGGTTTGATCAACACAAATAATCCCTTGGATTGAGGAGGATGAAGAGTAGCAGCAGCAGCCTTGAATCGTGGGACTGGAACCTTTCTTTTCCTTTAATGTTCATCAGCCAAAGGTCCCACATCCCACATCATTCAGATATATAAACCTCGGAAGAGAAGCTGCTTATAAATAGTGATTAGAGGGCGTAGTCGCTTGGAAGGATTGCACGCAATTCTTGGCTTTAGGGCTAAGACCAAGTATAGTAGTTATTTTTCTCGGTTTTATAATTTATATGTTGGTCATTGTTGCTTGCGAAGTTGAATTTATTTTTCCATGGTGAAGGCCCATCTCGGTCTCTTGTTCTGGGGCCTTTGCGTGCAGTTTAAATGTTGGCTTCATTTTGAATCGTTTCATTTATACTGTTAACGGGAATAGCGGTCTACTATTGCCGTGAGATAGCCCGTTATTTGAAACCTTGGTAGTCGCCGAGACGCGACTTGGGTCAAGCTCAAAATGAACAGTGAAACTCGAGTTTGAGCCTACAATTATGAGCTTCGAGTCTAATAATATAATTTTTGGTAAATTTCACAAATAATAATTAAACTTTAGTAAATTATTTAATTTGATAATTAAACTTTCAATTGTTTCAATATTACCACTAAATCTTTTAGTTTTGTTTCAATGTTACCATTGGCTTGTTAATTGATTTTAACGACAGTTAAATTTTTTTTGGTTTAATAACACATTTATTCTCCACGTTTATACATTCAAACAATTTAGTCTTAATTTAAAAAATATACATTCAAACAATTTAATCTTAATTTAAATAATAATAATAAAATTAATCTCATTATTTAAAGGTTATTTTAGTTGGATCCTATTTTTTATTAAAAATAATTTAACTTGAAACTTAAAGCTCTAAATCATAAAACCTAAACTCTCATTTTTTAAGTTATTAAAAATCGTTTCCCCCTTTCTTAGCCAATAATTTAAAGGCCACTCTGTAGGGTTTCCATTCTTGGATGAGTACAATGTCTTCTTCTTCTTGTGCAGTCTTACCTTCAGTCTGAACTTATTGTTAAACCCAATCTCTAGTAGGTTTCTTGCTCCTTCAAGAATCTATCATCAGCCAAGTAAGCTAATTTCAGTTGTGAATCTTCAACTTGTTATTTTCCTAACACTGTTTAGCTTGTTCTTCTTTTTTATTTTAAAATTTGGATTGCTTTCTCTTTTGTTTATCTGTAATGCACTTTAAAGGAAGCAAATGTGAGATGATAAACAGGAGGGGTTTTGCTTTAAAGGGGATATGGCATCTGGTGCCTCGGTCATGGGTTATTCCTCGACTAGTGAACCGGTTCAAGGTCATTTTTTTAACTATTCGCCAAATTGTTCTTTGCTTCTTCAATTGTGGGTTAGTTTTGTTTTATGGAATCTGGGTTCTTACTAAGTAGTAGTTTTTTAGCTAACAGTTTGTGTTCTATTTTAGATTAAGATCATGCTATTGTTGGAGCATAACTAGGTTTAAGAGTGTATGGTTTATGGTTTATGATTTAGGGTTTAAGATTTAAAGTTTAGTGTTTCAAGTTTCGGGCTAAATTATTTTTAATAAAAAATATGACCAAATTAAAATAATGTTTTAATAATGAGGGTTAAATTTATTATTTTTTATGAATTAGGACTAAATTGTTTGAATATACAAACCTGGAGGACTAAATGTTTATTATACAAATTTTTTTAACTATTGTTCAAGTTAGTTAACTAACATTGAAGCAAAACTAAAAGTTTAATCGTAAAATTAAAGTAATTGAAAGTTTGATTATCAAATTGAATAATTTACCAAAATTCAGCTACCATTTTTAAACTTTACCCTGTAATTTTTTAGCTTGAGTCGAGCCCGAGCTTGAATCACCCTTAGATATAGATCAAAATAAATAAAAATTTGAAAAGTTGTATAAAATTTAAAAATTCATACCAGGTCTAAATTAGAAAAAAATAAGAAATCTCAAATTTGACAAAATTCGAAAAATTGTATAAAATTTAAAAATTCATACCAAGCGTAAATTAGAAAAATAAGAAATCTCAAATTTGAGAATTATTTTTTTTAAAATTATATTTAAAAAAATTAATTATGCTCAATTACTATCTAAAAATAGATTAAATTTACAAAATTCTCTGACATTATTTTTAAAAATTGAAAAGCTAAAAAGTACCTGAGATCGTTTTAGATTTTTATTTTCTGATTTTTTCAATATTTTAAGGGTTAACGATTTATGAATTATTATTTTTTAAATATAAATTAAACATAATAGTAGTTTTTTTTTTCAAAAATATATATGATTTTTTATATTTTTTATTATCAGAATGTTTGTAATTGTTTTTACACGCAGCAACTCACCTAGAGGAGACAATTGAATCATTTGGGTTGGGTTGATTTTTGGGTGTTACTTTGGGTTTACATTTTATTCGGGTTTGATTACGATTTAGTTCGGATCTATAATATTTCAGGTCACGTATCAGGTTGAGTCAATACCGGATCGATTGATTTTTAAACCGGTTCAATATCGAATCGGTTAAACTTTTTGTTCGGATCAATATCAGGGATGGAGCCATTAAGCCCCTGGGAAGGGCCCATGCCCTCAATCCCCAAAAATATTTTTTTACCTTTGTAATATTTAAAAAAATAAAAAAAAGATTAATTATACATTTGCCCCCAAACCCTAATCCTGACCACGTCCCTAATATCGAATCGGTCGATTTTCGGTTTCGGTTAATATATGATTAGTTACTTTTTTGGGTCAAGTCAATATTGGATCGATTGGTTTTCGATTTGAGTCAATAAATGAAGATGATCTTTTAAAGAGGAAAAAATGATATTAAACCATTAAAGTATTACTAAAGGTGGTTATTAATTAGTAATATAATACAAAAGGAGAATAAAACATACATATTTGAAAAAAATTAATTTCGGATTGATTTTCGCAGTGACGAAGCTATGTTGGAGCCCAAAGGGGCCCCGACCCCTATTAAAAAATTTATACATTCGATAAATTTTGGTTTAATACATACATATTTGAAAAAAAATTAATTTCGGGTTGATTTTCGCAGTGGCGAAGCTATGTTGGGCCCAACCCCTATTAAAAATTTTATACATTCGATAAATTTTGGTTTAGTAGTATTTTGAACTCTGTAAAAAAAAGTATTTAAAATAAAAATACAATAATTTTGTAATACCCATAATTTACCCGGGTGTATACATATAATATTTTCACTATAAATAAGACCAATAAATAAATAAATAATAAACCCATAAACAGTTCAAAATTCATTTCAATGTCCAATTTACGTATAAAATCCCAAAGGCCCAATTCTAAAGCCCAATTCCTATATTTTACATCCTGTCTACAACCCAAACATAATCTAACAAACACAAATCTGACTCAAAGACCCATTTTCCCGCTCAAACTTGCCACATGACAGTTTCTCATTGGCCTTTAGATCAGTACACGGATTGTGCTTCTCCTCTTAGCTGGAACCAGCTGGCAGGTGATGTCATCCCGTGATGTCATATTTGATCATCACTATAAATAGAGAGAATTTTTGTCAGTTCATTAATTACCAATCATAAATAATAAAAGAAATAATAATAAATATATTAAATAAAAGAAGAGAGAGAGGGTTACTCTGGGAATTTCACTGACTATTTGTCATTTGAAAATCGAATGCCGCCGCCTTTGGGAGCTCGAATCGCCGCTAGAACGCGAATAGACATCGGAGATAGATCATCGAAACTTCATCATCACCACCGTGAAGGTACATCTCCAACGTTCTTTTCGATTTCCTGCAAAGAAAAGACAGGGCATTAGTGTTGCATAAAAACAAAAATAAAATAAAAAGGGAGGTGGCTGAAAACTCATCTTTGGTGGCCAAAGAGTCAAAGACGAAATCGAAGAGGGGTGATTTCGGGTAGAGTAGTGTTTAGGTGCTCGAAGAAGGGTGGTTTTATCAAATCAGGGTTAGATTTAGGGTTTTAAGGGGCAAGATTAGAATTTTTGGAAAATTAGGGCTTTGGAAAATTGAAATTGCCCTAGGGCGATTCTGCGGCTAAGGGTGAGTCGACTCTATAATTTATCGGCTAACAACGGATAGGATGAACATTCATCAAAAGATGGATTTTTGCGAGAGTTGAGGTGGAGTTGGCTCGACTAAGGTTAGAATTAATAAGAACCTTTGGATTTAAGTTGATTATCCATGATAAATTTTATCCATTGGATTTGTAAGGCAAGATTGAAAATTAAGATATTACAAAAATAAAATTGGAAATTGAGTTAGTTAAGGGCAAAATGGTAAACTACTAACTCAAAAACTATTTGGGCCATTAAATGAAGGATGTTGACAAGTGGGATTGGTTTGGAACTTTAGATTAAAGGGTAAAATAGTCATTTGACTATTAAAAAGATATTTATCAAGCATGGTACACATAAATGCCAAATGTCATGAAATGAATGAAAAACAAAACAAAAATTTGCTCTTCCTACACCAAAGATTGACGTAGGGCTCTAGGTAAATAAGGTACGCTTTGATTTGAATTTTTAACCCTAAATTGGATTTAGGGTTTAGAAATGAGATGAAGAATTGTTCCTCTTTAAATTCTCTATCTTATGGTACCAAAATTCCATAGATTTGATAAAGGATGATCTTGAATCCTTTAAGAGAATAATTTATGGTTTATTTGGGATTTAAGGATTAAATTGGTTGTGTTTAAAAATTGAAGGATTGAATTTTAATTAAGTGTTTACATGTTTGATTGAATTTGGGTTCTATGTAATTTGATAGAATTCAAAGACTTAGAGTTTATGTGAAGAACTATAATTTTGTTCATGAAATTTAAGTTTGGAGAATTTTGAAGATAGTAATGAGTTTAGTAAAGTCAATGAATTAATTTGGGATATTAGAGGAGTTAAATATCTCAAATATGAATTGAAGGAGTTTTATAGAATTTATTCTTGAAATGATGCACGTGATTTGAATTAGTTCTAATATATGCTCTTGATTTTGTTTGCTATGTATATGGTGCAAATGTAGTATCCAAACACTTAGAAGATCAAGGAAATTCCAAGGGTGAAGGTAAACTTCCTAGTTGAAGTGGTATTGCTACTTTAAGGTTGGCAAAATAATGGAGGTAGGTGCTTATTTATCTAAGGTAAAGAAAAGCTAGGTAAGATCGCCCACATGCTTATGATGTGAATAAATCATATATTACATTAATGGATTAACTAGTTCAAGTATGAATTTATTTATTTAGGGTATGAATTCCCTTTATATGTTTATTGATAGCTCGACTTAATGAAATGTCTTATGATATTATTATTATTATTATTATTATTATATGATTAAAAGTTTATTGGTACAAATGGTATACCATGGGTCTAGCAGCTGCATGTTTAGCACTTCGGTGCTGCAGGTGTATTTTGGTTCTACAGATTATCAGCAGTATGGTGCTAGGCTATATGCTTGGAGAGTTAAAAAAATTTGTCTCTTAGACACTTTGTGTCGTTCACGGGTTTTATACTTGTAGGGCTTTGTGCTCGTCGACTCATGTACCAAATTTGTATGTTAAATTTGGGCTATAATGTAAATGAATTGAATATGTTAGGTTTATAGTGTTGGAATCTTAAGCGGGTCAATAGGAAAAGAACTGGTTATTGATTCTTGACTAGAAAAAGTTTGGGCACTTATATATATTATAGTTGTTATTATATTTTATCAATATTTATTGATAATGTTTATGCCTCACTAAGTTCGCATGTAGCGCGTGTTTGTTGTTGTGCACACGTAGGTAAACAATGTTGGAGTAAGCACGAAGTGATCTGCATCATTTTGGTAAGCATACAAGGAGTATAAAAAGTAATGACATCTTACCTTTTATTGGTAAAATTAGTGGCATGTATAATTGTCAAAAGAAATGAAATGTTAGTAAATAGCCTCTTATGTATTTTGTGCTATGTGATACTAGACCAGATAAAGTATAATTAATTTAGTAAAATGATTATGATATGTTCTTGGTTTAGATTATTAATAACCTATAATTAATATGTATGATTTAATAATATTAAAATTTAATTAGAGCCATTTTAGATTAGCGCTTAAAATAAACAAGATCATAATTAATCATGCGTAAAACCTTTTATATGGGAGGTATATTTTTGGAATATGAATAGAGGTGCCTTGAGCATATAGGGGTGTTTCCAATTTATATTCAAAGCAAAAGTATATTTACTTATAAAAGGAATATTTCCATTTGGAACATAAAACTAGTTAATAATTAATGATTAAATTAAATTCGATTTGTTATTCTAAAATGCCAATATGCCACTCAAAATTAAAGGTACCGATATCCGACGTTTATGGGGGTGCTAATCCTTCCTCACAAGTAATCGACTTTCGAACCCCAATTTTTAAAATAATGAATCTTTGGTTGTTTTTACGGAGTCCGGTCTACCAAAGTGACCTGTGGCGACTCCAATTTTTTTTCAAAATCAAAGTTTAACAGAAAAACACCAATTTCAAAGATTAATCGTCTAAGCTATTTTTACCAGGTTAAAAAATGGTTTCAACAGCTTGACTACTCCGCTCTCGATCACTTCGTGAGTTAGGCCTAATAAATTGTATGGCATTTTGGCATTCCTAGAATGGTAATTTGAATTTAATTCTTCATTAATTATTGGATGAATTTGTAGGGAGAATGGGAATATGCTTTTTACTTGTGTGATATAACTGTCATTTATGCATAAGCCTTCTACCCGTGCTTTCTCCTTTAAGTGGGTGCGAGACATGATTCTACGTGAGGTTTGCCACCTCCGTGCGATAATTTTGTCTTTCTTCCAGTATACCAACCTTATACATTGTGGTGTATTGATCTCCGCTATAAGTGGTCGCATATTCCCGATTCGATGTCTTGCTGTCGTAGTAGATAGTAACGATAATTCGAGTACCCCGAGTTTAGAACAAAACTGCATTTTGTAAATCTAAGAGCCCACCCCACCAGAGCCAGGCAGAAACCTTATAATTAGACATCCAGTTGTTAGAATGCTACTGTTTTAAATACGTTTCTCTGGTTATTTCTTTGCCTATTATGAATTGTTTTAATTTTTAGCAATTTATTTTTTGTTTATACAATTATTTCATTGTACTGACTCATTTCCTTTGTTTTTTTTTTATTTTTTTCATTTTGCATTCATGCTTTGCATTGCTTAAATATTGCATTTAAAAAAAAATAACATTGCACTAGTTGAAAACCAATATCCTGAGAAGCATGGGCAACATGCTTATTAGGGTTGAGCAATCTCAGAGGGTTGTTGAGGACCGCTTGGGTAGCGTGGAGCAAAGGATTGATCAATCCTGGAACGAGATGGTAACTCAAACTACCATATTACTTAAAATCAATGAGGCCTAGAAAGAAGGTTTCAGATGGAAATACCAATATTGATGATAAAGATGGAAACTTATCTCACACAAGGGCTCAACTCAAAGGATTAGTTTCGAAGAAAGTTCAGACTAGTACAATTGGAGTATTGGCCAACGATTTAGAGAATTTGGAAAGAAGCCTTGGAGATGATGTTCCTAACCTTAGTGTACTGATAGGATTTGACAGAGCTAAAATGGATATCATCAAGCAAGCAAATACAAAAGGACCGAGTAAAAGCTAGAATTTTGATGTTTTCTCTAGACCTATTTTGATTAACGGTTATGAAACTGTTAAAGAACAAGATGATTCCAACAGAGTCAAAGAACCACATATGTTTGCAGAATATTTTTTGAAATGATGAAAGCTAATAATTCAATTGAGGCTAAAAATTTTCTCATGATGAAATCGACCCCACTAAGGAAGAGGGGAGCAGAGAGCACAAAAACACGAGAGAGAGAGACCAAATAGTTTAGTAAGAAAAGGGAGACGATTATTCCTATTCCAATGCCATATTCAGATTTGTTGCCCTACCTCATGCATAATCACTTTTCGATGACGTTTCTACCAAAGTTTTGTCTTTTATGGCATTAAAAATGCTTGTGGTTATTACTGTGGAGATTTTAGTCATTTTGTAGAAGACTGTATGGTTTTAAAGTACAAAGTCAATGACCTCATCATGAATGGGCATTTATGCCTTGAGAACGGAGAACCTCAATTCTATAAAAGACCATCATTTACTAGAGGAACTAAGATAAAAGGGAAATGATAGAATCTACAGTAAGCTTTTGTGGGTAATTCGCTATAGTTTAGAGTCTACAAGGATCAGATTAGTGTTTTGACATCTATCCCTTCAAAGTTTCATTTACTGAAGAATACCCCAAGGTTAGATGCTCAAGATGTTTCTTTTAGTGGAAAATCAAAGTCTAAATTGGATATCATTCATGATTTCTATCGCGAGTTGTACTTCAAATTGATCGAAGCTTCACCGTATCATGTGAAACCTTCAAAGCCCTATCATCCAAGTTATTACAACATTAGGAATCATTGTGTGTATCATAATGGTGTTCATGATCATGAAATTGAAGATTGTTACACTTTCAAGCAGCAAGTTCAAAACTTTCTGAATCAGGGGATTTTGGAAGTCGACACTGAATGTCAGTCCATTAAGATTTGTAACTAAAAAGGTAGTCACCTGATTGGAACCAATGTAATTGGATTACCAGGAAATCAAGTGCCGAAAAGAGTCAAGAAAAGGAAAAGAATAAAGAGCAAGGTGAAACTAATTGAGAATCATCAGCCATCAAGGAAGAAACCTTGAATAGACATGCCCATTAAAACTTTCAACACATCCAGCCAACATCTTGTAAAGTAGAGTTTATCTAGATGCCATCTAGAAGATGGTGTTAATTTCCACATACAAATGATTGAACATTCTATGGAAAAAGGGAAAGCATTTGATTGAAGAAACAAGGAAACTCATAGGTAGGATAGTCTTAATTAAAGATTTGATGAGAATATCAGAATATATGCAAGAAGGGGCATGTCTTTGTGTTGGTAAAGGGAATGAATAAAGAATTGTTGATAGAATTGGAGTGGCTAAAATTCACTCAGGTTTTCCTTGATTAAAGATTGACAATTGGATCATAGGAGATATGTTTGTAGTTTTTGGATCGTTACAGAGTAATACCCTGAACTATCCCAATCGTTTTTTCCCGCGAGCATTGGGGCTCCTTTGTAAGGGAGACTATTTTAGTTTATTTATTTTCGATGCTTGTTTCTTACATAAATTTTCATAAAAGGCAAACATGCATCTTTAAAATATTCATTCTCTTCAAATATATGTACATATTCCCAATTTATTTGCAGGGCCCCTACTATTAACTGTATTAATGAGTCAGACTCTAATATCAAAATAGAGCAATCCATATATTTGATGGAGGTGAATAAATGCAAAGATGAAGATTGATGTCCCCAATGAATTATCAAGACTGGTTGAAAATGCAAAAAATAGATTCTGCCTCACAAGCAAGAAATTGAGATTATGAATTTGAGGACTCAAGATGAAAAATGAGAAGTAAAGATCAGTACAACTTCCTCAGATAAAACCAAGCATGATTTGATTGAATTGCTGTAAGAATTTAAAGACATCCTTCGTATGGTCATACCAAGATATACTGGGTTAGATACATACATTGTTATGAACAAGTTATTCACGAGGCCTGAATGCAAGCCTGTTCAGCAAAATCTTAGAAGAACGGGATCAAAAATGTTGCAAAATCAATTTGATGTTGAAATCTTTAAGATAGCTGAGATCGTAATAAGTGGGTTTGAAAGTCAATTTTCTTTTGATTCGAAGAAGGCAGAGAAAATAACATTTACAATCATGTGGGACTCATTTCACTACAAGCTAATGCCATTTGGATTGAAAGCATTGAACAACATATCAGAGGGCCACGGTAATCGAAATAAAGATGGAAGAAAAATTCAAGAAAGATTTCCCAAGGATTGAGAAAGTATCAATTGAAGCCTAATCCGTCAAATATACTTTTGGAGCCACATTTGGGAAACTCATGGGTTTTGTAGTCAGCAAAAGTGGAACTAAAATTAACCCTGGCAAAGTGAAAGCTATCTTTCTTCGGGCAAAAAAAAGCAAAGCAAAAAATAGAAAGAAAAAAAGAAGAAAAAAACAATAAAAAGAAAAAGAATAAGAAGCCCGGGGAGATTGAATTATATATCGTGATTGACTAAAAGATATGATCTAGCGTTTAAGTTGTTGACAAAGACTGATCCAAGCGTATAGGATGAAGAATGCCATGAAACCCTAGAAAGATCAAGAAACATTTATCAAATTCCCAATTCTGATAGCATTGGTTCCAGATAGGCCGTTGATCCTTTATTTAACCGTCTGTAAAAATTAATAAGGTGTGTACTAGGCCAACATGATAAAATCTAGAAGAAGGAATGAGCCATTTATTACTTGAGCAAAGATTCACCAATTATAAACTGAAGTACTCGCTAGTTCAAAAGTTTTGTTATGCTTTGGTTTGGGTAGCTTGAAGCCTCAAATAATATTTTATCTCTAGAATGTATCCTTTGAAATTCTTGATGGAAATACTAGTGTTGACTAGAGAATGGCTCGTTGGAAAATGTTATTATCAAAGTTTGATATAGCCAGAAAGCAATGACAGGTTTCTTGGCGAAATGTGCTTTAGATGATCATGAGGCATTGAACTTTAATCTCCCAAATGAGGATTCAATATGCATAACAGAAGTTAAAAGTAAACAAACCCTTGGAAGTTTATGTTTGAGAGAGCATACAATGCCTTTTGATGTATAAGGACGATTTATCCAAAAGTCTCCTATAGACACAATGTTATCCTGGTCGCGACTGATTACTTTACCAAGTGAGTAAAAACTACTTTCTATGCTGGTATTACAAGAGCAACAGTTTGCAAGATGATGAAGAATGAGATTATTTGTCAATATAGTTTGCAAGAGAAAATCGTCATTGATAGTGCCTCTAATTTGAACAACAAGATGATAGCAGAATTTTTGTGAGCAGTTCAAGATAAAACAACATAATCCTATGACTTATTGCTCAGAAATGAATGGGCAGTAGATGCGGCAAATAAAAACATCAAAGATTATCCCAAAGACTTGCAAATACTAGCATGAGAAACTATCGTTGGCCTCTTATGCATATCGATCCAAAGTGTGCACTTCAACAGGGGAAACATTGCATTCTTTGGTCTATGGGATGGAATCAGTGTTTACGAATTGAGGTTGAGATTTCGTCACTGGGTTTTGACAGATATAAGATTGGATGACGCAGAATAGGTATAAGCTCGATAAGGCCAGCTAAAATTCATTGAAGAGAGGAAACTAAAAGTAATTTGCCATGGTTAGATGTACCAAAAGAGAATGATGTGAGCTCACAACAATGAAAGTTCGTCTAAGAGAATTTCGAGAAGGGATCTAGTGCTTAAAAGGATCTTGCCAATTCATAGAGGTTTTTGTGGGAAATGGATGCCTAATTAGGAAAGGGCTATACATTATCAAGGAGGCTTCTTTCAGAAAGAGCTTTGGTTTTAACAGTGATGATCAGAGATGAGTTAAGCAATATAATAGACTCAAACTCGGTCAAGAAGTGTTACACTCGAAGAATTAAAAAAAGAGATTGAAAAAAGATAAGAAAAGGAAAAATCAGAGTGAAAACCCCAAAAGGGTACTACACAAAATGAAAATATCTACGATGAAAATCCAAAAAGGGCACCTTAGATATCAGAAAAAATTAAAAAAAAAAGAAAAACCCAAAAAGGGCATCCGGCGATGGTTTGCGGTGGTCGATGCGGTTGGATCGACTGAAATTTGTGCTTTTCCCAGATTCAGATGAACAACACGGTGGTGTTCATCCATGCTTTTAGAGAGAAAGTGTAACACCCTTGACCTAGATGTTACATTTGGGCCTCAAGCCGAACCCAAAACCATAAAAGTTCTCAAACTAAGTTTATCCCAACAAGGTATTTCTCAAACATTTAATGCCAATAGTTGAAAATATATATAAATAGTCAAAATGGTACAAAGAGCTCCAATTTAAATTTAAAACATTTGAACATTTGATTTGATTAATACAATTTCAAAAATAAGAATTACAGACTCCATTACGTAAGGTCATATAAATGCATTGCCCACTAAACACAAGTACCATACTCTGGAAAACATCACATACTAGAAAGTCGTACTGATAGTGTGATGATCCAACGATCGACCTATGCATGAAAACAATGATTCCGAGCACTGAACTTACAAAGCTCAGTGGTACACATCTACTCTACCATACTTTATGCTAATCATAAACATTATCATGCAAGCTAGTAAGAGCAATAAGGGGAGATAAATAAACACGCGGTGCTACCACTATTTGCCTAAACATATGCTCTTGTCATAACAAAACATCATTCATGGCACACAAGGCCCAACCATACTCGGGATCTCACCAGATCATCCGAACAAAAGCACAAAAAGTCATACCACAAACCAGGAGTGAAACCCAATTCCACACAACTTTGGGAATGTACACTTTAAGTGAGGCTCTATGCCACACAACATTAGGAACGTACACTCTCTGGTAAGGACTGATTTACATAGCTTCAGAAATGTACACCCATGCTTAGAATCTCTCATCGAGCATCTTTGAATAAGACCTGGTGCCACACAGCTTCAGGAACGTACATTCAACATCTCTAACCATGGTGTTGCAACACTTTTTCTCTAGGTATCCGGATCCCAACAAACAAGGTAACTCAACCAACCAAGTGTCCAAACAGCACACATTATGGACACGATTACCACGCAGTACACGTCATTATCATGATAACCAAACGCTATGGTTTCTGTCAATTATCAAACCATCATTTAAGTTTACCAATTTCTTAATACATTATGATGGTTTATAGTAATCATCCTAATTATTTATCTTTATCAACTCATATTATCTCATTATCACCCCACGTTAATTTCCATCTTTTATTAGCATTATAGATTATTCTATTCAATGAGTACCAATACTCGAACACGAGTATCGATACGGTACCCTTGGGTATTGGTAATTATATGTGTATCGATGTTGATATTGCTTACTGGAAGTCCTAGATTTCCACAAGTACAAGTATGGGTCAACCCGTACAAATATGGTCCCCAAACACGTACTGGTACGACCATAGCTCCTACCGATACCCTACTCACAGTTTCATACCATTTCCTCAAATTACATTTTTACAATAGTTTATTCGATCCCTAAAGCTTACGAAAGTCATTAGTTTTTTTACTAACACATTCAATCATTTAATATTAATTATCGGCTTTATAATTATTTAATCGAGTATTTATCTTTTAAGCATAATTCCATCAAATCATGACAATCAAACTATAATCAAATAATCATATGAATATCTCAAATGTCCCTATACGGTCTCTAAAGTCTCCATGAGCCTCATCATATTCACAACATCATCATGCTACACATAGATATCAAGTCTCATACTATCAGTCTCCCAACATACATATTCATCGTGTACCTAATTTACAAATACTAACAGGCAAAACAATCACATTTATGATGCTCATGAAATAATAGGAGTTCGAGGTGTAACACTCTTATTTAAAAAAAGAAGGGGATAATGAAAAATAAAAGAAAATGGAGAATTGCAGCCAAGGGAATTTGAACCCGTGACCTTGGCTACACAAACAAGTGGTGTAACCACTTGAGCTAAGCCTCATTTTTGATATGGGTTTCCTAAACTAAGTAATAACCTTTTATGATTTGATTATATTGGAAATGTTATAACCGGCTAAGACTTTTCATTTCCCATTATTCGAATCAATATCCCAAAAATTTTCTCACCTACTCCGTTTCGGCCATCCTCTTTGATCTACCTCACTACCGCGCCGTGACTGTCACCGCCCCGTCCAACTAAACTGCCTCTTGACTTCGACCAAAACCCTCTCTTTCATGCCAGTTTGTCATCTCTATCACCGTTAATTGAGCAAAATAGGTTCAACGAACCTAGGTTTAGACCCTTTCGGTCTATTGTCGATTTTAGCCGCCGCACTCATCCGTTGGTTATTTGGTGGCCACCATTGTTTTCCCCGCCTTGAGACGAGTCCAACCTTGGCCACCGGTCACCAGATTGACACCGTTCGGAGCCTCGATGGAGCCACGCTAGTTCAATTGGTTTTGGGTCATTTTGGTAAGTCTTGGTGAGTGTTTGGTTTAATTCTAGTTGTATAACTGTTGTGGGTTGATGAATTCTGGAAAATTTTGCATTTTCTAGGTGTTTTTCGGCCATTCAATCCAAGGTGATTTCCGGCCACCTTGGATGGTGGCCCAGATGAACAGGCCTTAAATTGGTCTGGCGCACGAACAAAATCGATCTAAATCAATTTAACCCGAGTTTGACCCATCTAACCCTACACGTTGACCCAACCCATCCAAGCCTGCTCACTGAGTTAATCCATCTGAGTCAGCTCACCGAGTCAACCTAACCTGAATCAACTCAATGATGTCAGCATTGACCGTTGACATGACGTCAGTGTTGACTGCTAACGATAGCATTGACTTTTACCTTGACCCGAAAAGTTAAAATTTTTGAAAACCCCTATTTTATGTTTTTCAACGTCCTACGTTTATTTTTAAAGTTAGTTTTACGAATTCAAACCCAAAGATGCAAATATGTATGATTGCAAAATACTTGGATTTGCCTGAACTTTGGATAAACATCTAAAGATAAATTTACTGGAAGTTATTCGTATTCTTGAACTGATCTAAACGACAGTGATGAATGAATTGATTGGAATGATTGAAATGATCGAAATAACCTCAGACACTGAAATTATCAAATTAACTGAAATGATGGATAAGTCCGTGAGAATTAAAATGAATGAATTGTTCGAAAATACCGAAAGTGACTAAAACACCGTGGGGCATCGAAGTGTTTGAAATACCTACAAATACTAAAATGACTGAAAACACCTCTAAGACTTGGAATAAGAAATATAAATAAAGCTAAACAAGTATGATGGCTCTAAAGGTTGTATTACTCGACCCGTGGTTATTGGTCATTTCTAATGCTAAGGTAATATTGGAAGAATACTGTATGAATGTATGTTCGATTTATTTGGAGCAAGTACATAGTTAGTTATAAAAATATCATGTTCAAAAAGGTATATTCGGTGCAAAGGATTGAGTTCGTGTGATATGTACATGGAAAATACCGTAGGAATACACGTTCAATTTCTCATAAAGTGTCCAGTAATTTATTGGTGAAGGTGATCTACTTTTCCATACACTATAGTCATTTCGGCTAAATGGTGAGCACTTTAATGATGGGTTTTTATTAGTACAAAAGGGCTTGTAAACCTGACGAGCAGCTAAAATTTTAGAGTTTAGCAAATCACCATTTATACCTTGTTGGTTTAGATTACCAATTTGCCCATGACTATTAAAATGACCATAATGCCCTTGTAGGCTTAAATGACTGGATCACTCGTGTATATCTGAATTCTCAATGATCCTAATGTATCAACTTCTGAATGTCTGGTTTGATTCGTTAGTATGAATCCCCTTTTAATAGGGACCTCATTTCTAAAATCAGTTCAAAATTTGTCAAAAGTTCAGTGTTTCTTTTTTCCTTTGTAAATATCAAGTATCTCCGAGAAATAAATTGTTCAAACTAGTGTGTTCTAAGTGCACATGAACATTCTACCCATTTTGAACCCAAGATTGTTTCATGATCTGAAGCAAGACTTTTATCTCTCCAAAATAATACCTTTGTATCCGAACTGATAAATCGTGCTCTCTGGTTATTGTTTCTCAAAAAACTCAATTTTGCATTATATTTACCGTTATTACTGATTTCTACTGATTACTGTTATTACTGATAACTACAAATTACTGTATTACTGCATAGACTGTTATTGGGGTACTTAGGATAGAGTGTGAAGTTACCGCAGGTTCAGCCCTACTCCAGCTGGTAATTCCTTACCATTTTGGGTTCCTATGTTTCGGCTAGGGTAATTCCTTACCGTTCATTCCTATGCTTTGGCTAGGATGATTTCTACCGTACCTAAGGCATCCCCTTAGGCCGACCTATACTCCCAATGGGCCTGGGTTAATGCCCCCTATAGATGTAGTTCTGGGGAATTGCATACCGGAGTTTGGTTGGAGGGTAGATAAAGAATTGAAATGAACCCTAATGCTACTTGAAACATATATTTTTAGAAATAAAATTTTCATTGCACTGTTACATTGTATGTGTTAACTTTGCACTGTTGGAATACACTTCCGTAATCTATCTCTCTTTAGATTTTTGGGTCTATCTGTTTCACGTCTGATGCTCAGTGATTGAGTAAAGAACAATTTTGTTATCTTCAAGTATGTCAAGCAATAAAATATCGAATTATAATTGAAATCTGTTGATGCTCAGAACATCATGACAGTGTTATGCTTGCCATATACATGCATGTGCTTACAACATCTTTTGGTTGTTCTGTATTACTGAGCTTTTCCAAACTCATACCATTTTTACCATCGCAGGTTAAAATATCAAACTCGTCGCAGTGATCAACATCGGTATGGAAGTTCCTTCGGCTTTGCTTTTGGAGTACAATTCTAGTACAGTTAGTGGACATGTATGTTATGTATTGTTTTATGTTACTGTTTGTAACATATTTTTTGAACTACTATTATATGTTTAGATGATTTTCTAAAATGGTATTTTGAACAGAAGTTTGTTTTATAGTTTTTAATATATTTAAAGAAAAACATTTTTCTATGTGGATTTTCACTATGGGTTTCTCTTGTGACCCTAATGTGATCTCCTAGATTAGATGTGTCGCTAGCCGGGTCTAGGGGGTTACATTTAGTGGTATCAAAGCTTAGAGTTGCGTCATTCTGGTAGATCGACCGATTATCTGTCTTAGAGTGTCTGGTAAATACATGCCCCTAGATCCTTACTGTACATCTCTGCGCCGAGACTCTAACGTTAAATCTATTATGAAATAATGTATCTAAGCCTTCTGTCCTTTATGACTCAATCTTTGCTGGCAAAGAATGCACATGACTTATGTCTGTGTTTTAGATTCACGTGATATATCTGAATCTGGATAAGAATCCGAGATGGTTAATTTCTAAAAATTGATGATTTGGTTCTGAATGTGATGAATGATTAAGTCTGTGTAATGATGTATGATGGATTCAGGAAAGATTAAAGGTTGGACCTGATTCAGTCATAGAAATTATAATTGGGAATTCAAAGTGTGTCAAGTTCTATATCATTATGATTTGACCATAATAGGATTATCTGTGAGAAGCTTTTCCTACAAAACCAAGTTATATGTGTAAGACATTAGTAAATATGGTGAAATCTTAGATTCTGAGATGATTCTTGAAAGGGGCAGTAATGTATGGATGTTATACTGGAAGTTATAGTCGTCTGCTCTATTATGGCTTGAGATGTCTCCCAAGTGGAAGTAAGATTGAATTACTATAAACCCTGTTACAAGAATATCTCTATCCCCTTGTATAAAGGATTTTGCCTGAGTGGCTGTTGAACGACTCGACAAGCTGACCCTGTTATGTAATTCAGATAATTGATAGGTTGTACAAAGTACAGTTATATAATATATTTATGATTGATATTTGTGGTCAACCCTCTATTATGAATAGCTTTGTATAAGGTTTTGAGTGTATAATCAAACTTTAGTGTAATTTCTGTCTGTAAATTGATGGCCAGTTTAATAGAGTAATTCAGATTTTGAAAGATACGCTTTGAGGTGTATGATTGACTTTTGTGATAGTTGAGAAGGTTCCATATCCCCAATTGAGTTTGCTTATAAGAACAACTATGAGTCAAATAATCGTATGGTACCGTAAGAGGTTTTGTATGGTTACGAATATCGTACTCTGATCAGCTAGCTTGAGAGGTATGATGGGAAAACTTTGGGCTCAAAGTTGGTTCGAGAGATCAAGAATACCGTCAAATTGATTTGTGGCCATCTGAAAAAGGCATTAGCCAGGCAGAAGTCTTATAATGATCGAAGAAGAAAAAATATTGAGTTTGGGGGTCGGTGACCAGGTCTTCTTAGGGGTATTCCTATGGAAGAAGGTTATGAGATTTAGGCGTAAAGGTAAATTAAGCCCTAGATTCATAGGGTCGTATCGTATTGTGAAAATAGTTGGACTGGTTGCTTATTGGCTCAAGTTGCCTCCCCAGCTTAGCCGTATTCATGATGTATTTCATGTATCTGTGTTGAGATAGTACCATCCAGATTCAAGTCATGTTATTCAGGTTTAGGGCGTTGAGCTGAGGCCATACTTATCATACGAGGAAGAGCCTATGCAGATTTTGGATTTTGATGAAAGAGTTTTGAGAAACAGACGCATCCCTATGATTAAGGTCCAATGGAGTAACTGTAGTACTGCAGATGCCACTTGGGAGACTGAGGAATCTATGAGAGAGCAGTTTCCACACCTGTTTAGCTCAGGTAAATTTCGAGGATGAAATTTCTTTTAAGGGGGGAGAGTTGTAACACTCTTATTTAAAAAAAAGGGATAATGAAAAATAAAAGAAAATGGAGAATTGCAACTAAGGGAATTTGAACCTGTGACCTTGGCTGCACAAACAAATGGTGTAACCACTTGAGCTAGGCCCAATTTCTGATATGGGTTTCCTAAACTAAGTAATAACTTTTTATGATTCGATTATATTGGAAATGATATAACCGGCTGAGACTTTTCATTTCCCATTATTCGAATCAATATTCTAAAAATTTTCTCACCTACCTCGTTTCAGCCATCCTCTCCGATCTACCTCATTGTTGCGTTGTGACCGTTACCGCCCCGTCTACCTGAACCACCTCTCAACTTCGACCAAAACCCCTCTCTTTTCGTTCCAATCCGCAGGCTCTATCGCCGTTAATTAAGCAAAATAAGTTCGATGAACCTAGGTTAAGACCCTTTCGGTCTATCGTCGATTTCGATCGCCGCACTCACCCGTTGGTGATTTGGCGGCCACCATTGTTTTCCTCGCCTTGAGACGAGTCCAACCTTGGCCATAGGTCACCAGATCGACGTTGTTCGGAGCCTCACCAGAGCCACGCTAGTTCGATCGATTTTGGGTCATTTTGGTAAGTCCTGGTGAGTGTTTGGTTTAATTCCAGTTGTATAACTGTCGTGGGTTGATGGATTCAGGAAAATTTTGCATTTTTGGGTGTTTTCGACCGTTCGAGGTCGTGCGTACAACACACGCGCCATCCAAGGTGATTTTCGGCCGCCTTGGATGGTGGCCTAGATAAACCGGCGTTAAACCAGTCTAGACCACGTATTAAACCGGTCTGAATTGATTTAACCCGAGTTTGACCCATCTAACCTGGCCCAAACCGTTGACCTGACCCATCCGAGTCAGCTCACTAAGTCAACCCGTCTGAGTTAGCTCATCGAGTCAGCATGACCTGAATCAACTCGGTGACATCAGCATTGACCGTTTACCTAACGTCAGCGTTCACTGCTGATATCAGCATTGACTTTGACCTAAAAAGTCAAAATTTTCAAAAACCCCTATTTTATGTTTTTCGACGTCTTGAGTTCATTTTTGAAGTTGGTTTTACAAAATTCAAACCCGAAAGCCTCCAAATTAGACCGTGAACTCAAATTTGAGTTTGTACTTAAGTATTCAGTTAAAGAGAATTGTGATTAAAGACTAATTTTGGAAATTGTATAATTGAAGGTATTCGCACGTCTTTGAATTTGAGAGGCCGAAGGACGTCAATTTTACCGATTTCTACTGCTTGAGTCGATTCGATTATGAAATAATAGAATGGTAAATTAGATAATATCGAATTATTTGAAAGAGAAGTTTAATAGACCGAAAGGATCCTGAGTTCAGTAAATGATTAATAAGACATATAATCTCCCGATTCGATTATTAGAGTTAAAGGATTTGATATTTAAAGTATTTCACTAAGAAATGATGATAATACCCTTGAGAACTAAGAATGACTTAATTACCCCTAACAAAGGAAATGATCTGGAACTTTACACTCGATCTGATAAAATGATGACTTTATTTGAAATCACTGTTCTATTGGGAAAGACTTCGGTATCAAGATGCAAATATGTATGATAGCAAAACACTTGGATTTTCCTGAACTTTGGATAAACATCTAAAGATAAATTTACTGGAAGTTATTCATATTCTTGAACTGATCTAAACGACGATGATGAATGAAATGATTGGAATGATTGAAATGACCGAAATAACCTTAAGCACTGAAATTATCAAATTAACTAAAATGATGGATAAATCCGCAAGAATTGAAATGAATGAATTGTTCGGAAATACTGAAAGTACCTGAATGACTAAAACACCCTGGGGCATCGAAGTGTTTGAAATACCCTCAAATACTAAAATGACTGAAAACACCTCTAAGACTTGGAATAAGAAATATCAATAAAGCTAAACGAGTGTGATGGCTCTAAAGGTTGTATTACTCGACCCATGGGTGTTGGTCATTTCTAATGCTATGGTAATTTTGGAAGAATACTCTATGAATGTATGTTCGATTTATTTGGAGAAAGTACATAGTTAATTATAAGAACATCTTATTTAAAAAGGCATATTCGGTGCAAAGGGCTGAGTTCGTGTGATATGTATATGGAAAATACCGAAGGAATACACATTCAATTTCTCATAACGTGTCCAGTGATTGATTGGTTAAGGTGATCTACTTTGCCATACACTATAGTTAGTTCTAAGAAATGAATACTAAGGTGTACCTATTCAGCTAAATGCTAAGCACTTTAATGATGGATTTTGATTAGTACAAAAAGGCTTGGAAACCTGACGAGCTGCTAAAATTTCATAGTTCAGCAAATCACCATTTATACCTTGTTGATTTAAATTACCAATTTGCTCATGACTGTCAAAATAACCATAATGCCCTTGTAAGCTTAAATGACTGGATCACTCATGATATATTTGAATTCTCAATGATACTGATGTATCAACTTCCGAATGTCTGGTTTGAGCCGTTAGTTCAAATCCCCTTTTAATAGGGACCTCATTTCTAAAATCAGTTCAAATTTTTTCAAAAGTTCATTGTTTCTCTTTTCCTTTGTAAATATCAAGTATCTCTGAGAAATAAATCGTTCAATCTAGTGTGTTCCAAGTGCACATGAACATTCTACCTGTTCTGAACCCAAGATTGTTTCTTGATCTGAAACAAGACTTTTATCTGTCCAAAATATTGCCTCTGTATCCGAACTGATAAATCGTGCTCTCTGGTTACTATATCTCTGAAAACTAAATTTTGTATTATATTTACTGTTATTACTAATTTCTACCGATTACTGTTATTATTGATAACTATTGCATACTACTGATTATTGTAATTACCGCATAGATTGTGAAGTTTGCGACTGTGTGATCTGATCTCTAATGTTTTTTTAATCCTATCCAACTAAACTTTGAGGTCTTTTTGACCTTATTCTACCTTGGCCATCCTATCATCCATTGTTCGTGTTTGCAAATGAGTACCCATGAATGAGGAATGATTGTGATTTAAAGAATCAAACTATTTGTTTTGCATATTATGACATGTCATAAAGGAAAACTGATTCGGGGATTGTTTGACATTAGAGACTTGATCAATGGGAGATCTAGTGTGTAGCAACGATGAAAAGAATTTGGAGGTACAAGTTTGGTCAGAAGATGAACAACAAGATGAAGACAATATTTAAGTTGGGTTAGTGTCAGAAATGTTTCCTAGAACCTTTATGAATACATAGCATAATGACGTATCAGATTTGAAGACTATTTGCAGCTGTTGGGATTTTGAAATGAGGAGTGCTTTTAAGAGTGAGTATGGTGAAATTGTGTATTTTCTAGATGTACCAGTTGATGATTTCCTACTTCAGACTTTAGTGAAATTTTAGAACCTGGCTTACAGTTGCTTCACTTTAGGTAATATCGATTTAACCCTAACTCTTGAAGAATACTCAGCCCTTGTTAACTATTTGAAGATTGATGATAATCGTGCCTACTCTAAGCCAAGCAAGAGCAAGTCTTTTAGGGCTAAGTTGCTTAAGGTCTTAAATGTGCTGTCGTCATGGGTAGAAGGACAAGTTACAACTTGGAACAAAAAGGAGTATCTTAAGTGGGAAGGAATGTTAGTTTGGCTTCGGTGCTTTCGGGTGGTCAAATACAACATGATATGTTCACTCTTTTAATCTATGGATTAGTAATATTTCCAAAGGCATTGGGACTTATTAATGTTGGAAAAATGGAGGAGGCCATTTTAGGGGATATGCTCAGTTGCTAACGATTTGGTTTCATAGTCATCGATGGTCCGATGACAGATTTTCAATTTATGATAGTTATTTCTCACCACTTGAAGAATTTCTACAAAAGGACGATTGGCCGATAGGTAGATCCGAGGAGATATGGTTTGAAGTATTCCAAAACTTGAAGGACGATGAGATGGTTTAGAGGGCTCCATGGCTACCAGCGAGGAATATTTTGTATAGATATGGAGAATATAGTTAGGTTCCTCTACTAGGACTTTAGCGACACACAACATATGCACCATTCATGGTGTTAAGGTAATATGGGTCTAAGCAATTTGTGCCAGCTACAAGTGGGTTGAACGAGATTGAAATAGATTATGAGAAATACAAATGTTACAAGGATTTAGTGTATCGTGCTTTTTCCGCATGGAACAATACAAGACGAGTCAAAATTTTAGCCGGTTCATACCCTATGACTCTAGAGTACGAACTATGGCACTTTCACCGCGTTAATAATAGTGTTCCTGAACTAAGTCCCAAAGGCATGATGTCCGCCGAAGAGAGATTGGTTGTACTTCCTACCGAGATCGACTTGATAAGGAAGCAATTAGAAGAGGGGCAAGAGAAGTCTGTTGCACTTGCAAGAAAGTTTGATCAAGAGAGGTTCAATTTTGGGTTAGACAAGACTAAGTTTGAAGGTAAGATTAAGAATTTGCAAAATAGGAATAGTGAGTTGGAACTCGAACTCAAGATGGAGAAAGAAGAGATTTAGAAACTGTAAAGGTTGAAGAAAAACAAGAGAGTCATAGAAGATATGCCAAATGGAGATTTAATTCAAATGGTAAAAGATGAGAAAGCAAGAGCTGGGACTTATAAGTGGAAGCACTATGAGCGCAAGGATCAAGTACATGTTTTGACTCAAGAAATAAAGAAGTTGCGTGTCTATGCTTCGAGACAACTTGAGGGTGAAAGGCTTTGGAATGAGAAGATGAAAGCTCAAGTTCAGCAGTTAGAAAAATCTCTCCAAAAGCACAAGGGTTCAACTAAGAAGCTAGAGGCAAGCTATTCAGAAAATCAAGCTTTGAAGGTTCGAATTGAGGAAATCAAAGTTAAGGTTCAAAAGCTCAATGATCAAGTTGCAAGCTATGAAGGAGGAATCCAAGTCTACCAAGTGCTGATGGTGGAACAACTCCGAGATGCTAGTCAGACTATTTGGAGGCAATAACAAGATGTGGCAAACTTGATGGCTCAAGTGCAAGATGTCACCCAAAAACTTCAGTTTCTTGTGCAAGAGGCTACCGAACTTCAAGAGTACATCGGAGTCGGCTCAGAAGAGGAACAAAGGCTGTTCTGGATTTTAGGAGAGATTAGTAACTTAGGCGCTAAGGTTGGACCATATGTTTAACCGTTTTCTTTTATTGTTGTAAGAAAACTATATGTCCATTAATGCAAGTTGTTTAATGAGGATATTTTTCGAATAAGTGTATATTTCTTTGCATTCATGCATATATGCACTACATTTCCATTTTATTTGCATACATTGTTAAATTCTTAGGATTGATTAAAAGATTTCTTATGACAGAGTTTGATTCTTTAAATCACAATCATTCCTCATTCATGCGGTACTCATTTGCAAACACGAACAATGGATGATAGGATGGCCAAGGTAGAATAAGGTCAAAAAGACCTCAAAGTTTAGTTGGATAGGATTGAACAAAACATTAGAGATCAGATCACACAGTCGCAAGCTTCTATTATTACTCAAATGATCACTTTGCTAGTGAAAATGAATGGCAAGGAAGGTTTCTCTGTTGACTGCTTGAATGTTGAAAGACTAGAAGAGACCACATCTCATGTGAAGGTTCAACCAGAAATATCGATACAAAAATGAAGGTGCATATCAATCTCGCGGAGGCATCTGCTAGCCAGCATATGGGAGCTTTTGCAGGTCAGCCCATTGATTTAGGGGTAAGCTACAAGAACGAAGTACCAGATCTAAGCATGATGGATGAAGTGGAAAAGAGAATTAGAGCATGTGGAAAAAAGTTTGATGAGCAATTTTAGTTTTTTGAAGAAAGGTTCAAGGCTGTGTAAGGGATGGATGAATAAGGAAATGATGCAAGTGACTTGAGCTTGTGGCGGATCTAGTCCTCCTGCCAAAATTTAAAGTGTCGATTTTGACAAGTATGACAGAAACACTTGCCCCCGCTCATATCACTATGTATTGTCGAAAAATGGCAGCCTTTGTAAAGGATGAGAAGCTACTCATTCATTGTTTCCAAGATAGTTTAAATGGTTTTGCAACCCGGTGGTATACTCAGCTCAGTTGAGTTAACATCAAGTCATGGAAGGATCTTTCAAAGGCCTTCGTGGAACAATACAAATATGTGACCGACATGACCCCGAATCGAATCATGTTAGAGGGAATAGAATAAAGATAGAATAAAAGTTTGTGCCAATATTCTCAAAGGTGGCGTGATGTGACTGCTCAAATTCAGCCACCAATCCTCGAGAACGAGATCACACCTATGTTTGTAAACACTTTGAGGGGCACATTGTTTGGCTACTTGATAAACAACACAACTCAGATTTTTGCCTATATGGTAAGGATGGGGGAATCAATTGAAGTGGCTATAAAAGTGTGAGGATTGATAGTGGAGAAAACTCCTAGAAGAACAATAAAAGAAAAGATAATGAGGTGAACACCATAAGCACCTATAGTGCCCCATAGAATTTTGCTATTTTCAACCATAAGTCGTAATCAGAGGTGGACAAGGCTCGAACAAGAAAGAAACTAGAGACCCAAAGAGAGAAAATGAGAAGATCTTCTGGTATCATGTGCCGAATTGTACTCATAGTTACATAAGCATGACTTGGTTCGGCCATATTATGTCACTCTTTTCCAGCCATTTTACCCCGCGTGGTATGATGACAATATACACTATGATTACCATGCCAGTGTCCAGGGGCACTCGATCGAGAATTGCATTGCATTTAAAAAGTTCTCACAAAACATGATAAAAATAGAGGTATTGCAATTGGATGAACCAAGCCTGGCCGCCAACCCACTACTGAATCAAGGGGGTCATAGTGTAAATGCTATCGAAGAAAAATATACTAGAAAGGCCAAGGGGAATGTGTCTAAAATCAAGTCCCCTTTAAGATGGGTATTTCAACAATTGCGCAAGGCGCGCCTAATTGATCGAGGCATGGAAATTATGCAAGAAGGATGTGGACCTTATTGTGAGTTTCACCAAGAGGGAGGACAAAAAATTTAGTATTGTGAAGGGTTCAATCAATTGATCTAGAAAATGATGGACAATTAAGATATCGAGTTTTTTGAGAAGGATGAGGGAAAAAATGAGCTAGAGCTGTGCACATTGGACAGTCTTAAGATTAAGTATGGTGTAGACAGGACGTTTGTTATTCACTTAAATAGATAGAAGAAAGCTCGTCCTAAGGAGAAAATTCTAAGGTGGCTTCAAAGCTCATAATTTTAGCTCTGGCTTCTTTTCCTTTCAAAGACACTAAAAAATTTCATTGGAGTTACACCACTCACATTTCAGTACTAAAAAGTTTAGAACCACAAGAAGATAAAAAGTCACCCAATGAAGTTAAGCCCACACAAGAGGAAGAATTAGTGGATCCGAAAGCTAAAGTAGTGAATAAGTAGTGCATTTTGCAAGGAGTGGAAGATGTTATTCACCAAAAGCATCAAAGACGTCAAAAGTATTGAAAGACAGTGGTAAAGAGGTATTGACTAAGCCTGAAAAGATATTTGGGGAGGAGCCTCCTCCAAAGATTAATGAGTCGGTAATGGAGACACAATAATAAGAGTTCTTGAGGTTCTTAAAGCACGGTGAGTATAGTATTATGGAATAGCTCCGAAAGCAACAAGCACGAATTTCGGTACTTAAGTTATTGTTGAGCACAAAAAAGCACCGTAGTACATTGTTGAAGGTTTTGAATTAGACTTTCGTCCTAAATGACATTTTTGTGGGAAAGTTAGATGAAATAGCGGGCTAGAGTGTCGCAGATAATTATATCACCTTCAGTGATGATGAGATCCTAGAATAGGGAATGGGACAGCCCAAGGCTTTGAGCATCCTACCTATTGTAAGGGGCATGTCTTGCTGAGATTTCTCATCGTTAATGGATCTGCTTTGAATGTGCTGCCAATGTCGAGCCTTCATCATTGCATCAAAAGTTGAAGTTTGTTATCGAGGGGAAATTGGTAAGTGTGGGGGCCGTGCAAGACATCATTACATCTATGACATTCGATGCTCCCTACATCCAAATGGATGAAAAGGCTGTGAAGTGCTCCTTTAAGGCCTTGGAATTTGTGAATGCTACCTTTGTTGCGAAAGAAAACAAGATCTTGCACCCTATATTTTCTAAATGTACCAAGATGACGGTTTGGGAAACTTTGGGGTGGGGAGACAAGAAAGGAAAGGGTTTAGGAAAAAACCTACAAGGTTTTCTGAGCGTCGAAAGTGTAAACAATAAGAAAGACTGATTTGGGATCGACTACAAGCCCAGGTTTTAGCAAAGGAAACTAGAGTGGAAGAAGAGGGAAGAGAAAAGAAAGGCCAGGTTTAGGGGAAAAGATATCCTATGGGAACCAAGGACTTTTTTGACATGAAAGACATTTTTCTGTTTGGCGAGATAGTCAATGCCGAACAAAAAGTGCATGAAGCAATCCTAGAGAGTGACAAGCTCAATGGTGAAGAGATGTTTAGTGAAGCACTAAAAGGGATAGATGTCAACATGATAGCCGAAGGTGGCAATAGCGGCAAGATTTTGGCCAAAATCCATCCCTGCTTCCCGCGAGAGACACTCAGTAATTGGACAGTGTTAACCTACCAGTAGTTTTTAG
Organism: Hibiscus mutabilis; assembly: GCA_019671005.1. Lineage (NCBI taxonomy): Eukaryota > Viridiplantae > Streptophyta > Magnoliopsida > Malvales > Malvaceae > Hibiscus > Hibiscus mutabilis. The sequence continues at coordinate 86,764 of JAGYYJ010002805.1, forward strand.
TTTTGAATCAAAGTAATGCTCGAAACCAACCTTATTCTCTTTTGCAAATAAGCAATAGGGATCTTTTATTAAGGGCTACTATGTTAATTTGTTTGCTTTCAATTCTATGAAAAGGATGTTTTCCTCATTTTCTCAAATGGCAAACATCGCGGGTTTCTTAAAGGTCGCCAAGTACCCAAAGTGGGTAGCAAATATAATCCATGTGCCTAAGAAATACGGAGAGGTTCGTATATGTGTGGACTATAGAGATATCAATAAAGCAAGCCCTAAAGACAATTTTCCCTTACCCCACATTGTTACTTTGGTTGACAACACCGTGGGACATTCGTGGTTCTCTTTTATAGATGGTTTCTTGGGGTACAATAAATAAAGATTCACCCTAAAGACATGGAGAAGACTACATTTGTTACCATATGGGGCACATTTTGCTACAAAGTGATGCTTTTCGGATTAAAAAATGCCAAGGCAACCTATCAAAGAGCCATGGTGACTCTTTTCCATGATATGATGAACAAAGAGATCGAGGTATATATAGATGATATGATTGCCAAGTATCAAAACAAAGAGGAGCACATTCAAAACTTGAGAAAGTTGTTCCAAAGATTGAGAAAGTATCAGTTAAAGCTCAATCCGATTAAGTGCACCTTCACAATTACGTCTAGAAAGCTTTTGGGATTTGTGGTTAGCCAAAAAGGGATCGAGATTAACCTTGACAAAATAAAAGCCATTCAAAATCTTCCACCACCTTAAACACAAAAAGATGTTCGAGGCTTCTTGGGAGATTAAATTTTATATCTCAGTTCATTTCCAATTGACCAAAAAATGTGATCTCGCCTTTAAACTGCTTCAGAAGAATAACCCCGGGGTGTAGGATAAGGAGTGCCAAGAGACTCTAAAAAATATTAAGAAGTATTTGATGAATGCTCTGATTTTAGTGGCACCAGTTCCAAATAGACCATTGATCTCGTCTTTGATAGTGTACGAGAATTCGATGGGTTATGTATTTGGTCAACATGATGAGTTCAGAAAGAAAGAGAGAGTTGTTTATTATTTGAGCAAGAAATTCACCAATTGTGAAATGTGATACCCGCCGATTCAAAAATTGTGTTTTTCTTTAGTATGGGCTACCAAGAGGCTCGGACAGTGTATGTTGTATCATATCACTTGGTTGATATCTAGGATAGACCCGTTAAAATTCTTAGTAGAAGCACCAGCATTAACCGAGAAAATGGCTCATTGGCAAATGATGTTTTTCAAATTTGACATTGTATATGTGAGTCAGAAAGCAATAAAAAGGAAGTGCTATAGCAGATTTCTTAGCAAGCCGCACTTCATATGATTATGAATTCTTGAATTTTAATTTTTCAGGCAAATACTTGATGTGCATCATAGTTGAAGAAAAGATCGCTTCGAAAAATAAGTCATGGAAGCTTTATTTCGATGGAGCATTCAATGCCCTAGGTCATGGAATAGGAGCGGTTTTAATTTCTCTAGAAAATGTCTACTATCCTTTCACAAGTAGATTGTAATTCTTTTGTATGGATAATATAGCCGAGTATGAGGTTTGTGTCATGGGATTACGTGAGGCCATTGAAAGAAAGATCAAGGTGCTTTAGGTCTTTGGAGATTCGTCCTTGGTTATTTATTATCTCCGAAAGGAATGGAAAACAAGAGACTCAAAGTTGATTAAGTATTATGTATTGATCCAAGAGCTAATTAAAATTTTTAAGAATATTAGTTTTGCTTACCTTCCGAGAGAGGACAATCAGATGGCAGATGCTTTGGCAACTTTGGCCTCAATGTTTGAGGCAAGCACAGAAGTAGAAATGAAACCAATTGAAATGCAAATATTTAAAACACCAGCTTATTGTTGTAGCTTGGAAGAAGAGGTGGATGGCAACCCGTGGTACTATGATATCCTTCAGTATATCAAGTTCCAAACCTACCCCAAAGAAGCAAATGAGAATGATAAAAGAAACATTAGAAGAATGGCAATGGGATATGTTCTAGATGGGGAAATCCTATACATACAAAAGGGGCAAGGACCAAATACTCTTAAGGTGTGTTAACACCAAAGAAGCTAAAAGCATCCTAGCGAACATACATGGTGGATTGTGTAGGACGCAAGGCAATGGCTTCTTAATGGCTAGAAAAATTATGAGATATGGATACTTTTGGTCAACCATGGAAGGGGATTGTATCGACTATGCTAAGACAAATGTCAGATATATACCATTAAGATCTATTCTTCGTCGTTACCTTTACACACCATGAACTCACCATGGTCGCTCACTGTGTGGGGCATAGATGTCTTTGGTCGGATTTACCCAAAGGCTTCCAATGGACACTGCTTTATTATGGTGGTCATCATTTATTTTACTAAATGGGTAGAAGTAGCTTCCTATACTAGTATCACGAGGGTAATAGTTTGCAAGTTCTTGAACAAACAGATCATTTGCTAGTATGGTTTGCCAGAAAAGAGTATTACCAATAATGCTTCTAACTTGAACAAAAAAATATAGCCGAAGTGTGCAAGCAATTCAAGATATTGTAACACGTTCCACCACTTATCATTCGAAGATGAACGTGATAGAAGAAGCAAAAAATAAAAACATCAAGAAGATCATATCAAAGATGATAGATACCTTTAGAGATTGGTATGAAAAGTTGCCATTTGCTCTGTTTGCTTACTAAACGTCTACGCAAACTTTGATAGGAGCAACACTATACTCTTTGGTTTATGGCACGGAGGCAGTGCTACCTATTGAAATGGAAATCCTGTCACTTCAAATTCTAAATGAAGTAAATTTAGACGAAGCTAAATGGGTAAAAGCTCGGTTTGACCTGTTGAACCTCATCGATGAGAAGAGATTGGAAGCTATACGTCATGGTCATATGTATCAAAAAAGAATGACGCGAGCTTACAACAAGAAACTTCGTCAGAGAGAATTCTGAGAGGGGGATCTAGTGCTTAAAAAGATCTTGCCAACTTAAGAGATTTTCATGGGAAATGGATGCGTAATTGTGAAGGGACTTATGTCGTCAAGAAAGCCTTTTATGGATGAGCATCCATCTTAACAAAGATAGATGGGAATGAGTTAAACAATCCAGTAAGCTTAGACTCAGTTAAGAAATACTACGCTTGAAGAATGAAAAAGAGGTTAAAAAATAGAGTGAAAACCCGAATGGGCTCTTCGCAAAATGAAAATACCGAGGTGAAAACCAAAAAAAGGGGCACCTTAGGGATCAAAAAAGCGAAAAAAAGAAAACGGGGGTTCAAGATGATAACCCGAAAAGGGAATCTTAAAACCAAAGGAGGATCTGAATTAAAACTCAAAAAGGGCGGTTAAGATGAATTTTGAGATTAATCATCCGAGAAATAGACCCTATCAGATATCAGAGATTTTAGTGAAGAACTTCTAGCAAGGGATCTACTTCGATCGATGGGCTCTTGCATCATTCAAATAGTGGATGTGGGGGACACTGCATCATGTTTTATTTTTTTTTCATGTTTTCCATGACTTTCTAAATCATTCTGAACTTTCTCAAATATTAATGAAGTAATATTTTGTGTCTTCTCTTATCTCTCATACGAGTATCCTGCAAGTAGGTTGATATAGATTCATGATAAGCAAAATATTTCTTGGTATTACTATGTTATAACCTTTTAAGTGCATGTGATACAAAGACAGAATTTGACCTTGACATTGAAAGTTTTTTTGTTGAAAAGAGGTATACTAAGGTTTAAGCCAAGGAAATACCTCAAGTGCCAAATTATAAGAGTGCGCAAAAGTAAGAAGACGAGTGTAATCTATATCAGAATTCAGGCTTGTCAAAGAAAAGCAAGAGGATTGTGAAGACAAAAGGATTTCAAGGTGAAAACCTGAAAGGTCACCTATAAAAATGAATGAAAAGGAAAAGAGGTAAATAAAAGGGAAAGAAAGAAAAAAAAAGAAAAAAAAGAGAAAAAGAAAAAAGAAGAAGTGAAAACCTGAAAGGCCGCTTTGAGAAAAGCAAAATCTAAAGTGAAAACCTGTAAAGGTGCTTTAAAGCAAAAGGTTCGAAAGTTTGAAAAGAAATGGCTGAAATGGTTGAACCCGAATATGAGATGAGGTACTGTCGTAACAAAGATCAAGGAGAAGAAGAAAGCAAAGAGAAGGTTAAGATAGATCGACCAAAAATATTGAAAGTGTCTGAGCAACGTTTAAATACTACTATTCATGCATCATATATAGTTAGGCATCCTTAAGTTAGTATCATGCTAACTCGTATCATCAAAACGTCTTGTCTATTTTTTGATAAGTACTCAAAAACAGGCAAATAATTAGATCTTTTACTTCACGACAAGAGAATTAGATCCTATCAAAGAATCAAGAGTTCATGGACTCACCCAATCTTTAAAAATCTTTTGACCTCCAACTTTTTGGGAGTAATAAACATTTATTCATGGCGGCACGACAAGAAATCGGGGCATCAGTAGGGATTTCTAATCTTCAGCCTTTTGGGAAGTAGTAGAAATCTCATGGTACTCATGCCATAAGAAAATAGGGTGCCATCTAAAAGTTATATATAAGAAGAGCTTGAGGATATCAAGGCAAAGGGTTTTGTATATGAGGAACTCATAAATGAATGGTTCTATATAGGAAGAATTTATAGCCCCAGGATCTTGAAGCGAAGAGTTCTATATAGAGGGAACTTGTAGATCCAAGGTTCCGAATGAAAAAGAAAAGCAAAAAAGATATATATAGGAATAACTTGTAGCTCGAAGAATTCGCCGGGGAAAAGCAAAAGGTTTTATGTAGGAAGAACTCATAGCTCCAAGGCTCAAGATGAAGGGAAGCAAAAAGTTCTATATAGGAAGAACCCGTAGCTCTAAATCTTAAAATAGGGAAGTGGGATAAAATTAATGCCTTTTGTTCTTTGCCCTATATCCATTTTACGATAATGAACAAAGAGGGGTAGTTGTAGGCACTAGATTTTATCCGACCTGTTACATATATATAGTATTAAATAAAACCATAAATAAATAAATGGTCCACCCTTTATTAAATAGCATTCCACTTACAATATTAAAAAAATCCTTCAAGACCAATACATACTGGCTCACTTATCAAACATTTTGGCTAACTTTTCAAGTACCCTAAACCCTAGCCGTCAGCTAATTAATGAAAAACGCAGGAATCAAGGGTAATTTAATGTTGAATGTGATTTAAGAAGATGCATTTAATGTTGAACGACCTTTGAAGTTCCACATTAGCCACCTCAAGATTTTTTTTCAACTGACGGATGCACACCACGTCAGTCGTTGGACGAGCCCGTGATTCCTTGGGCTTGTCGAGTGTACCATCCACGTCGAAAGCTACGATCGGCTCTCCTCCTCATCGTTAGAGATAAACAAAAAAGGAAAAACACAAATCAATGTAAAAATATGGATAAAAAATAGACATGTAATTTTTTATGTTTTTTTTAACACGTTTATAAAACGAGGTCAACCATTTGTAATATTATTCGTGGATTTTCGAAAAAAAAGTTAATACAAAGCTAGAAAAAAACATTTTAGAGGTATTCTCTCTCTCTTTTTTAGTGCATGCATTCATAAGAAAATGAGGGTTTCAGGGCTTACCGTTGTGTCGTTCGAGATTCCTCCAATGATAACCCCTCGATCCTTCCAGACATCACGGGTGAACGGGTGAATCAGTTGAAGGGCCGATTTTTGGGTCTGGAAATAGAAAGGAAATAAGGGGGTTTCAAATCTAATCGCTTTACAGAAAGTTTTTGTCTGGTTTTTTTAAAAGAGGGGTTCAGATCTAGTTTTAGAGAAGAAAATGAGTGTTTTTGGTTTAGTTTTGAGGTTCGCCGACGCCGGCTATCGGCGACTGGTAAGCGGCGGCCGTCGATGGTCTACGATGGTCGATTCGGCAGGATCGGCCCAAATTTGGACTTTTCCAAGATTTAGATGAACAACACGGTGGTGTTCATCCTTGCTTTCAGAGAGAATGTTAGAGCTTTTGGGCATGGTTTTAAAAAAAGAAGGGGAAAGGGGTCTGAGCTCGATTTAAGTTATATTTTATACCTTTGTTTTAAAAAAATTATTTATTTACATCACAATACCCTTCCACGTTTTTGAATTAACACCCCTAGCCCTTCCATGTTTTTAAACCGCGGCTGTGGTCCCTACATCTTGGAATCGTTTTGAAATTTCATCCTTGTTTTGAACTAAATCCGATTTTCAATGGATAAATACCATTTTCGATCCCCAAAACTTTTGATTTTATTTTAATTTAGTCCTTCCCTGTGGTATAATCTCCTATTTAGCCTGGTATAATCTCCTATTTAGCCCTTATACTTCCCTTTATTTTATATGCAATTTAATTTCATGGCTTTTTTATTTTTTGCTATTTTTATTCCATTTCTTCATTTATTTATTCTGATTCCTGTTCATGCCTTATTTTATCGCTTATAATATTAGCTTAGATTTAGTTTTGCATGGTATGATTTATGCACTTATTTCTTTCATATATTTAAGGTATGTTTATTTTTAGCCTTTGTTTTCTTTTCCATAATGAATATTGTGTTACCCTCTTAATTTTAATATGCATGTAAATTGTTTCTATTTCATGTATTTTATTTTTGGCAATATCTTAATTCATGGTTCCTTTATATGGTATTATTTTACTAGTATATGTAGAGTTTTTATAATATATATAGATTCCATAGTTTACCATACCTTTATTACCATATCTATATCTTATATCACATATTATTACATATGTAAATATTATTTCTATTTTGAATTAATATATATATATATATATATATATATATTTATACGTACTGTATATCTTTTCTTTACTTATCTATAATATTAAATCTATTATGTATATACCATATTATATTTGTATTTAAAACCGTACAATGTTATATATATATATATATATGTATAAGTAGCCTACCATAGTAACATTATATAATATATAGTTTATATGTTTTCGATGCATATGCCGCATCATATATATGTATTTTTACATAATATATATTTATAATATATGGTATAGTATGTGGTTCTGCATCTCTTATATGTTAAAGTGTGTTCATTTCTTTATATACATATATGTTATAGTCGGTATATATATTCCTTTATTTTACACGTATTATATTTTGTTATTTCGCATGTTGCATAAGCACCATTTCATGTATTTACCATTGTCCATGCCTTTACATATTCTTGCCATGTTTCCTTGTTAGCATATTTAATGTGACATGCATTTAATTGTCATGCATTTAATTATTTTAATTCAATGGATCCTTTGACAATTAATTAATTCTAATTATAAAAAAGAGATACTTATTAATTCGAGTATTTATGGCGTAATATCTTGACTTAATGAATATTGACCAAATATTCGAATTAATTTGTATTGTCTAAAGGTAAGCTTTAAAATGAATAAAATTTGACAAGTCATAACATCATCTTTAATTGCTTGCATCATGCATAAAGGTGATGTACTTATTTCGAACCATAAATTAACACAGCAGTCATGCTTAATTGATGTCGGTTTAATCTATGGTCCGATTTGAAAGTCATCCTTATTAATTAAATAATTAATTAATTCAAACTCACCAAATGTTAAAGTTCACTTAATTAAAGCTTATATTCAATTGAGAATATTTAATTAAATCAAATTTAAATTTCAATAATTTCCATCGATATAAAAGTAACGTATGATTTGGTACCAATTTCAGGCGTTGTGAGGGTTAATCCTTTCCCACACGTAACCAACTCCCGAACTAATTTTTAAACGAATCTCTGGTTTTATGGTGTCCGGTCTACCTTATCCATGTGACCGGTGGTGACTCCAAGTTTATTTTCAAAATATGATTTTTAAAAGAAATACCCCAAAATTCAATTTCTAAAATGTGGGATACTCTGTATCACTTTTCAATCAGTCGCTACACCTCGAAGATGAAAGCTCACTCAAGTGGTCCTCAATTGACATCATTCATGCATCATATATAGTTAGGCATCATAAGTAGGAGCATGCTAACTCATACAGTCAAAGCATTTTTGCATATTTTGGTAGGAAATATTTCAATCTACAACTTCAGGATTTGAGGAGTAGACCCAGTCATATACCTTCCACGCATAGAGGGAAATCGATCAACAGAGGAAGAGAAACAAAAAATCTTATGCAAGCTTTAGACTGAATGATCAAGACACTTTAGGCAGAAGGAGCAGTGACACTAAAGATTTTAGTGCTTCAAGCGGGAAATTGAAGATATTCCACATTACTTCAGAAAAAAAATCTATTAACTGATGATATTTATTTTTGCAAGTTCAGTTTTTCCCAGAGGAGGAGGTGAATCAACATTCCAAGCAAAGAATACAGAGCTCCTAATAAGAAGAGTTCATCCAACAAAGAATTCAAAGCTCCTGATAAGAAGAGTTCACCTAGCAAAGAATACAGAGCTCCTAATGAGAAGATTTCACCTAGCAAAGAATACAGAGCTCTTAATGAAAAGAGTTCACCTAGCAAAGAATACAAAGTTCCTAATGAGAAGAACTCGCCCAGCAAAAAATATAGAGTTCCTAATGAGAAGAACTCACCTAGCAAAGAATGTATAACTCATAATGAGAAGAGTTTTCCTAGCAAAGAGTATAGAATTCATAATGAAAAGAACTTGCCTAGTAAAGAGTGAAGAACTCCTAATGAGAGGAGTTTGCCTAGCAAAGAATATAGAGTTACTATTGAGAAGAACTCGTCCAACAAAGAATGCAGAGCTCATAATGAGAAGAACTCGCCCAGCAAAGAATACAGTGTTCATAATGAGAAGAACTAACCCATCAAAGAGTACAGAGTTCATAATGAGAAGAACTCGCCCAACAAAGAATGAAGAACTCATAATGAGAAGAGTTCGCCTGTCGAAGAATGAGGAGTTCTTAATGAGAAGAACTTGCTTGTTCAACAACACCTTTGCATAGAGGTGGATCAACGTTTCCAAGAGGAATGAATGAGTTCATAATGAGAAGAATTGGTTTAGACTTCACTGTTAGCCTTTGCAGAAAAATTGAGAGGTTCATAATGAGAAGAACTTGTTCAAGATTCCTAAGGAGAGAGATACATAGCGTTCACGAGAAAGATGGAAAGTTCATAATGAGAAGAACTTGTTCGTATTTTCTAGAAGAAGAAGAAGAAGAAAATGTCAGTTGTTCATAATGAGAATAGCTCGTGGATCAGCATTTTTAGAAGAATGAATAGTTCATAATGAGAACAACTAGTTCAGACATTGGTTTAGCTTTGGCAGAAGGATTGGGAAATTCATAATGAGAAGAACTTGTTCAAGCTTTCCAAAGAGGAGGAATGAGTGGAAGTTCATAATGAAAAGAACTTGCAGCTCATATGACTGTTAGATAGATAGGGCAAAATTCATGTCTTTTCAGTCTTTGCCCAATTCCCGTTTCACAACAATAAGCAAAGAAGGGCAACTTTAATGGCTGAATTTTACCCGGGTATATACATATAATTTTTCACTACAAATAAGACTAATAAATAAATAAATAATAAGCCCATAAATAGTCCAAAATCCATTTTAATGTCTAGTTTACATATAAATCCTAAAGGCCCAATTCTTATATTTTACAGCCTGTCTACAACCCAATTCTTATCTAATTGGCCAGACAAGCAAATTAGGTATCAAATTGCAATTTCGGCAAAATATAGAGACTACACCAAATTTTATTTTACCTTTCATTGATTAAACAAGTTTTAGGCTTATACGCCAAAAATTAGCTCAACCCGATCACTCAAACGCATTTAATTCTATAAACAAATTTCAGGGACGAAAATGCAAGAAAATCAGAACTACCTCAACATGACATTAACAGAATTACCTGCCACCCGTACCGATACGGTCTCACCCATTTCGGTATGGTTTGTAACACAGTGTTTCGGTACACACCTCACTATATCGGTACGCCCAACGGTATTAACGAACATTTGAAAATGTATTGAGGTTCGTACCAATACAGCTAGTGGTGTTTCGATACACGAGATTTGGTCTAAAAAGTGGATTCTAGTGGCTAAAACCCGTACCGGAACACCCCCTCTTGTACTAGTACGCGAGGTCAAATGGCCTAGGCGTATCAAAACACCTAGCATCCGTATTGAAACCCTGTGCCTGTAAATGCCTGGCCGTACCGATACAATCCCCCACGTATCGGTACACCTGGTCCTGTAATGACACTTTTAGCTGGTTTAGCATGAAATTAACATAAATCAAACCACCTCAACATCCTTGGAATGCATTACTAACATGCTTGGCATACCATACACGACTTAGTTTCACAATTTAACATTATGTCATGGCATCTTGCATCAAGAGTAAATCTATAGGCATGCATCCTAGTTTTTCATCCAAGCAACATTTCAAAATGTAAACCATCACCAAAAACAAACTTTAGAGACCATTTACAACTCAAGAGCAACCAGACGATCATACTCAAACAGGGAGTTCAACAAAGCGTCTCCCAAAACCAAAACAAATACCCCATTGCCTTTATTCTTATAGTTTAATCCAAAACATACTTTGATAACCAAGTCTTGCTAGGATACCCTTGCTTCTTGCTGCCTTTCGAGTCTTTAATTCTCTGCATTGATGGAAAAAAAGAGCGTAAGCACACCAGGCTTAGTGAGGAGTGCTCAAATACAGCACATCATCAATGCATTTAAAACCATTTTCCGATTTCACATTGAAAATTCCCAATTCAAATCATATTTTTCCAACATATAAAACATAATGCCTTTAAAACCATGCACTTAAACACTTTCAAAACCAGCATATTAAACCATATGCAACATGTATCATTAACCAACAGCAAATCCTATTGCTAACCTCAATTTAAGCCTTCCTTATGCATAACAACCATATGCAAAGCTTAAAGAGTAAACATGTATAAATCACATTATACAACATAAACCTTCCAATGATACATTAACAATTATATTGGCTTACAAGTGATCATTAAACAAGTCCAATAACAAAAGAGTTCATCGGATACACGGATTCAACAAGTGTTCAACCAACACTTCAAGCCATCTCAACTGTAATAGAGATACAATAACAATCACGGTACATTACCAACTGGGTCCCTATAAAACCCTTGGGGACGCCAGTCCCTTTCATCGGTTAGACGCTTAATCCACTAACGGGAGTTTTTGATACTGTTAAACCCATCTACCATTAGGGTACTTGGATGGAGTTTTCGGTACACGGATCTAAACCCCTCAACATCCAAGGCGACTTATTATAGTGCAGTCAATCCTATGGTCGGCCAACTATATCCGATAACAATTTTAAAACCACATCACTTGCCAAATTAACCATTTAGCATTTACCTCACTATTTTTAACAAGCATTAACCAAACTATTTTCCAAAGTAACAACCATGCTTTAAACCACAAGTATAAACCATATACTTACAAGGATCACTTATCATGTGCATCATTCAGCATTTCATGCTCAAAAATAGTATATCAAATACTTTAAAACATGCTTAAACAGTAGGCAATGTGTAAATCAAAACAAGTGCATTAAACCATTAAACAATAGCACGACCAGGAGAGAAAATCCCCTTTTACTTATTTCTGAGTTTAAACCAGCTTATTAAGCTAAATTTAAACTCCCATAAACCACCTTTAAAACATTCCAAAGCTATAATCCATGTTCTCACTCACCAATACATGAAACCTCGATTCGCCGACGCGAAATCAAGTATCCAAAGCCTCCAACGCCTCACCAATCACTTTCGGATCAACTTCCCCTGCTTTGACCACAACACAACATAGGATTAATGCATCTCAATGCATTCAAAACACTGCAACAACAAATCCTCTCGGATTTCCACAATCCTCTCAAGATTACCCATCCACAATAACTAAATCATCATCCAAACCTTCCTAAACACAACCCAGCCACAACCTAACAATCTAACACCACTTTTATCCACAATTAACATCTAGAAACAGAATCAAATCAACCTAACACCTCCAACAAACAAACAACCACCAAAATACCCCAAGAACACAAATCTAGCAACCTAAACAATTAGAGATTCAAGAGTTTTGGGATTCCATTGATAAAATCGACTTATCAACATCATTATACATCCAAAATATATTAAAAAAAACTGTAACGCTAGAAATAAGATTCAATACGAATCTTTCATCAATTTTACCCAATTAAATCCACATTTAAACACAAAATCAGATTATAAACTATAAATCAAGGATCAAACACTTGACAATATCAATAAAGAACCATTTAACAGAGGAGATCATGGACCTTACCCCTTTTATGTGATTTCCCCCTCAATTAGCTTGTTAAAAGCTAAGAAAACATAAGATTTCAATGAGATTTTGCAAAACATAGTTGAATGAACAAGTACTCATCAAAAATCTGAGAAAAAGGATCTCTTACCTCTGGTTTTTGATGAAATCCTGAGTGTTTGGCAAAAAAAAGTTGAAAGAAAAGAGTTAGGAAATGTTATGTGAATTTATTTGAAAACTAATAACTAACTTTGAATCTTTAATCCTTCTCAATCACCCTTTTAAAACACATGTTCAAAATGATTTAATTGAAGGGAGAAACCACCAGCAAACACTTGGTAATTTAGCTCCTTAAGGATTCTATGAATTTGACCCTTTTCATTTTAGTCGCTTAAAAATAGTTTTCAAAAATCGCATTTTGGTCACTAACCAAAATGTCACATTTCCAAATTCCATTTCCCAAAATTGATTCCCCCAAAAATAATTATATATTAAAAGATGATTTTTAACAATTTTTCCATATTTTTATTTTACCAAAAAATATACAGTCCCGAATTCGACTCGAATCTCTAACCCAGTCCACCAAACTGTCTAGTAACCCCAAAACCGTTAGGCCTAAAATCGGGGCGTTACATTAGCCCTCAGATGAGCACATGAATTGTGCTTCTTCTCCTCTTAGTTGGAACCAGCTGGCAATTGATGTCATCCCCGTGACGTCACTTATGATGTCATCTTTGGTCAACACTATAAATAGGGAGAGAATTTTTGTCAGTTTATTAATTACCAATCATAAATAACAAAAGATATAATAATAAATATATTAAATAAAAGACGAGAGAGAGTTACTTTAGGAATTTCATCGGCTATTTGAACCATCTAAAAATCAAAGGGCCGTCGCCTTTGGGAGCTTGAACCTCTACCATAACACAAATGACACCGTAGATGGATCACCGAAACTTTATCGTCACCACCGTGAAGGTACATTTCCAACCTTCTTTTCGATTTCCTGCAAAGAAAAGAGAAAGGATTACTGTTGCATTAAAACATAAACAAAATAAAGAAGAGAGGTGGTTGGAAATTTATCTTTGGTGGCTGAAGAGTCAAAGGCAGAGTAAAAGAGGGGCTGTTTTGGGGTAGATTAGTGTTTAGGTGGTCGGAGAAGGGTAGGTCTATCAAATCGGGGTTAGATTTAGGGTTTTAAGGGGAAAATCAAAATTTTTGGAAAATTAGGGTTCTGGCAGACGGCGACCAAAAATTGCCCTAGGGCGGCCGACGATTGCCTGCGGTGGCCTGCTAACAGCATATAACGTCCAGAGTGAGGTTGAGATGGATTCGACGGCGCAGTTGAGGGCAGATTTTGGCTGTAATTTATGATGTTCATTCAATTCTTGATGAACTTGGATGAACATTATATGAAATGGTGATTTTTTATCTGAAAAAAGAGGATTTTTGGGTTCTAAAGTGTTATGGTAAGAGAGTTTAGAGAGAGGGGAAAGTTGGCAGTTTAAGAGAGAGATTGAAATGAGTCAAGGGCTGATTTTTGGCTTGAGTCGAGGCTTATATAGGTTGTGTGAAATGGTGTCGTTTTGGAATAACAATTTTATGTATCATATTGGCATTTTGGAATAACAATTCAAATTTAATTTAATCATTGATTATTAACTGGGGTTATGTTCCAAATGAAAATATTCCTTTTATAAGGAAATATATTTTTGCTCCGAATATAAATTGGAAACACCCCTATACGCGTAGGGCACCTCTATTCATATTCCAAAAATATATCTCCCATATAAAAGTTTTTTATGCATGATTAATTATGGTCTTGTTTATTTTAAGTGCAAATCTAAAATTACTCTAATTAAATTTGAATATTATTAAATCTATGAATATTATTTAATTTCAAAGTTTACATGAGACAACACCCAATTGCTTGAGCGAAATTCATTTTAAACTCCAAAGTTATAGATAGTATTCCTTGTTGATTTAATTATTCTAATTATTTAAAGTTCTAATCTTATTAAGGCTCTAATTAATTAATCTAAATTATTTATCAATTTTCTAAAGTTTTAATGAATATTGAGTGTCTACTTCAAAATTCATGTTGAACAACATCCCATTACATTGGGACACCATTCAAATTTGAACTCCTAAGTTTCCTACTCAATACAATTAATTTTCTACAATGATCTACTAAATTGAATTATTTCAGGCCTAATAAGATCCAAAAACAAGCTCTAATATAATAATTAAATCTAAGTGTTTAAAGTTATCTAACAATTAATGCTACATATTTTAATTAAAATCATGCATCAATAAAATAATAATTAAATTGCATTTAAATGAAATAATTGAAAACAAGACTAAATTGAAATTGGAATTCTAATTTTATTGTATTCAGGTATTAAATTGGAAGGATTGCAAAAGTTGGATCTCAAAACCGGAGGATCCGGATATATGGGGCGCATGTCAAAAGGGCCTGGTGCCAAAACGACACCGTTTCACATAACTTATATAAGGCTCGACTCAAGCCGAAACTCGGCCCTTTTTTCATTTCATTCTCTCTCTTAAACTGATAACTCTCCTCACTTTGTAAACTCTCTCACCATAACACTCTAGAACCTGGAAAACCTGTAACCCCCTCGACATAGCCTAGACGTCAAACCGAACTGAGGGAGCTACATAGGGTTTGTCAAAACAAACCCGGAGAAAATTAACACGAATTATGTTCATTTTTTCTTTTATCTTTTCTAGATGCATTTTAAACCTAAGGTGTGCATGCTACCAGCGGATAAATTCTTGACTGAATTGGGCGTTGAATCGACATACAATTATGTGTAGTCGTGATTTAGGGACCAAATTGTAAATCTAGAAAACTGTGAGGACTTCCTTAATTTTAAAGTTACCAATCTTCAATTAATCAAATTACATGCTTACATGTTCACTTTAGACTCAATATGATCATCCATACTCATTCAATTGTATACATAACAATATAGAGACTAAAATGTAAGAATAAAAAAATAGAACATCAAAATAACCGAATTAACTTCCGGCGGTATCAATACCAGAGCTTGGGTATCGATACCTGGCCTGATTTTTAAAGGGTATCGGTACCCCTATCCTGAGTATCGATACCTGTATACAAATTCCAAATTCTCGGATTCTAGTAGCCAAAACCGGTATCGATACCTCTTTCCGAGTATCGATACCCCAACCAAATTGTGTGCATTCGTATCAATACGCTTTTCTGAGTATCGATACCCGGGCTAAATTTTACCTAATGGTATCGATACTTGGCCTCGAGTATCGATACCCTTGGACCTGTAATGTCCAATTTAGCTATTTTCATCCAATTAGCAACCCAAACATGTTCCAATCATTCATATACTTTTACCATCAATTCAAAGGGGTAAAACATGTCACAAAACATGGCAAACAAAACCAAGTAAAACATTATGCACCAATATCCCAAATCTAAAGGTATGCTTCTTAAACTCACCCAAGTCCACATCCAAACTAGGAATCAAGGCATATCTCAGCTTAGGCAGAAAACCATTGAATTACTAACATCAATCAAAACATACTTGCTTCACAATGACCCTAGACATAAGCATTCAAGCACCATACTAATGACATGGAAATCAATGAACTTTAAACCATGAGCAGTCTCATATCAAACATACTTCAATCAAACATCAATATGAGCTATCAACCATAGCAATCAACATCAGCAACATCGCTGAAAACTAGATTACAAATCCCCCAAAATATGGTAAACACATTGCCTTATTAACCGGATTTTAAACTTTCATACTCAAACAATTGCCTCGCTCTTGGATTCCTTCTCGCCAAAGAACAACAGACCTTTTAACTTTATTGCTCTGCATCAAAGGGTAAAAAAGAGCATAAGCACACTTGCTTAGTAAGGATGCTCTAGAATAAAACATTGATGCAATGTAAAACTCATTTTAAAACCTTGTCACACTTGAGTGACCATTTGTCAAAAGTCAAAATAAGTTTTTCGTCATATGTTTCAACAAAACATATCATGCATAACAACCTTATGCATTTAAATCCATTTTATGATTCACATAAAACCTTTTCTCATACGTTTCCACAAAACATATCATGCATAATAACCATATGCATTTAAATCCATTTTATGATTCACATAAAACCTTTTCTCATATGTTTCCACAAAACATATCATGCATATTATCCATATGCATTTAAATTCATTTCATGAATCATTAAAATCTCATATATTGGCTTTTGTATTGACCTGGATAGTCTCACCTCTATCCACACAACCACAATAGTGGAACATTATAATTACACATCGGATACACGAATTCCGATGGTCTCACCTCCACCAAATCTCATACCTTTCCTAGTTAAACCGCAAGGTACCATCACTTGGGCTGCCTAGTTAAACCACATACCTAAAGTGACAACCCAATAGTCCGAGTAGCATAGTTAAACCGTTTTTCCTCAACGACTATGGTGCGATCGACTTGTTTATATTATAGTGCACTTTAACCCTATGGCATGCCAATTATATCCTATAATTTCTCATTACGTCACATATCCAATATACCCCTTTTAAACACATTTACTTACTATTTTCAATGCAACTCTCAAAACAATTCATATGCAAAACCACATTGCCTTAGACAACCTCTCATTCCTGTTAAAAATAAAACTAAATGCTCATAAGCATTCATTTACCTCAATATACATTGCATATTACTCTCAAAATCATGCATTTACAGTAAGTATATCATTTCATGCTTTAAACAAAATCATAAAAACCAAACCATGTTTTAAACCAACATGAATCCGCAAGCTCATAATAAAAACATTAATCAAGAAAAGTAAGAACCACTTACGCTTGAGCTTAGTTTAGCTTTTTAGGCTTAAACTAAACTCCCATGATCCATCGATCAAACCGTTAAAGAGCTCAATGCGAATACTCACTCAGCAATACACTTTGTATTGCTCGCCAAAGCAAATTAAGCCTCCAGAATGCGAGGTACACCACTAGGCAACCTTGCCTTGATTGTACCCTTTTTTAAACACATAAAACCGGAGTAAAAATGCATCAATATGCATTCAAACTCACTGCCAAACACAATCCCATGTATCCTTAACATAAACCTTTCGAAACAAAGCAGAAACTACCAAATTCCATCTCAAACATCATCCACTCAACACTAATAAACAAACCTACGAATCTAACATCTTATTCTGATCAAAACCCAGCTAAAACACTTTTTAAACATCCTTATACCTTCAGGAATCACTTAACACCATAAACAACCCAAAAACTAACTTCAATCAACCTAGAAAATTAGCAATCCTATTAGTTCTGAGATTTGTTTTGCAAATCACATCACATAATATTAATATAAACTTTAAATATGATCTAACTCAATCAAAATCACAACAAATCAGAACCATAACAAGCCTAATCAAATTCCTTAACAAAATCAATACAAAACCTTAATTTCTTGATTCAATCATCAACACATAACAAAAATCGATTGTAAAGGATCAAGAACTTGGGAATTTCAGTAAAGAACCTTTGATTAGAGGAGAGAAATGAAAATCACCTCTAATAGTTGACTCATACCTTAATTGGCTTGATTTGAAGAGAAATCCAATGTAGAAATAGAAGTTTGATGAAGAATCATTGTTGAAATCAAATGTAGAATTAAAAAAGATGAATCCATTGAATATTTGGAGAGAAAATAGTAATTTGATTACTGAGAATTTGAGAGAAAAAAGTTTAGAGAAAGTTAGTTACGTGAGAAAACTATTTTGACTAGTATTAATTAAAACCAAATAAACTCCTTTTATACCATTTATAATTCCTTAAAACCATTTTAAAAATAGCCAAAATTAAGGAAAAAGTTTGATAAAACAATTGAGTTTAATAGCTCCTTAAAGATTCTAAGTTTTGACCCCTTCTAAGATTTAGTCACCAAAACAGTTTTGAAAACTTTACATTTTGGTCACTAACCAAAAATGTAATTTAATCCGAATTAATTTCATCAAATTGACAACTCACATGTGTTCAATATATTAATTAAACATTTTGGATAATTTTTTCAAATTTTACTTTAGCCAAAAACCATTTTATCTGATTAAATTCCTTGAAACTAACTCGAACACTAACCCTATTCACCTGAATCGTCTAACTACCCTAGCTAACTTATAGGCCCAAATTCGGGGCGTTACAAAACCCTCTTTTCAGATCAAAAACCACCATTTTGGATGAATGTTCATCTGAGTTTATCAAGAACCGGATGAACATCATAAATTATGGCCAAACTTTGCCCTCAACTACGCCATCAGATCCATCTTAGCCTCACTCCTGCCACTATTAGTTGTTAGCTGGCCGCCGTAGGCGATCCCTAGCTGCCCTAAAGTGATTTCCAAGCGTCCAACAGAACCCTAATTTCCAAAAAATTTGATTTCGACCTTTAAAACCTTAAATCTAACCACGGTTCGATAAAACCACTCTTCTCTGACCACCTTACCACTACTCTACCCAAAATCGCCCCTATTCGACTCTACCTTTGACTCTTCGACCACCAAATATGAGTTTTCGGCCACCTCCCTTATTTATTTTATTTCTATTTTTATGCAACACTAATGCTCTCTCTTTTCTTTGTAGGAAATCGAAAAGAAATTTGGAGATGGACTTTCACGGTGGTGACGATGAAGTTTCGGTGATCTATCTCTTGTGTCTGTTCGCGTTTTGGCGGCAGTCCTTCGATTTCCAGACGGTTTAAATGGCCAATGAGATTCCCAAAGTAACTCTCCCTCTCTCTCTTTTTATTTAATATATTTATTATTATTTCTTTTGTTATTTATGATTGGTAATTAATGAATTGAAAAAAAACTTCTCTCTATATTTATAGTGTTGACCAAAGACGATGTCACGAGCGATGTCACGGGGATGACGTCACCTGCCACCTGGTTCTAGCTATCAGGAGAAGAAACACAATACGTGTGTTGATCTGAGGGCTAATGGGAATGTAACCCCCTTGACTCGGCTTAGTCGCTAGACCCGAACTAAGGAAATCACATTGGTTTACCGAAGCAAACCTGAATGAACTCACTCGAAACTAGGTCCATTTTTATTTTTACGTTATCTAGATGCATCTTTCATACCTAAAATGTACAATCAAGTAGCGGTTCAATTTTCATTCGAAAGAAACATCGATAAAGCAATCAATTGCAAACACAAGCATTTTATGGACCAAAATGCAAATTCAAATAATTATAGGGACTTATAAAAGTTTTAGGCTACCAATATTTAATTATTTATATTTAATACTAGCATGTCGATTTTCAACTCAAATGGATCACAATTATGCATCCAATTTCACAAAATATGAAATTAAGGACTAAATCATAAAACTGCCAAAATTTAGGGACTATTACATTTCCAAAAGCATCATACTGTAATTATCTACATTATAAGCATGCTTGCGAAATCTCAGGTCAATCGAACATTATTTACTTATTTAATTAATGCATGAACATACAATGACCAAAATGTAAAGAATCTAAACTTGGTAAGTCCCACTAAGTGAATTAACTACTAATCGTACCGATACACGGATACCGTATCGATACAGACGAATATCGAAGCAAATAATATAATCAATACACAACACGGCATACCGGTATTCAGTTACGCATATCGAAACACGGTCATGCATATCGGTACTCACATGCAACACTAATCGTTGAAAAGACTAGCGTACTGGTACAGAACATCAAGCATACTGATACGGGTGCTCCATAATGCATATTAGGGATTCGAATCCCAAACCGAACATATCCAAATTGCATATAAACAATATAGACATGCTCCTAAAAATTATACCATCATAAAACATGAATGCCCAATTAATTACATGCCATAAACCAATACAATTCGTATTCATACTAGAAACCTAGAGGCATGATTCCTAACAATATAAATCATTATCCAATATACACCATGTAATATCCCAATTTTTGGACTAGTGATCAAAATGTAATTTTTGAAAGTTTAGGGGTTAAAGTGTGAACTTTGGAAAAGTGCAGGGACCAAAGTGTAATTTTAAAAAGTTATGTAATTTAACCCCGTAAATGGATAGTTTACCCCCAAGAGTGGTATTTTCGTGTTACTCAGTTTTTTCATACGAGGCTTATATTATTCGAATTTGGATCTAACTGCAAAGTTAAGCGTGCTCAAGCCAGAGTAGCATTAGGATGGGTGACCTTATGGGAAGGTCTCATGTTAGTAGTTAAGACTGATAAAAGGGGAATCAATTCGAGTTGAAATTCTTTTTTTTTTGTTTGGATATCTGATAAAGGATTCTTAAGAGAAATTTATCCGATAAAGATTTCGGGTAAATTATCAGTATATTGGACCAAGTCAAAATTTCAAGATTTTGATTTTCACAAAATTATGAAATATTTTGCATGTCAAAAATATTTACATATGGAGATTAGAATTATGAGAATTTTAGATTTTACCTGATAGTTTAGAAATTGGAAAAAATCGTAGAAAGTGAATATTGGTTATCGGATCGAATTGAAAATTTAAAGACAATTCCAAGAATTATGGAAAATTCATAAAATATTATTTTGTAAATATTTTATTACATTTGGTTGGATTCTAACTAGATTTAGTTA
This sequence comes from Hibiscus mutabilis, assembly GCA_019671005.1. Classification (NCBI taxonomy): domain Eukaryota; kingdom Viridiplantae; phylum Streptophyta; class Magnoliopsida; order Malvales; family Malvaceae; genus Hibiscus; species Hibiscus mutabilis. The sequence goes on from JAGYYJ010002805.1 coordinate 107,784, forward strand.
GATGGTGATGAAATGGCAATTTTCAAGTCTTGTTAGTAAATAAAGTATAGTTGGAGGGTAAATTGGACATTTTCGTGGATGGGATTTTTGAAATGTTGAGGGCATTTTTAGAATATGAAAAACACATGGATTTAATCTTGGTCCTTAGTTTATGATAATATTAAATTTAGCCATTGGATTTGAAGGCTAAATTAATAATTTAACTAATTAAATGAATTTAAAATTCATTTTATCCTTGTCATAGCCCAAAAAATAACTTGATCAAACCATAAAAAATAACTCATTTTATCCTTCCACCTGGCTCCCTATTTTTTGGGTTGCCTTCGGCCGGTTCTATGCTTTGCTTCCTCCCTCATGACTATTTATAACCAATGATGGGGATGAGAAAGTGACTTGGAGCCTTGTGCTCCACTTGCTCTCTTTTTTTTTGCTTTTTACTATTTTTTTTTCTTTTTTTAATTATATAAATATTTTACTTTTACTTTATATATATATGTTTAATAATATACTATTATATTAATTAACAATATTACTATAATATTATACAACCCAGACAAAATAGAGTCATTACATTAACTAAGATCAAGCAATGACCACGAACAGAATCCATCAAACGTCCAATTCAACAGGACTTGTAATATCCCAAAATTTTGGTTAGTGACCAAAATGAAAATTCTGAAAGTTTAGTGGTCAAAGTATAAACTTTGGGAAAGTTTAGGGACTAAATTGTAATTTTCAAAAGTTATGTATTTTAGTCCCGTAAATGAATAGTTCACCCCCAAGAATGACGTTTTCGTGTTACTCAAAATTTTCGTACAGAGCTTGTATTTTTGGCTATAAAACGATAAAGTTTTGAAAAATATTCGGATAATCGAATCTAATCGGATATTCAAGATATTTTAAAGGATTATAAGGCAAGGATAAAAATGCCATTTCCATGTCTTAAAATGGTAGGATTTAACATGGACCATTGGATTTAAAGTAGGTTTCCATGTTAAATATGAGCCATTGGATGAAAAATGGCAAGATGGTAATTTTGAAAATTTTCAAGGGTAAAGTTGGTAATCACTAACTCCTTGGATTGTTTTGGACCTTGGATTGGTAGGTAAACATGTGGTATGATATGGAGCGTTGGATTTCAAGGGTAAAAAGGTCATTAGATATTAAAATGAATTTTAAATTCATTTTAATTATATTAAAGACAAGTGGCTAAATTGGAAAGAAAAGAAATTTCAAGACATTTCTCTCATCCTTTCCTCTCTTGTTCGAACACTCCTAAGGTAAGGGAGAAAAATTTTATTTTGATTTTTCAAGCTTATTTGGTTAGATTTTGGATGAAGGCATGAAACATGAAGTTGATCTACATGAAGGCTTGAAACCTTAGTTTTGTGAATTTGATGGATGGAGGGGATGTTTATAAATGACATTTTAAGATGATATTTTGATGTAGTAGTTGTTGTAGAATCATATCCAAGCTTGTATGATGATTAAAACTTCTTGGAAGTAGCTAAATCCTAATTTGTTTAAAGTTAGGGTTTTGTTAGGAAGTTGAAATTGGATTGATTTTGACATGGAAATGATTGTAGAAGCTTAGAAACAATGTTTAGAAGTTGAATTCATGCTTGAATCAAGTTGGAAATTTTTGACTATAGTGACCCTTCAAATTCGGCTTCTAGAGGAAAATTTGGGAAAAATTATGGAAAATTTCCTAAGGCTAGAAATGATGGGAAAATGAGGCTACAAGGCTTAGAATGTTGTTTGGACCAATTTGGAACTTTGTGAAGTTTTAGGGACATTTTCGCAAATTTTGGGAAATTTAAGGATTAAGGTAAAAATGTTGAAAAGTTGATGTATTATGCTGAAAATTGATGTTAGAAGATTCAATTGGATCATTTTGGAAGTTTTCGAAGTGTTGAGGATCAAATGGCAAATTAAGGAAAATATGGGATTGAAATGGAAATTGATTAGAAAGCTATGTATTAAGCTTGAAAGTATTTTGGAATATTTGAATTTAAAGTTTAATGGCAAGGAAACATTTTGATTAATTTTGAAAGTTGAGGTGAATTATAAAAGAATTCACTTTATGGTTATTTTAGGAAATTCATTCCTAATATATGTCTATATTAGATTGGTACTAACATAGGCTTTGAAATGTATGTGTTTGGAAAATGATGATTTTATAGAACATGAACGTGATCAAGATCGTTTTGTGAGCAAGTTTAAAGCTAAGGAAAAAGTTCAAGAGTAAAGCTACAAGCTATAGTAAGGTTTACTAGTGAGGCATCAGGTGAGTGCAATTGCATACATAACATGATACATGGATGTTTTATACATCACTGGTATGACTTGCGACGAGTCTACCTGGTTTATATATCGGCATGATTTTTATGTCATTGATCATATATTTGACATATTTTAAATATGTCAAAAGTTAAAAACAAATGCATTGATCACTAGTTATTGACGATGATATACTATGAATGTTATTTCAGGTATGAAATGCCCAATGTTGAATTATATTATTATACATTGCCATGGACGGAATAAATATGGAATTTATGACCAAATGAGTTAATTGAGGGATAGGATATAGTTGGCATGCCATAGAGTCCAGCAGCACGCTTCATAATCGGGATAGCACTATAGTGTATATAAAGGACACTTAGTGCATGGTAAGCACAATCGTATAAATATGCAGGTATTATGGTAAGCACAACCTTATAAATGTGCGGGAAGAACTTCGGTGCATATTTGACTCGTGTATCCAAGGTCTTCATAGGTCTATATTTGGGCTAAGAAATCGGGCTATGAAACTGGGAAATCGGGAAATAATTGATAAATGGGCTAAAGAGTTATACACTCTTAAAATTATGGCAAATATATTGGTAAGAAATTGTATATCTGGTGTATATCATACTTATGTATAATTAATATTATGGTAAGGCATATCTAGTGATTTAAATGCATGAAAATAATTGCATATTATTAGTTTTGGTATGTTATTTGCACTGAATATTAGTATTGCCTCACTAAGTATATTCTTAGCGTGTGATGATTTTCACGCGTAGGTAAACGATAGGAATCGTAGTAAGGAGCAGGCATCCTATTGCCCGGAGTATATTAACGGTATCAGTAATAACATCCTTGATGTATTCTGATATTTCTAGTTGACATGTAAATATTAAAAAAATTTGCCGGTTACATACTAGTTTATATTTGTTTGTAATAATATATAGACTAGTTTATGTTTATAGTACATGATGAATAATCATATTACTATTAAAATAGGGTAATAATCGAATAGAGATAATTTAAGTAATCAGGTAGATTTTTGTCTTAGGCGGTTTTTAGGCAGTAATATTTTATACATTTTATAGGTAAGAGTTTGTTAAATTGCTGCCTGAAATCAGACTTAATTCGATAGAATAAAAATTCGGTAAATGATTCTATGTGAAAAAAATTGTGATACTCTAATTGGTATTTATTATATAATACTGATTAGGGTGTTACGTTTATTGGTATCAGAGCTATAGGTTTAACCGGTTCTAGACATAAATTGGATATATAGATAGTGGGAATTATATACATGCCTCTAGGATGTCAAGATTACTGATATTTGTATGAATATAATTGGATGCCTAGTAATTAATGTTGTTACTCCTTACTTATAAAGGATGATTGTGACATTAACAGATGTCGGATCATCGAGAATCTCGTCAGGCATTTGAGAAAGATATGCATGCTCAGAGTGGAAGTAATGAGGTGAATCAGAATCCACCTTAGGGATAGCAAAATGTGGAGCCAGTAGCTTAGGAATAGAGAAATATGCCTGTACAAGATCAAGGCTTATTTCTTCAAGCCTTGGATGCTATCATAAATCGACGAGCAGCAGTATCCGTTCCAAAGAAGTTAAGGAAAATGAAAGCACCAAAATTTAAAGGTGACACTGATGCTGATCCATTGGCTTCTGACTACTGGTTGAATGATATTAAGATCATGTTGAGTAGAATTCCTTGTGATGACCAAGGAAAGTTGGAAGGAGTGGTATCTCTTTTGATGGAACAAGCAAGTGTGTGGTAGAATGTAGTCATTGCACGAGTTCCGCCAGAACAGATTACATAGGAATTCTTTCAGAAGGAATTCAAAGAAAAGTATATTGGGGATCTGTTCATTGAGAAAATGAGGCGGCATTTCTTGGATTTGAAGCAATCGGGTAGGACGGTCTATGAATGCGAATGTGAATTCAATAGACTGAGCCAGTTTGCAAAAGAGTTCATTCCAACCGAAAAATCCAGGATTCTTAAATTCATAGCTGGGTTGGATTCTCAGTATAAAAGAGTATTAGTTTCCCACAACTTCACCCCTTTTCAAGAAGCGGTGAATCGAGCAAAAGCTATAGAGAAAGTGGACTTTGAGGAAATTGCGGAAAAATAGGTCCAGTCAGGAAAAAGATTGGGAAGTTTTTTTGCTGTGCCATCATTCAAACACAGTAAAGGTTTTTCGTAGCCAAGCCAAGCATCATCATCTTCTTCTGCTAAAAAGGGATTTTCAAGAGGGAAATTTAAACAAACTCAGACTGCTATTGTGGGTACTCGGGGTTCCAGATTTTGTCCTCCTCCAAAATGTGAACATTGTGGAAAGAAGCATTCTGGTCGATATTGGTTTACTGGTGGAGACAAAGGCTGTTATTATTGTGGACAAGCCGGTCATTAAAAAGGGAGTGCCTAAAGCTTCATTCCGATCGGTCAGTTGCAGCGTCCTAGAAAAACAGAAAAAATAAAGGTGGCAAACTAGGAGTATTCACAACCATACCTGGTTGTGAAGACAAGGGTGCTGCTCGAGTATACAACATCAAGACAGTTCATGATCATGATGACTCGGAGATTATAGCAGGTATGATCGAACTCTTTGGCAGATCTATTTTTGCATTAATTGATCTGGGCTCTACCCATTCGTATATTAGTTCTAAAGTAATGCTTGAAAGAAATATACTAGTAGAACCAATTTCGAGCGAGGTAGTTGCTATTAATCCCCTAGGACAAAATGCCAAAGTAGTTTGTATATGTAAAAAGTGTCCTTTAAAGATTCAAGGAAGAAAATTTCCAGCCAATCTTATGGAATTACCTTTCCAAGAGTTTGAAGTTATTCTTTGAATGGATTGGCTATCGGCATATGATGCTACGGTTGAATGTCGATTAAAAAGGGTAGTATTAAAAGGACCAGATAGTTCGAAAATAGTATTTGAAGGAGTAAGGCAGAATTATTTGAGCCATGAGATTGCAGCTGTAGCTGCTGGAGAGTTGTTATCACGTGAGTATGAAACTTATTTAACTCATGTGATAAATGCTCTGGAGACAAAGATATACCTAGAAAATATACCCACGGTGCGGGAATTTCCAAATATTTTTTGAATGAATTACCAGGAATACCTCCTGATCGAGAGGTGGAATTTGGTATCGACGTGCTTACTAGAACATCACCAATATCAATAGCACCTTACATAATGGCTCCTACAGAACTCAAAGAGTTGAAGGCTCAATTGCAAGAATTATTGGATAAAGGCTTCATTCGACCAAGTATATCACCTTGGGGAGCTCCAGTCTTATTTGTGAAAAAGAAGGATGGATCAATGAGGTTATGTATGGATTACCGCCAACTTAATAAAGTGATGGTGAAGAATAAATATCCTTTACCAAGGATTGATGACCTCTTTGATCAACTTAAAGGAGCAACGGTGTTTTCTAAAATTGATCTTCGATCGGGGTATCATCAATTAAAGATCAAGGAAGCAGATATATTGAAGACAACTTTTAGAACTCGATATGGGCATTATGAGTTTGTAGTAATGCCTTTTGGACTTACAAATGCACCAGCAGCTTTTATAGATTTAATGAATCAGATATTCCAACCATATTTGGACCAGTTTGTGGTGGTATTTATAGATGATATATTAGTTTATTCAAAAACCAAAGAGGATCATGATACTCATCTTCGAGTAGTTCTTCAGATCCTTCGAGAAAAGAAGTTATATGCAAAGCTATCAAAGTGCGAATTCTGGCTGTCTGAATAGCTTTTTTTGGACACATTGTTTCTGAGGAAGGAATTCGAGTTGATCCTAAGAAGGTTCAAGCAATACTCGAATGGAAAGTTTTGCAAAGTGTCTCGGAAGTGAGAAGTTTCTTGAGATTAGCTGGTTATTATCGGCAGTTTGTGAAAGATTTTTCAATGATCGCTGCTCCAATAACTAAGCTATTAAGGAAAGATGTTCCATTTATTTGAACAGATAAATGTCAAGAAAGCTTCGACAGATTGAAGAAGATATTAACAGAAGCTCCTGTTTTGGTACAACCAGAATCCGGAAGGGATTTCACCATATATAGTGATGTATCCTATAATGGTTTGCGATGTGTATTGATGCAAGAAGGTAAGGTTGTAGCATATGCTTCTCGACAACTCAAAACTCATGAGAGGAATTATCCTGCTCATGATTTAGAGTTGGCTGCAGTGGTGTTTGCTTTGAAGATTTGGTGTCACTACTTATATGGTGAAAAGTTCTACATCTTAAAGTTTGAAATATTTGTTGTCTCAAAATGAGCTTAATTTGAGGCAAAGAAGGTGAATAGAATTGATCAAGGACTATGATGTAATCATAGATTATCATCCGGGAAAGGCTAATCTTGTAGCAGATGCACTTAGCCGGAAAACATTTTCTGCCTTGAGAATATTGAATGCTTAGTTAAGATTATAGGACAATGCTGCAATAATGGCTGAGCTTCAAATCAAGTCTACTTTGTTGGAAAAGATTAAAGAGTTACAAGCCGTGGATAAAGAATGGTTGGAAAAGAAGAAGCAAGTTGAACATGGTGAATCTAAGGACTTTGAAATAAAATAAAATAGATACCTATATTACAGGGGACTTTGAATTTTAAATTCATTTTAATTATATTAAAGACAAGTGGCTAAATTGGAAAGAAAAGAAATTTCAAGACAATTCTCTCATCCTTTCTTCTCTTGTTTGAACACTCCTAAGGTAAGTGAGAAAAATTTTATTTTGATTTTTCAAGCTTATTTGGTTAGATTTTGGATGAAGGTATGAAACATGAAGTTGATCTACATGAAATTCTCTATCTTTTGGTGCCATTTGTTCATGCTTTCCTTACTTGAAACCTTAGTTTTGTGAATTTGATGGATGAAGGGAAAATGATGTTACAATGCTTAGAAGATTTAGGGACCAATTTGGGACTTTGTGAAGTTTTAGGGACCTTTTCACAAATTTTGGGAAACTTAAGGATTAGGGTAAAAAAGTTGAAAAGTTGATGTATTATGCTGAAAATTGATGTTAGAAGATTCAATTGGATCATTTTGGATGTTTTCAAAGTGTTGAGGATCAAATGGCAAATTAAGGAAAATATGGGATTGAAATGGAAATTGATTACAAAGCTATTTATTAAGCTTGAAGGTATTTTGGAATATTTGAATTTAAAGTTTAATGGCAAGGGACCATTTTGAATAGTTTAGAAAGTTGAGGTTAATTCTAAAAGAATTCACTTTATGGTTATTTTAGGAATTTCATTCCTAATAGATGTCTATATTAGATTGATACTAACATATGCTTGAAAATGTATGTGTTTGGAAAATGATGATTTTATAGACCGTGAACATGATCCAGATCGTTTTGTGAGCAAGTTTAAAGCTAAGGAAAAAGTTCAAGAGTAAAGCTACAAGCTATAGTAAGGTTTACTAGTGAGGCATCGGGTGAGTGCAATTGTATACATAACATGATACACGAATGTTTTATACATCACTGGTATGACTTGCGACGAGTCTACCTGGTTTATATATCGACATGATTTTTATGTCATTGATCATATATTTGACATATTTTAAGTATGTCAAAAGTTAAAAGCAAATGCATTGATCACTAGTTATTGACGATGGTATACTATGAAGGTTATTTCGGGCATGAACTGCCCATGTTGAATTACATTGTTATATGTTAAGTGTCTAAAAGTACTATTCTATTCACCCTTTTTATTCATATTATTGCTAGACTTAGGCTCATATTAGTTGCATTATTAGCCATTCATGCATGTTTGCATAGTTTCCTTGGTGGACAAGCTTGATTTCATATTTTGCTTAATTTTATGGAAAAAGGGTGCTGTCGATAGTTGTTTGTGTGTGTGCAGAATCACTTGCTAAGCAAGGCTGGAAAGATGCCAGGGCAATACAAGAAGGAGATGCCGACGCAGTTGCCAGGGCAATGCATGAAGGAGATGCTGAGCTAGTTGTCAGGGCAATTGTCGATAAGGGATAAGACAATATGGTAGTCGAAATTGATGACTAGATAAGCCCAAGATGACGTGGAGCAAAGTTAAATCCCAAAGGAGTTTGATTTCCATCAAGAGGACAAAGAGAAATTAAATCCCAAGAAGATAGGAGAAGATCTAGAAGGAATTTAAATATAATAAAGAATTATATTCTTTTAAAGTATTTAATTCAAACTTAACTTCCTCCTCAAGAAAGACTTTGACCTAGCCATCTCCTATTTAAAGGAGACCAAGCCGTCAAACTCCAAGAGAGAGCAAAGGGGAGAGATTTCGACAAGGGCTTTCAACCATTCTTCATCTTTTTCCTTCTTGTTCGATTAGGTTTATGTTAGGGATTCTTTGTTTTGTGTTTCTTTGGAACCTAGGCATGAACTAAATCTATTTGGCTAAGGTTATTGTGTTTTGTGGTTGTGAGAAACAATTGGATTTTGTTTAGGTAATAAGAGTTTGCACTTTCAATTCAAGGTTTACTCATTCTTGGTTTTTATTCTTGTTTGCGAGTGAATTGGGAGAGGATCTTGTAACTCTGTCTATTTATCTAATATCGGGAGAGTTAGATTCAAGAAACGAATGAGTATGGTCTTTATTCAATCAATTGTTGGTGAAGACTAATCCGGCTTAGGAATAAGTTTAGGATTTCAACGGCTAAGACGAGCGCAAGATTGGTTGTTGTTCACCCTTGATTCACGCAGGGATGTATTGTCAAGGCATGCACAATTAGCTAGAGTTTCGACTTAGGGATAAGAAGAAACCATTGAAGAACACTCTGCCGAACCTTGAAGTTGCTGCTCAGTCTCCCAAGCAGTTGCCCAGGCAACCGTTCGATTAGTTGCCAAGGTAACCCAGCTGCACAAGTTGCCACGGCAACCGAGTTGCCATTGCACTCTTTTACCAAGACGATCCAATCGGCTATCACTCTTCAACTCATGATAACCTGGCCTATTCCCTCCTATTTGATTTCATCTATTCTTTTAGTTTATTGCTCTTAGTTTACTCGTTAATTAGAACTCCTATTACCAATTGTGTTTTTATTTTCACAGTGCAGTAACTTAAGCAAAGTGGCCCAAGCCAATCCCTGTGGAGACGATACTCGATACTCGTATCACTTTATTACTTGCGACGTGTATACTTGCACCGTTTGTGTAGCACTCAATACACGCAACAAGTTTTTGGTGCCGTTGCCGGGGATTGGCAATAACAACTTTGTTTTTATTTTCTTGCACTTTTATTTTTATTGTTTAAGATTCGAAGGGTTAACAAACTTTGGTTTTGCATTGGTATATGACCAGGGTGAGACCGATTACACCAGAATATCCCTTTGATCCAGAAATCGAACGAACCTTGCAAAGACTCAGACAAAGGTTAAGAGTAGCAATGGCTAATCAAGACGACAATATGAATCAAGATGTTCCAGCATGAGGAGGACTGATTTTTGCACGAAACAGAACTATTTGAGACTATCTAGAGGAAGATCTTGAAGGACTTAATCCAGGAGTTGTCACACCTGAAATTGAAGCCGACCACTTTGAGTTGAAACCGATGATGTTCAATATGATCAACACAATTGGTCAATTTGGCGGCTCAATAACTGAAGATGCACGACAACATCTTAAATCTTTCCTCGAGATTTGCAACTCATTCAAAATACAATGAGTCACCCTAGACGTTTTACGGCTAAGATTATTCCCCTATTCACTGAGGGATAGGGCGAAAGCATGGTTGAATAGTATTCCTGCTGGATCAATAGGATCTTGGACCGATCTTTGTCGTGATTTCCTTGCTCGATTTAATCCTACAAATTTGAATGATAAGCTTCGTAATGAAATTACTTCTTTTCGGCAGGCAGATGATGAATAAATGTACGAGGCTTGGGAGTGATATAGATAACTTCTACACAAATGCCCCCTACACAGATTCCTAGTGTGGACAGAAGTAACAATGTTTTACAACACTGTGAATACACCAACAAGGATGATGCTAGATGCCTCGGCAAACGACATACTCCTAGATAAGTCACTGGAGGAAGCAATGCAAATTCTAAACAGGTTACAAAGAATGATTATCAGTTCCCATCTGCTAGAAGAGGAGGAGTTAGACGCCAAGCCACAATACATGAACTAGGATCATAAGATTCAATTTTGGCACAATTGGCCACTTTAACCAAGATGGTCTAGAACATGCAGAAACCAAGCAACACACAGGAGGTCAAGGTAATGGATTCCTTTTGTGAGTTATGTGGTGGTAACCATGATTCTTCTGAATGTATGCAGAATTCGGAATCTAGCTTTTATGTGGGGAATTACAACCGGAACAACAATGTGGTGTCCAACACATATAATCCAGCTTGAAAGAAGCACCCAAATTTTCATGGAGTAATCGCAACAATGCTCTAAACCAGAACAATCAGAATGCACAAGCATCGGGATTCCAACAGAATATGCCACGACAACAGTTGCTGCAACAACAACCGACAACATCTAGTTCTTTGAAAATTCTCTCAATGCTTTTATGTTGAAAACTGAATCTTATATGGCTGAGAATAGTAACTTCATAAAAAGAACTGATGTTTTTATTAACAGGACCAAGATGAGATTGCAAAACCAAGAGGCGGCAATTAAATCATTGGAAACTCAAGTCGGACAATTTGCTCAAAACCTGAATACTAGACCACAAGGAGGTTTACCTAGCAATACTAAAGTCACAAGAGGAACTGTCCACGAGCAATGTAAGGCAATCACCACTAGAATTGGCCAACAACTTAAGGAGGCACAAGCTCGCTCATCAAACAAAACTCCACAAAAAGAACAAGATGAACTCAGCAATAAAGCCTCAGATGCTGACCCAGGAAATGCCACGGCAACCCCAGTTGACGATGTCGCGGCAACCAACGATAAGCATGCCCGAAATGAGCATGCCGCAGCAACCGAAGATAGGTATGCCACGGCGACCCCTGTTGATGATGCCTCGGCAACTCCAGTTACCCCGGTAATGTCATCAATCAAGTTCCAGACCAATGAAAGGAATGAAGATATCCGACTTCCACCACCATTCCCACAAAGGTTAAAGCGACAAAAGCAAGAATATCAATTCAAGAAGTTTCTTGATATCCTAAAGCAAGTCCATATCAACTTGTCGTTGGTTGAGGCAATTGAACAAATGCCGAACTATGCCAAGTTTCTTAAAGACATTATGTCCAAGATAACAAGGCTAGGAGAGTTTGAAACATTTGCCGCAATAGAGGGATGCATGGCTATGTTGCATAATCGCATGCCACCTAAGTTGTAAGATCCCAGAAGTTTCACAATACCATGTTCTATCAGAAACCACTATGTCGGGAAAGCATTATGTGACCTTGGAGCAAGCATAAACTTGATGCCTAAATTGGTTTTCTAGAAACTAAGAATTGGGAAGGCAAGACCTACAACAGTTATGCTACAGCTAGCCGACAGATCCTATGTGCATCCAGAGGGAAAAATTGAAGACATACTTGTTGATAAGTGTTCAAAAGTACTATTTTTATTACCCTTTTTACTCATATTATTGTTAGACTTAAGCTCATATTAGTTGCATAATTAGTTATTCATGCATTAATTCATGTTTCTTTCCACTGTTGAGCTTGATTACATAACTTGGTGATTTTTTTGGAAAAAGATGCTGCTTTGGTGTGTTTTTGTGCAGGATCACTTGCCAAAGCAATGCCGTGCTAGTTACCAGGGCAATGCATGAAGGATATGCCGAGCTAGTTGCCAGGGCAATGCATGAAGGAGACGCCGAGCCAGTTGCCATGGCAATTGACGACAAAGAGAAGATGCAATAGGGATGTCGAAATTAATGACTATACAAGCCCAAGATGACGTGGAGCAAAGCCCAAACCCAAAGGAATTTGATTTCCATGCAGAGATTAAAGAAGAATTAAATTCCAAGAAGATAGGAGAAGTTCTAGCAGGAATACAATTATAATAAAGAATTATATTCTTTAAAGATAATTTAATTCCAACTCAAACTGCTCCTCAAAGAAGGACTTTGGCCTAGCCCTATAAATAGCAAGGAGATTTCGACAATCCAATAGAGAGAAAAATAGAGAAATTTCGACAAGAGAGCATTAGGGGAAATTTCGACTTCTTCTTCTTCTTTGCTTCCATTAGATTCATGGTTTGGGGATTATTCTTTGTATATCTTTTGAACCCAACCATGAACTAACTTGATTGGTTGGGGTTATTGTGTTTTGTTGTTGTGAGAAACAATTGGATTTTGTTTAGGTAATAAGAGTTTGCACTTTTCTATTCAAGGTTTACTCATTCTTGGCTTTTATTCTTGTTTGCGAGTGAATTGGGAGAGGATCTCGTAACTTCATCTATTTATCTAATATCGGGAGAGTTAGATTCAAGAAACGAATGAGTATGGTCTTTATTCAATCTATTGATGGTGAAGATTAATCCGGCTTAGGAATAAGTTAAGGATTTCAACGGCTAAGAGGAGCGCAAGATTGGTTGTTGTTTACCCTTGATTCACGCAGGGATGTATTATCAAGGCATGCACAAGTAGCTAGAGTTTCGACTTAGGGATAAGAAGAAACCATTGAAGAACGCTCTGCCGAACCTTGAAGTTGCTGCCCAGACGCCCAACTAGTTGCCCAGGCAACCATCGATTAGTTGCCACGGCAACCCGTTGTGCAAGTTGCCACGGCAACTGAGTTGCCCGTGCACTCTTATACCAAAACGATCCAATCGGCTATCATACTTCAACTCACGATAACCTGGCCTATCTCTCTCTTTTTCGATCTCATCTTTTCTTTTACTTTATTGCTTTCTAGTTTAGTTATTAGTTAAACTCCTATAATCCTTTAATTGTGTTTTTACTTTTCACAGTGCAATAACTTAAGCAAAGTGGCCCAAACCAATCCCTATGGAGACAATACTCGATACTCATATCACTTTATTACTTGCGACGTGTATACTTGCACAATTGCGTAGCACTTATCACACGCAATAAGTTTTTGGCGCCGTTGACGGGGATTGGCAATTGGTGTTAGTTGTTTTTGTTATTGCATTTTTTCTATTAGTTTTACTAACTTTTCTTTTTGTTTGTTTTATCAAAAAAAAAATAGGTGCGCTACAAGTTAAGGGACGCCAACATGTCGGGAAATAAAAGCCAATCTATTCGAGAGATGATGTTGGAAGATATGAATCAATCCAATCAAGAGTTTCTTGCACCCTTTGATGATTACCTATACCAACCGAGAAAAGCCCAAAGAACTTATACCGTGGAAAAATCTTGTGCTATGTGTGGAGAACATCATGTGTTTGAAAATTGCCCTCACATTTTCGGTGCATATAACTACATGGAGGACCATAGAGGGAACCAACAGCAAAATTCTTCATGGTATGGTCAACAAGTTCAAAATTTTTTTTACCATGACACTTTTGCCGCAACAACAGATATGCCATGGCAATGTAGTCCTTTTCAAGAGCATTCCAATTCCTTGGAGGAAACGTTACTAGCTTCCTTGGCTAGACTTGACGGATCAATTGAAGAGATTCGAGAACTATCAAAATCTATGGATACGAGGATAGCTCAGTGGGATGCAACCTTAGGGGATTCAGAAGATCAATTGGGGAGATCCACATATGTCATGGATAACATGCACCAAAAATTCATTCCTAGGGATACTGACGTCCCAAGGCGAGAGGATAAGGAGCAATACAAAGAAATCTCTCCGATGTGTGAGGAACAACTAGAACCTCAAAGTCAAGAGGATGCCAATGAGAGAGACTGTCCAACACATGATGAGCTTGAACAACAAATTGCCTCGACAATGATTGAGGAGCCTGAACAGAACAATGCCGCGACAACACTCCGTGAAGCTGAGAACAACAATACTACAGCAAATTCTGAGGAACCTGATGCCCAAAAAGTTACAACATTAATGTTGAAGCAGGAATGTGTAGATTGCTCTCATCTACAATTGCCACGGCAATTACACGACCACATGCAAGATCAACGAGATGATAATACTTTGCCAATGGAATATGAGCAGGTAATAGTTGAACCTTTTGAATTCTTTAAAAACCCACCTCGTCCATTGCAGGTATGTCTTGAGGAACCGAGGTTGGAAGATTTGAAGCCATCGAAATCTCTACTGATGGAGATGTTTGAGAGGCCAAAAGAAAAAGGTGTTTGGATTCATAAAGCCCTTCAGGAAATTGGTTCTTCCCTTAACTTAAAGCAAAATTTGACAATTGATTGCCACGGCAATTGGCTTGAGCAGCAATTGCCACGACAACGAAGGCTACATCCAACCATGATAGAAGTCGACAAGAATGAGGTAATTGAATGGTTGAGAATGGATATAATTTTTCCTATTAAAATATTTGTGCCTTCAGGAATAGTAGCAAGGTGGAGAGTATACATGAACTACAAGGGAACAAAGAAGAAAGACACCTCCACCATGGTAACGCAAAAGGGAGTAGTGGCAAGCACATTGGCCAAACTCTTTTTGGGCAATATTATCACCCGATGGAGGGTGCGGATGGACTATAAGAAGTATCGAAAACGGCAACCTTCAACACCGCAGCAACTCCTGATACGCACGCCTCGGCAACCATGGACGCGCACGCCTCGGCAACCATGGATGTGCATGCCTCGGCAACCCTCGACGCCACGACAACTACTGATACATTTATTTTTATTTTTTGAACTATTTTGTTCTATTATTTTTGGTTATTTTTTCTCTTTATTTTTTAGGATATATTTTATTTTTCTTCATTATCTTTAGTCTCCAGGTTTTCTTTTCCACAACAAGACTCACAACCACCATGCTAAGGAAATTTACTACCGACTACTTGCCACAGCAACCACAACAGAAACTGGTGATGCCCAGGCAACAACAATGGCTTCGGCAACTACTGATGCCCATGCAAGTGAACCTGTATCGGTAAACATGGATCAAATCAAAACAATGCTATTCACGCGGCACCAGCATTCAACCACCGACTGAAAAATGAATCAAGCAAACGACACGAAAGAAACTTATCACTCGAGGTGACGACCTCTTCGACTAACTCATTTCATTTAGTTTCTTTTAAATTTTTGTTTCACTTCTACGTGCATTGAGGACAATGCTTCTCTCGAGTTTGGGGGGGTGTTGGTTTCTAGTTAGTTTCATGTTTAGTTGCATTCATCTTTAGCAATCACATATAGGTTGCATATGTTACTTGCCATGCCTTTAATTGGATTTAATTGCTTAAGACTTGTTGAATATCCAATGATGAATTTTTGCCACTTTGCACTTATTGAAATAACCTTTAATTTTAGGATTGCATGAAAAGAACTTAGAATTTTACTATGATGCTGATTTTTTTACATGGTTGTGGCTTGTTGATTGAAAGAAACTTAGTGAACTTAGGTTGCTTAAAATTTGGGTAAATTTAAAATTGAAAATTAAAAGTTAATTTCTTGCTAGAGGTGCCCAAAACTGGCTCTAGTAGTAAATGCACTTTCTTGCTAGAGGTGCCCGAAACTGGCTCTAGTAGTTAATGCACATTAAAGAATCGCTAGAGGTGCCCGAAATTGGCTCTAGTCGACTAAAATAAAATGAGGAATTGCTTACTTTGCTAGAGGTGCCCGAAATTGGCTCTAGTAAAAATAAAAATAAATGCCCCGATAATTAAATTAATAAAAGCCTGTAGATCACATAGAATCTTGAAAATCAACTTGTTCACAACTACGCACACACATTGTCACGAGCACTATAGTTTGGTTCCGGGTAATTTTTGTGCTATCCGAAAAATTAAAAGGTGATCATACTTTGTGACACGGTTCCGAGGTTTGAATTCAAGTTTGAAGCATGTCTTTGATGATTAAAGTCTTGGCAGGTAATTGTTAGTTTGCATTGCTTGAGGACAAGCAATAGTTCGAGTTTGGGGGCGTGATAAGTGTTCAAAAGTACTGTTTTTATTACCCTTTTTACTCATATTATTGTTAGACTTAAGCTCACATTAGTTGCATAATTAGTTATTCATGCATTAATTCATGTTTCTTTCCACTGTTGAGCTTGATTACATAACTTGGTGATTTTTGTGGAAAAAGATGCTGCTTTGGTGTGTTTTTGTGATGTGTATGTGCAGGATCACTTGACAAAGCAATGCCGAGCTAGTTGCCAGGGCAATGCATGAAGGATATGCCGAGCTAGTTGCCAGGGCAATGCATGAAGGAGACGCCGAGCCAGTTGCCATGGCAATTGACGACAAAGAGAAGATGCAATAGGGATGTCGAAATTAATGACTATACAAGCCCAAGATGACGTGGAGCAAAGCCCAAACCCAAAGGAATTTGATTTCCATGCAGAGATTAAAGAAGAGTTAAATTCCAAGAAGATAGGAGAAGTTCTAGTAGGAATACAATTATAATAAAGAATTATATTCTTTAAAGATAAATTAATTCCAAATCAAACTCCTCCTCAAAGAAGGACTTTGTCCTAGCCCTATAAATAGCAAGGAGATTTCGACAATCCAATAGAGAGAAAAATAGAGAAATTTCGACAAGAGAGCATTAGGGGAAATTTCGACTTCTTCTTCTTCTTTGCTTCCATTAGATTCATGGTTTGGGGATTATTCTTTGTATATCTTTTGAACCCAACCATGAACTAACTTGATTGGTTGGGGTTATTGTGTTTTGTTGTTGTGAGAAACAATTGGATTTTGTTTAGGTAATAAGAGTTTGCACTTTTCTATTCAAGGTTTACTTATTCTTGGCTTTTATTCTTGTTTGCGAGTGAATTGGGAGAGGATCTCGTAACTTCATCTATTTATCTAATATCGGGAGAGTTAGATTCAAGAAACGAATGAGTATGGTCTTTATTCAATCTATTGATGGTGAAGATTAATCCGGC